>CAXKWD010000012.1:23881979-24452828 GCA_964059195.1 Ectobius pallidus
AAATATTGAACTAATGAAAATCACATTTTACGCTATTTTAGCACTAAAAAACTAGCTAGGAAATTTGTTTACCATACTCTAAGACATGCCAATGTAAACAAGAAAATGTTACCTAAGTCAGGTGTCCACCCCGGGAAATTTTTAAATGTTGAACTAATGAAAATCACATTTTATGCTATTTTAGCACTGAAAAACTAGTTAGCAAATTTGTCTACTATACTCTAAGACATGGCAACTTAAACAAGAAATTTTTACTTAAGTTATAATACTTATTACTATTTATAAGAAAAGTTGAATAACACATGGAACAGTGGATATAATAGGCCTACTCATTATGTTATGAAAAGAAAATAACTGCTATATCATATTTGACACACCAACAAATCTTGTTTAATTAATTTTTTTTTTTTTAAATACAAATATAGAATTTTAGGTATTGACTTTTGGGGGTCCAAACCCACTTTCCTAATCCACTGTTAGAAGAGACCTTTTGAAGTTATAAAACTTCACCGTTTTTATTTTTAACATATAAAACGGTAATGTTGCAACAATTTTCAACCCCCCCCCCAGAAAATTCATAAAACGATAATATTTTGCCCCCCCCCCAGAAATTTCAATGACGCAGTCTGCGTCCTAACCCCCCCCTGTGGGCACCCCTGTGTAGTGTAACAATTATTCATTTGGGGGATTTTGTTAAAGCACAATTCTACATTTAGGGTACGCCATGGAGTTGGTTGAAACATAATGCTACGAATCGGAAGGTTGCGGTTCGACCGCCAATGAAGTCATAGGAATTTTTCCACTAGCCTAATCCTTCTGGTGGCACTATGACCCCGGGGTTCGACTCAGCCTATAACCAAAGTGAGTAATTCTGGGGATAAAGGTGGCCGAAGCGTAAGTCTTCCCGCCTTCATATCTCAAATGTCTGAAAATCTTGGAGCCTCATTCTCCCGGAACCCTAGGGGCCTCCGTAGCCTGTAAAGGGATAGCTACTTTTACAATTCCACATTACATATTTAACATTAACCAGTAGTATATTCTCTGCAGTTTTCAATCTTGCACCGTTGTTTTTGTTTTTAATCCAAATTATCAAACCACTGATCGAATACGATATTACTGCTTCGGAGACGTGAAATTTTATTCTGCTTCTTCAGGGGTAGTTTCTCAGGAGAGCTAAGTCGACCCCACTTTGGCGTATTGCTTGAACCAATTTCAAACAAAGTTTCAGCTAATTCAATTCTAAAATCAGTTAACCTTACAATGTATAGACGATCCAGAACCGCCATCAAAAATCACGTTTGAGGATCTTGCACTAACAATAACGAAATGGATACAGGCTATGATACAGAGAATGGTAGTAATTATTCACCACAACCGAATAGGACATATGGGAATAATCAGGGTGGAAACTACAAACAAAATACATATAATGGCGGTGGTAGATCACCTAACCAAGGGTACCAAAACCAAAACAATACTAATAGAAATCGTGGAAATATGCAAATTAATGCGATCCATATAGGAAGACAAGAGGAAAATAGGCCTAGGTCAGATTCATAAACCAGTTTAGACGATGTGGTAACCGATATAGGCTACACGAAATTAACAAATTGTGAATGCATAGTATCGCAGACTGTAGAGCCAGTTTAAATCCTATGTCTCCCGAGTTTGTGAACCAGGCACACATGCGTGAACTTTATTTATCTGGTCTGAGTGCAATTATTTTTAATAACCATTTTATAGTTAATAATGTGTTTAAAACAATTACTGACCAGATATCCAAATTAAAACTTCCATTTTATAGTTACACTGATCATTAAATTGCTAATGAATAAATAAAACTAATCAAAGTTATATTACAAAGCAATATCATAATATTATATTAATGTTTTATGGGTGAAGTGGGCCATGCAGTGATGATAAGCTCTAAATCGCTGAGGGAACATACTAATTATTTTCGCTCCGTTGCCGCCACTATTCACATGAACGTGCAATGAGTCCATTCCACGATATCGATCAATACAAGACAAAAGCGAGATGGAAAAGGAATACCATAGTTCCACAGTTATCTCTGTGACCGTAACTTTTATCTCATTGTGATTATTATGGGCTATTATGAGAAACAAATATAGGCCCTACGAAATATCTTCTATCACTCTCATCCCGAAATTCTACAGAAGATAAGTTACAAATCTTCCAAAATACAGTATATTTTTAATATGTTATGAAAGTTTGCCCATTCACCTCTTTGGCCTGTTTCTAAACTCATGTTCCAACAAAGAGTATAAAGATGCATTGCAGGATTGCGCCTCTTTAATATTACAAGCAAACAAATAAAAACAGAAGTTGGAAAAACTATTCCATTTAAAATTAAATTTTCCCATAATTTTCTGATTTAATTTAATTTTTTAAAACCCACAAAGTTAGCTTTTACAAATTTAGTTCCGTAATTTTTTAAGGTCGTACAAAATTTCTTTATGTCGTCTTTTCGTAACGACGGTTCTGTGAATTTAGATTAACAACCAAGGCATTGCTTTCCTTTGCAATCAGCACATTTAAATTTCAATGAAGCATGGAGAAATTCTCGTGGCACATGCAGTTGACTGAATTAATTTCCACAAATCGTTTTCAATTGCCCAAGTTATAACTCCATTAATTCGTCATTTCCCTTTGTTTTCATAGTCGTCAAGAATTTTTATGCTTGTCATATTACACAAAGAGGCTACTAAGGAAATAATCTTGTTTTTAGTTTAACCATTTGTAAAACAGTAGTAGCTACTGATTAATTAACTTCCTTGTGAGTGGATTTAAAGACAAGACACATTAGTTGTTGAAGCAACAGGTAGGATATGATTAGTCGTACAAAAACTGGCAAAAAACCGAAGGAAAGAACTCTCAGGAAGCAGACATTGGTATAGGCATAATCGGAGAACTCTAGAAAACAGAGTGCCAGCGTTATCAGCTGTAAATGTATACTATTTTCCGTTGTTTATGGTAGCATTATTCTCGCCATTATCTTATTTTTAAATGTAGTTTAAGGTAGGCATAAACCAGACATATATGCGATAAAGGATAAGGTAGGATAAATATGCAATAAGGTAGGATAAACTGAATTCCAGAAAGAATATAGCACAAAGCACTCTACAGATATTCTAAATCTATATCTACCAGCAATGGTATTATGAATTATACTGTTAGTCTATGGCATCAACCTGATGATTTATAGCCTGTAACAAGCGAATTGGAAATCGAAGTGTGTTTTGAATTACATTTCCATTTGATTTAAATTAGATTTGTTGCCTCCTTTCTTGAGTGCTCCATAGTGTATGGATTAGGATGTCTTTCTATGCACCCAACACATGGTTTCACAAGAGTGCATTGTATCGAAATTAGTTTCCATATGTAAGCTTTAAAGCATACGTATGCAGAAAAAAGTTTTATTTGAAATTGTCATTGAGCAAACCTTGCTTAGAATGGGTTAAGTAATCAGGTCTCTGTATTTTATATAAATTTTTATAGCAGTAGCCTATACATTCCATAAGTACACTTGGAACAGAATTTATGTTTTGAGCCAATACGACCATTATTAGAACGGTATAATAAAACAGGCCTAAATATCCAAAATACGATTTTAATAACGCCACGTAGCCTACCTAAATATAGCTTGCTTACGTAAGCATTGAACCCAAAGTTTTTTAAAAACACATTTCGTTCGTGCTATAAGTCAAAACATTGCGTTAACATGAAATTCAGATACAGAAGAATGCAACACAAACAGTTGCGCAAAGCCGCATCCAAGAGATCCCAATACTACTCACGAATATGAGGAGGATAACGATAAAGTTATCGGTTCACTTCATTTAAATAAAATCGTTGAATTGTATCTAAAATATGTGTAAATCTTCAAAATAATGATGCTCATATGAAAACTGAGACTTGTTTATCAATGTATTCAGCCATATAGCCTATCTTTACAAATACGTTTTGATTGTGATGGATGGTTTCTTAAAGAGGTGCCAAAAATGAACAGACAACGGCGGAACTGGAAAAACACTGCGCAGCCGGTTCATAGTTCATCGGGTCTTCCTGTATTTTGACATGATTTGCTGACGCTATTAATTTTTTTCGGAGAATTCGAATTGGCCTTGCTTGGGCTTATTGGGACAGATAGTTCTCATAATAATTCACGTGTTTTAAAGACCTCATTAATTGTACCGCAACACTTGACAATGCCAAAATTATTGTTTAGAGAATCAAGGAATTATATCAAATGGCATTGTGCCAATCTTTAAATTAAATCCCAGAGGTAACGAAGATATTTATAATAAAAGGTGAGATTATTCAATGCATAACTCGGATAAACAGTAAATTTATAATAATTTATTTAAACTCTCAGTCTGAACACAGTATCAATTGAACCATGACTTGCCCGGTATAAAGCATGATTTGTGGTTCATATATATAAATATGAATCTCCCTTTATTTTAACCCTATTTTGCTACATAGCATGTTAGGGCTATAGTTAATACATAATGTAATATAACATACAAAACAAATCTTACTTTCTAGCAATAAGAGATACAATGAGTGTAAACTTGAAATTAATTACTAGGCTTATATGTCATCCAGCTAATATAAAACTATAAAACTTAAGGGCTATAGTAGAATACAGAGTATATACAGAACAATATTATTTCCAGCAGAAAGGCTTACGTTGAGTGCAAGTTGACAAACTACTAATATTTACTAATATTTACTATATATGCATTCATGAACTACAGATTATTTTCTCTGTTGGACATTACATGAGAATAATTCATCTGGCACTGGGATTTGAACCCGGGACTTTTGGTATCCGTGCCACTGCTCTACCATCTGAGCTAAGCAAGAGTTCAATTCACAGCGCCAGATGGAACCTCTCTCCTATGGCAAAATGTACTTAATGGTCTACCTCACTAACAGACTAGTTATGTCATATGCAGTACTGTGAGGCGCACAAATTAATGATTTTTGTGACCAGGCTTAAATTGTTATTGTACAGTAACATTGGATATATATAGAATCCATGGTTCATGAATGCATATATATCTATCTTGAGTGTTAACTGTACAATAACAGTGGAAGCCCGGTCACAAAATCACTAACTAGTGTGCCCTACAGTACTGCATACGACATAACTTGTCTGTCAGTGAGGTAGATCATTAAGAGCAATTCGTCATAGGAGAGAGGTCCCATCCGGCACTGTCAAATGAACTCTGACTTAGCTCAATTGGTAGAACAGTGGCACGGATAGACAAAGGTCCTGGGTTCGATTTCCAGTGTCAGAGGAATTTTTATCCTATAATAATCTCATGATTGCTGAGTTTAGGTAGCCTATGATGACCTAATTGAATTAGAAAAACTGCCATTTAACATTGATTTAGCCAAGAATAACTAGTCAGTATATGTTGGTGAGCCATCTCCTGTCAGCAAAACCAAAGCAAATGAAAAAAAAATGAAAAAAAACTTTAACCAAAATGAATCAAAGCAAAACTAAAAACTAATCGGAGTCTAATATAAATCCAACTAGGCATAATATAAATTAGAAATTTAATAAATTATACAACACAAAAATTTTAATAACTTAGAGAGTTAGAATGAATGTTTCAAGTCTTCTTAATGTTCCTTCTATAAAATTGTTTCAAGCTCTAACACTAACTTCATCTACTGTACGCACTCAGAATCCATTAGCCTTATGCATAAATGTGTTATTACTGAACATAGGTGATGTTTATTGAAACATTAAACTGTTGTATATGTGTAATTAATGCTTAACATTCCCTGTCAGTTTTGTAGGGTTGTGAGTATTATTTCAGGTAGGAATAATATCATGACGTGTAGTGTTACGAAAACAATCCGGTCTCCTTAGGGCCTTTCTACACGTACGGAATAAACGCGACCGATTGTCAGCGACCGAAACGCGTATCCACTGGGTCAATGGGTACGTAATGTTATAAACTACACGGACGGAATAACCGCGCCTTCAGACGCGAAAAAACTAGAGGACAAGCCGAATCTCGGTCGCCGAATTTCAGCGATCGAAACGCGTTGATGCATGTTACACGGGCGGAATGTTGACCGAAAAAACGCAAGCTGGAATTATTTCGAGGGCAATAGTCCGTAACTTGCTTGGTAACTTCAATTACAATGACCACAGCCTGCACACACTACTACAACAACGTAAAAATGTAAACTTTGGATGGCATGGTTATGTTTTGGCAGATGACAGGTATTGCACATAACACATAGGCCTATTGTTAAGTTCATAAACATGGACAGTTATTTCTTTTCGGATATATAGAATTAATTTAGGAGGCATATATGAGCACGTTTTAAAAAATAATATTAATAATCATTGTACAAATTAATATGAACTTGGAGCAACTTTACTTATTTTCAATAATAATGCTTGAACTTCGGCAGGGCAATGCACACGGTTTAATTGTCCGGTATAGTAAATGGATTTGCTTGCACAAATTCCATCTGATAGCTGAATCATGGTAACTGCAGGCATACATATGAATGTAAGAACTACATTCCTCACACAATCTGACAATCGCAGTGGGACAATAAATTGTCTAATTTCATAAAATTCTTTAATTTTTGACGCCGAAACAGCTTGCCAGTATCCGTCTTGTTGCATAATTCTGTCAGTTTGGAAATCCATACTTTTCTTGTGGCGCTTCCTAAAGTCAGATATTTTTAAGTTCCGGTTAACTTTCTCTTGTGTATGACTGTTAATCTGTCAATGAGTTT
This sequence comes from Ectobius pallidus, assembly GCA_964059195.1. Taxonomy (NCBI): domain Eukaryota; kingdom Metazoa; phylum Arthropoda; class Insecta; order Blattodea; family Ectobiidae; genus Ectobius; species Ectobius pallidus. The sequence goes on from CAXKWD010000012.1 coordinate 23,888,775, forward strand.
GTCCCTCATGAAAGCCATAGTTGCGAAGGTAACAGAAATTATCAATTCTGCTAGTACAGAAAAACAAATGCTCTAGCCAAACATATAGCCCCTATGCCGACTCTAATGAAGGCAGTTCAGCAAACCAAGGACTGCAACAAAATTAATACCGAGAGATACAGAAGAAACCTCGACGATCCCTGACAAGCTGCAAGCATTGTTATTGAAAAAAGTAAAGTTTCTCCAAGTTCATATTAATTTGTATTTAGTTGTTAATATTTTTAAAAAACGTGCTCATATATGCCTCCTAAATTAATTCTATATATCCGAAAAGAAGTAACTGTCCATGTTTTTGAACTTAACACCTAGGCCTATGTGTTATGTGCAGTACCTGTCATCTGTCAAAATATAACCATGACATCCCAAGTTGACATTTTTACCGTGCATGCGTGATCGGTAGAGTCTTACAGAACACAAGTCGGCTGCTTGACTAGTACTCCCGCGTTAAATCTAAAATTCTTGCTATACACAAAGTTTCGAAGTTTATCAATTTCTGTAGATACAAAGGGTAAAGTGATGACATCAAATAAAACTGTCTATTTTCCCAGGAATTAAACGTGCAGTAGCCATGCGTGGTCGGTAAGGTCGCAAGTCGATCGCCATGCACAAACACCACAACGTATTTCAAAATTTTCCCACCCAGTATGCTGCTGCTCCTCCGCGCGCGTGAATTCGGTCGACATTCTGCCCGTATAACTTCACAGGCATTTTTTCTGCGCGCGTTCTTTCCGCAATTTCACCGGTCGCTAGGCGGAAAACTCCGACACCTTTTTTTCTGCATCTGAAGGCGCCATCCGTGTAATTCATAACATTACCTACCCTTTGACCCAATGGATACGCGTTTCGTTCGCCGACAATCGGCCGTGTAACATGGGCCAACTTATACGGGCGGAATGTCGACGGAATGAACGCGCGCGGAGGATTTTATAGATGTGTCGCCATTTTTAAACTTCCAGCCCCGTACATTTTGCCCACTAAAGAATTCCAGCTTGCGTTTTTTCGGTCAACATTCTGCCCGTGTAACATGCATCAGGCGTTTTGGTCGCGGAAGTTCGGCGACCGAAATTCGGTTCGTATAACATGGTCAAAATCAGCCGGTCTCGGCCCGAATATTCCGTCGCGTTTATTCCGTCCGTGTAGTGAGGCCCTTAGCCACGGTAACTAAGGCCTTAAGCTGCGTTTACACTACGTAACTTGTTTATATAACTTGGGTTATATAACACGTTTTCCAAAATTGTTACAAATAGGCTAAATCTATCTTGTTACAGATAACATTGTGTTATAGGCTATACGATTTCTGTGTTTTCTTACAAGTTATACATTTCCCACAAGGAGTGAAGAACAAGAAGAACAAGTAACAAGAAACTGTGCACCTAACCACAAATAATTATATTTATCCAAAAGTTCAATCTATGCAACGTTTGCTATGCTTTTCAGGTGTACAATAGTATAATAATATAACCTAGTCTCACATATATGTCCCTCTAGAAAACTCTCGTATGTAATATTATAACAATCTTCATCAATGTTCCATATCTTGAAAACGCTGATATATCGTTTAAATGGATATGTCCTAATATTATCACAGAATATATAGTAGTAAAACTATTGTCGATCACACTGTACTCAATTACACATTCAAACTAGCAAATGTTGACATAACCACTTGGAAATTGTTAAAATAATTAAAATTCTATTAAATTTATATCATGTATAACAATTGGTTAGTTAGGTTAAAAGCTGTGCACTATCATGCCATTGTTTGTTGCATCTCTATTATGCATATGTAAATTTGCCAATCAGTTGTCAGCAAATTATTGCCATTAATATAAAATAACTCGCAGGCGCACAGAAGTCCAGTAATTGTAGATTAATTGTAGATTAATATTAACCACAATAGTGATGTTTCATGGTAGTATCGTGTTGCATTAATTGAACTTTTTGTCATTTTTTAGTATCACAGTTGTACTCAGGCCATCCGGACGTCAAAATTTACAGCTATAAATAGGGACTGATGATGATCAAGATATGATCGAAATGAACGTATCCAAGAGAGAAATAAATTCCACAAAGTTCAAATAATGAAACGCGATACTACCATGAACCATCACCAATTTGGTTAATATTAATCTACAATTACTGGACTTCTGTACGCCTGCGAGTTATTTTATATTAATGGCAATAATTTGCTGAGAACTGATTGGCAAATTTACATATGCATAATAGAGATGCAACAGACAATGGTATGATAGTGCACAGCTTTTAACCTAACTAACCAATTGTTATACATGATATAAATTTAATAGAATTTTAATTATTTTAACAATTTCTAAGTGGTTATGTCAACATTTGCTAGTTTGAATGTGTAATTGAGTACAATGTGATCGACAATAGTTTTACTACTATATATTCTGTGATAATATTAGGACATATCCATTTAAACGATATATCAGCGCCATCGTCCACCGCTGTGGCAAAGGGGATGCGTTCGCTCCTCTCACGCAGCGCGCCCGGGTTCGATTCCTGGTCGGGAAAAGTTACGTTCGTGGGTTTTTTCTGGGGTTTCCCTCACCTGTGAGACAAATGTCTGGTAACTTTAGGCCTTTGTGGTCCCCAGATATCATATCACTTTTAGGAATAGGCCTACTTGCTTTCTTTACATGTGTGACCTTGACTTCATCTTACAAGTTAGCCTAATCACTTCCATTAAAATCCATTAGATTTTCTTCATCATCATCCTCTTTTTTTACTTCTTGATCAGGAAGGATGGCAATATCATCACTGTCATCATGGCCTTCATCATCATCATCTAGGTTTTCTTCTTGGCCCTTCCCTTCATCTGGATCGTCTGGATTACCAGCACTTTGGGTTTGAACTTCAGTAGATTCACTCTTCTTTTTCTTCTTCTGAGGTTGAGCATTCATCAGTTTCCAGCTGTATGAAAGATAAGTGAGTTTAGCTGCTCGCTCAGATAATAGGCGGTTCCTCTTTCTAGATTGCATCCTTGAAAACGTACTGAATGTACGTTTTGTGGTGGCAGAAGTGACTGCAACTCCTAAGATTTGGATGGCCGCATCTGCTAAGCCGCAGGTTCCTCTTAGCCCTCATAGATCATGAAAGAACTAAATTTCCCCCTAAACTACAGTGGGATTAGCCTAGACCGTGGGACTGATTTATGATTAATTATTAGGCTGTAAACTAATTATATTTAAATTTGTGTTTGTGTAATATTAAAGATGTTGGTTTCTGGCATTTTATTTTAAATACCAACACATTCTATTAACAATTATGTTAAATTACTTATCTTTAATCCTGTTTAAATAAGTGTGAGGTATCACTTTATAACATATAAGTTTATAAAGAAAACCTAAGAGATTATCACGAATTATTATTTTTTTAAAGAAGATGACTTAGGGTACATTGTTCTGACAAAAAGTGAAAAATTATATCTTAGGAAAAGGTAATACTTCCCTAGATGGTTCCTTGATAAACATGTGGAATTTTACTGAAATAGCTTCATTTTAAGGTACCTGGACCGTTAATAAGCAGTAAAACATTCAAAACTAACGATTTTTATAAATGCTCAGATTTGGGAATATTTCCTGCCGAAGGAAATTTTATAAATCTCTCCCCACTGGGAATATTTCCAGCCCACATCACTACTGTGCAGTACAAATGTCTTTTTTGTCTCTCTAAACTTTAGTTATATAAAAAAAGTTATATAAACTATTTGTTAAACATATAACTTGTTACTTGTTATATATAATTTGTTACATGTAATAAGTTTATTAAACAAGTTACATGGTGTAAACCCAGCTTTAGAGTCGTTGTGAAAGGAGGGTGTGGGTTCGAGTTCCGCCTCGGCAAGGATGTTGGTGTGTAATAAGGAAAAATAAAAATAACAAGGAAAACAAAATGGTAAACAAGATAAATAATTCAGGAAAATTGGCCCATTTATTTAAAAAGTTTTTTAAAAAGTTTAAAACAGCAATGCCGAAAACAGTTTCTCTGTTGTAAACAAACTGTATAATATATTAAAACAATAAGTAAATTTCGGAACTAAAAATCTAGTAAAATCATTTTATTTTGTAATTTATTCCTTACACATTCTCAACGGGCCAGCGCTTGATGTTGCATCACAAGTTCTGATGGAGCTTGTAGTACTTCAGACCTTTGTTTCCATAAATGAACAGTGATACTGTACATGAAGTTTGCTAACACAGTTATCGCTGAATTGCGTTGCAGCTTCCTCTTCTGGTCGCTTGCTGGCGGGCTTGAATTGATCTGTTTTGTAAATGGAGAGTGTGCAGCGTGTTCTTGCATATTTATGTGTACTTTGACAACAAATGTCGTGTTTTATGAGATAATTATTGCGAAAGAAGATATACTAGTAGTTTGGAAAGTAGAGTAGTTCGTGTAGTTACCCGTACCATAGTTTTTATGGGTACTCTTTTATTTCATTCATTTCGACTTAGGTAATCTACGAGTGTAGAAAGAACATTATAGAAAATTATAATAGGCATCATAATATGCAGAAAATATAGTAAACAAAACAGAAAGCTCTTACGCAAAAAAAATATTCAGCACTGTTTAGTCCCTCCTGCAAAGCATTTTTTTTATAGGAAGATCTACTGAGTTCATGCTGAGTATCACCTTTATTGTCATTGAATCAATACAAAATAAAAATACTGAGCATTTACTGAAAAAGATAATTCAGTGAGAGACGTAATGTTGTTTTCCATCATGAAAAAGCGGGAAAATAATGATTCCAGTTGTAAGTCGCGACATGTTCACTGAGTTGAAGCGACTATAAACATGGCAAATAAGAAAAGAAGAGGAAAAAAGCACTTCACTACTTAACAAAATTATAGGCCCTTCTTCAAAATACAGGCTACACTGTACTGTACTTTCTTCAATTTATTTAATTCTAAGTACATTGAAATCTGCTATCATTAAAAGGAACAGAATAGACATAACACAATGAACAAGCCACTGAACCGAACTCACACTGACAGAGTTGGAACCAATGTTATCGGGAAGGTAAAAATAAATCCAGCTTACAAATAATATAGCCTAGACATATAATAAGAAAGAAAGGCGCACAAGCGTGCATTGATGAAATTGTTCATTCCTCGGCACTAAGTTCGGTCACAGATTTGTCACATTTTGCACACCAAAGTATGTGATAACGGCCACAGCTCTTCTCGCAATAGACACACACACATGTTTCGGACACGTCCTGGTGGAACCGCTTGGTACTGCACATCTTGTGGTGGAGACCAATCGCGTTCACCATACATATCGCAGCAATCACGCCGGGGCTGATCCTACGAATCTAGTCATGGCACTTCCTGGATGTGACATCGAGTTTTCACCGAGTTATATAAAGTAAGTATAGGGACGATCAGACAGAACTAGATATTCAAAGATGCTACTGTTTTCGAAACCCAAATTGAACAGACTATTAAACAAAGCTCTTATTACGAAGGCAGACGTAGCTACCAGAATTAAGGATGTTACCAAAGCGACAAAAAAGGCAGGCTATCGGCAAAACCCTCCCACAAAGTTCAACGGACAAAAGGTGGACACCTCAGCTGACCCAACTCAAGCGGGAAATGTACGTAATACGTCGTGCATTCCAGAGAGCCGACGGATCGGACAGAGAGCGACTTTACGAAGCATACAGGCAACAAAGGAGATAATACACGCAAAAGTACATGGCGCGAAAAGAGACAGCTGGCACGACTTTGTCTCGGAAAAAAGCGTGATCAACAACTGGGGGGTAGCTTATCGCATACAAGTAAACAAACTGAAAACCGAGACGGTAACAAGTAGCCTAAAAAGATGGACAAATGTCAAGTGGAGACACGGGACGACATTGCGAACACCATGCTCACAACTCTTATACCAAACAACAAAGCGGACGAGCAAAGACAAATATTGATAGAATTACAGCAAGAAAATTTAGATTATGCCGTTCGATAATACAACCCCCATACTTTGTCTGGATTAGACAAAGAACAAGAAAGCCCCTTGGATAGATGATATTAACGCAAGGAGGTATACCCCCCCTTGTAGACACCTTCGCTTACACATGTTGCCGAAGGCACGGAAGAAGAGACTGCTCTTCCCTCTTTTAAAGTCGAGATAAAGATGTAAACTAACCAGTTCTGCTTACTCCCAGTTCTAGGAAAAATATTGGAAAGGCTTCTCCTGTCCAAAATACAATAATGACTAGAAGCACCGTACTCCGATATCCAATTTGGGTTCAGAAAACATGGGTCCACGGAGGATGCAATAACTAAAGAACAGGACATCGTCAGGAATTCCAAAACAAAATACGTTCTTAGGAATATTTGTATACATAGAAGGCACCTTCGACAACGTATGGTGGCTCCTGGTCCTGAAATGATTAAAGGAAAATGAATGTCCCATGGACATCTACGAAATCATTAGAAATTATTTTCAGGGCAGAGAGGTAGCAGTGCTTAACAAGTTAATAACTAGGAAAGCAAAACAAAACAAGTCACAAAAATCAGCCCTCAGGGCTCGGTTCTCGGACCGAAATTTTGGAACTTGATATTCGATGAAGCCGTCGCGATAATGGAACAAAATCATTAAAATTAGGAACACTGTAATTTGAAAGAGGACAGGAAAGAGAGTGCAATAAGATCTTGTACTGAGTTTATAGGTTATTACTGGACTGCAAAATATTACCTCTAGTGTCTTTTTATGTTGATTTAATTTGTTTTCAGTCCATCAAAACATATCTGAAAAGTTATCTTGCAAAACAAGTGTCTGACGTTGATGTGCGGGCCGCCATATTACTATATTATAACTAGACCTGGGATTTTAAGGCAAATGCCTATTTTATTCCTTATGAAATAACATGAAAATTTTTAAATATCTGGACGTTTCATGGTAAATCACTTACATTTATAGAGTTTTATAGTGCCCTAAAATGCCTATTTGGACCTTTAGAGCCTATTTTACTATTTCAGTGCCTAAAATGCCTATTTTGTACATTTAAAATAAAATTCAACTTCTGTAATTTTAAAAATCTTATAATGGACATCCGTCAATGAAAAGCAGAACAGCAGAGGTGGGGTTTTCACAGAAACTTGATTACTCCAAACAATTGTCGCTAAAGGAATGCTGACTGATGGGGGATGGGGGGGGGGATTAAGGGGGAAGGACTACTGTGTCAAGTCACCAGTGAAAGATTATCTGTTTAAGTTAATATAGTTCGTGATGCCTAATTTTGCAGTTAATTCTGTTAAGAATAGGTATACCACATTTCTTGCAGTAAAAAAAGACCATGTTACAGTTTAAGTGTAGGGCCTATATTGTAATATTTTAAAGTCTATTTTCTATCTATTTACACAATTTTAAAGCATATTTTAAGTGCCTATTTTATCTTTTGACAGCCTATTTACTTGTTTTAAAGGCCTATTTTAGGTGCCTAAAACTAATTTTTTAGAGCCTAAAATCCCACGTCTAATTATAACAGCTGCTCAACGTGGCTTCACTGCCGCCAATAGTAGGCTACAGCATACACCATTGCCTATCTATCTCTGCGGTTTCGAAGTGCGCATATCCGAGGTTTTTTAATAATGTTTATTTCCTCATGAGATAACTCGACTGCAACCTTCCTAAGCAGTTGGGCCTTCTCAGTTGAACTAATTTAGTGCCATCAAGAAATACTCATTTGGAGTTACTACGCGGTGAGTGGGAACCAGCAATGTAATTTTTACATTTTAATTCAAATTAGTTGTTTCTCATTTGTGTTCAATTTTAAATGATTTAGTATTTGTCTCTTTTAATCTTATTAATAATAATTGCCCGATGCAGTCAGTAAACGTGTAGTTAAGAATGAATCATTTTAGCTTTGGCGCTGGTCGCCGGATAGTTTTCAATTAATTCTTATTTTGAAATAATTATGTATTGTATAGTATAGTTATTTATTTATGGTCATCAATTCTACTCGGACATTCTATTCATCTAATCTTTAATTTAATTACTGGAGGAATTAATTGGGACAGACCTTATAATATGCTTTATTTATTATTATTCTAATTTGATTTAGTCTCTTGTATTATGTCCAACTTGCTCATGTTCGTAATTCTGGGCATATGCTTATAGAGAGCTAATTGTCCCCTGCGATATAGGCCTAGGCTGCAGAGAATATCGGAGATTTTGCTGTACGACAGTTCAAGTTCATTGCCACCGCATAAGTTCATAGTCGTGGCTAACGCGAACCAAACTTTATGTACCATATATTAGATGAAAATACCAGTGTGTAGAAGTTGACCTTATTAAAACTTGTTCTCAGTACAGTATACAATGCATTTATAATACGTGTGTGGGTAATTCATCCTTATACGCGTCCTCTCATCCAGCCTTACAGGCGATCTATCGGGCCTCTGCGATCTCAAAGCACTTAGGCCTTCCATTACACGTACCTGAAACAAAGAGAAACAAGTTGTAATATTCCGCAGTCCAGATTAATTACATGTCATGAAATATGATGTTAGTTTCAGTTACTATATTCAATACCTATGACTTAAATATAGTTGAAGTAGCGTACAGTATTAGTAATATGTAAATAAATATAAATAATCAAATAGTACATTACAGTATAACAGTACAGTTTATAACCAAAACTGTACAGCATACACTAATTCAAATTTACAGACAAGGTCTGCCCTATTTTTAGCTGATATCACAATAGCAGTATCATCTACATATAATATGACTTCGCCATTGATAAGTTTGGCAAGTCATTAATATATAAAAGAAAAAAATAAGTGGTCATAATCTTTTTTAGAGTATTTGTAAATATCGAACGATATTTCATATCGATTGAAAGTAGAAACTATCGATTCCACATACTGCTAACCGTTCCAAAAGTGCAAAATCACGGATAAGATAATGAATTGGACTTCTTCAGTACCTGCAACAAATCCTTCAAGCAGTCATGGGTTTGCTTTGGGAACAAACTTAATATATTTTATATGGTTTCTAAGTTTTGGAAATAAAAAAAAAAATATTTTGGGATTTAATGGGAAAGATAGAAACAAATAAAATTTTAGATGCTATAACTTTTAGCAGTTATTGTAGTATTATCTATTAGGCCTATTATAAATCCGATCGGTGCCTTGGTAATACTAGATAATCGCTAAAATAGCGAAATTATATCAACGTTTTTTTCCTTCTTTTCTTCTTCTTTCTCTTAGTTCAACTTCTTCCGTTGTAGAGACGTTTATGCGGTCAACGTCGCCCAGGCCTTACAGGACCGCAAGCTGTCGGAAAAATTATCTTTGGATCACAGACATACTTTCTTTTACCTGAAAAGGACATGGAGGGCCTCCCCGATGGATGATCAGCTAAATGCCGAGACCACTCCTCAAACAACACGAACACATAGGACGAGACACAACAGCTATACTGTACACACATATTCATTCCGAACAAGTCGTGGATAAGATGAAGATTAAAATGACAGCTAGACGATGTCCGGGAACCACAAGCACCTAATGTTACCCTACATTCGCTGCACTTTAAAAAATCTAAACTCCGTGGCGCTACACCCCTGAAGGAACTAGGCCTACCACCCGACCGCTACGTCATCTACTACAGCCGGGGTCTGGACTTTTGCGTCCAAAAACCACTAAACTAGGACTTTGCATCCATAGATCCTCAGATCCAATGACCCGTTTGCGTCCCGGGTCTCTCTAGAGCAATGACCAAAATGTGTCCCACGGAATACAGGCAATATTAGTGATTAGTGATATTAGTATTGGTGACAGGTTCTGTTAGGTTATGAACAGTGATATTAATTTAGTAAAGCATTCTGAATTATCACGAAATTCTAGTTTAGTGGCATTTAGGTTAGGAACGGTAATATTAGTGTTAGTGACAGGTTCTTAGGTTATGAACAGTGATGTTAATTTAGTAGGGCATTTTGAATCCTCCCGTTTCGTAAATGTGCCAAATTACATCTCCCGCGAGGTTTGTCATGTTTTTATCCTGTTACCCAGAATTCTAGGTTCTCTGGTGATGTGACGTCACACCTCTAATGTCCAGTCACGAGTTTCTTCATCATAGGGAGAGAGAAATATGGCCGAATTCATGCTACTTTTCGCTTGATCGTGTTTTAAAACGCGGGTGCGCGGGCAAGAGAGTTAAGTCCACTTTCATGTTACTGAGAATTAGAGTGACTTAACACACTTTACCCGCCCAACATCGCATTAGAGATGGATAAACCCATGAGGAACACATCCATAACTACCGCACGTTTTTGAATATGACTTAGTGGACTTAACACAAATGTAGAGAACAGTTTTATCTATAACTCTATGGACATACCTCAATTTTTGAGGATGGTGGACTTAACTCTCTTTGCCCGCGAGGGTTGTTTTGATGAAGCGATCACTCGCTTTGGGACGTAAAAAGGGTACGACCCCTACAGCCAGATGGTAGAATTGGAGGGGGCATGTGGTGAGCATGTGACTTGTTATGTTAGATTTTTTAGTTTACTATTTGATACACCGGTGACTTCATATTGCATATATAATCATTTTGGATTTTGTAATCTAACTTGAGTTTAACTATCTTCAACGAGCCATGAAGTCGATTTCCATTTAAATGAGATATGAGGAGATGCTTGCTGTCTAGATTTGCCATGAATGAGAATTGAATTTTCCTTATCCGTAGGCAAAATATTCAATATATCCAAGATCTTTATTTGTCATTCAGTAACACATTGATTACAATAGATTTCGTCACTAGATTAAAATTAAAAATTACATATAGATAGGACGGTTAGACATTACTAGACTATACTAATATGAATACAGACTATGAATTTACACAGATAATAGAAAAAAATACATAAATTTATTATTTCTTTTTATGAATAAGTGGAGCTTTCTACTAATATAGATCCATTTAACATGAGAAGAAAAAGTTTAAAATTTACATACTTAATATACCTACACCTTGGTGTCAAAGATTAATTAGGATAAATTAGTTAAAATTTATATCAGCGATATCCGGAGTAAGGAAAGCTACTACATTGCAAAAGTTTTTTTTATTTTATTTTTAAATTTAGTGATACTTCTGTGACAGAAATAGGTAACATTAAAAAATGTAAGTTGCATGTTTAGATGACTTTCTGTACACAATCTAAGTCAAATAGATGGCAAAACTACACCTTTCCAACCTCAGTATCGGAAAAAGTTATTTCAATTATGGGAGAAATAAATCTATATTCGGAAAACGTAATTTAAATCTAGAAAAAAAATTAATTTAATTTCGGAAAACGTAATTTCGGAAAAAGTAACTTCAATTTCGGAAGTACAGTCGACCCTCGATATAGTGACCCTCTTCACAATGCCACCCTCGCACTCTGCCAATAAATGTAAGTGAACGGATCTTCTCCCATATAAAATATATTAGAAATGTCGTTACTGTGCCAAATCATTTAGTGCCAGTGAATTTAAGACAAGATTTTTACAAAATATGGCTTGTAGTGATTTTTCTTTCAGCTGCAAAATTCTTTCATAAATGGCGTGAATGTTAGGAAGACTACTTAAGAAACATACTGTACTGTATTTCCAAGAAGTGAGGTTTCCCTGCCACTAACTGTGAATGTAGTGCGGTGGAATTAGGAAGCTTTTGTTAAGAAGTCGGACTGACAGCCTGCATGAGGGTGGACCAGGTAGAGAGAGCCCTTCATACAATGAGAGCCCTTCACTTCTTTTAGCCCAGTGTCCATTCATATCTAAACACTACACTACAGTTACTCAGTAACAGTTAATCACTTGCATGGACCCAACATGTTTTTCAACCCCTTTGTGTACTGCAGCACTGAACATCTACTGTAATAAATTGAGTTACTGTGCAGATTTTTATTTTGTGCTAAAGTTCTCTATTTGACTTTTATTTAATGTTATTTCATAATACAGTACAGTAAATTAATACAGCACTGGATTATACTGGTTTTTTTAACTAAATTTCGTTTTAGTGCCACCCTCGCTTTAAGCCACTAAATGTTAGAGAACGGATGGTGGCACTATATCGAGGATTGATTGTAGTAATCTTTATTTCGGAACAGTGATAAAATAAATATATTGCCTGAATTTTAGTAATGGTTTCTAAAATCGTAGCTTCCAAAGAAAATAGTTATTGCTAATATAACAACTCTTTGAACTACACAGAATTTAACACTCTCTCTTCAGTTTCCCTAGAGGCATGTTGTCCATTCGAATAGCAGCAGGATAATGTTTCTGCACATGTTGACAGCGCGAAGGCACTTTGAGGGGTGATACGCGTAATCTGTATTGCAGCATCAGCGGTCCTCTTTGAGTATTGAAGTTTCAGTTCTTTCTGGGTTAGTATAACTGAGAGTTACTGTTGTCCAGAGTTACAAGTAAGCCTAAATAAATGATTCATTAGCATTATACTGCAATAAAATTATGATTAAATTTACAGTCAATGATGAAAATTATTCCTGAAGTACAGAAGAAAGAGCCTGCTTCAATTCTGTATATTTCAGCAAAAAGTTATTTCTTTATGTATTGAACGTGGACTGCAGACAATCTTTATTTATTAGTCATTAATTTAATGCATGTATAAAACAGTGTTCCGAAATAAAAGACATGCCTCTGGGAAACTGGAGAGAAGGTGTTTAGTTATGTGTGGTTCAAAGACAAGGCTGAGTTACAGCATTTTAAACCCACTTGAGATAAACACAAGTACTTTCATAATGCAGCGTAGGCCTATTATTGTATGTCGGGTAAAAATGTCCATATCGGAAATTTCTCACAATATTTATCAGTTGTTTATTTTTGTTTTAATTAGCGCCTATCTGCTGTAATTTTATTTAGAAGTACGTCTGGTAGTGTCTTATCCACTTTAAGAATGAGAAGAAACGAACAAATTTTCGGTCGAAGTTTGAAAGAACGTAAAGAGCAGATAAACAAGATACGAACGGCAAACGCATATTGGCTACTACACCAACTACATTTGCCGGAAAACTTGGGCAGGATAAATCCTTTTTTGTATTCGTGCAGTAAATGGTTTTGAAAGAAATCGTCTTATGGAGAATACAATATATTATAAATATTGATTATAAATATTATACTGCATTCACCAAAATATCTCAAAAGGGATAAAGCCGTTCGGCCTAAAAACAGAACTCAGAGTTTATTTGTACAACCCACAAATGACTTAAAACGTACTGCATTAGTTCTTTTGCTTAATTCAATATCGTATTTCTAGCAATTTCATATCCAACATATATGAAATACAACGCTTGATCTTAATTTTAAATTGCCAACCCTGCAAAAATAAATTAGCATCGTCTTTTTAGACCATTATACTATTATTATCCCTCTTGAGTGAGTGCAAAATCGATCCAATTATGAACTTCCTCCGATATATTGTTGGCCTACCGATATCTCTTGTATGGTAGCTTGGTAACGTCCAATGCAAATTTCTTCCTCGTCGAAGAAGAGGCAGTAGCTACGACAGAGTTATGATGACTTACTGGTAAGAATTATTGGCTGTTAATAATTAGTATTATCTTTAACATTTGTGGTAACTTGCTTAACTTTCTAAATAGAGTATAGTCCCGCGTCTCAACTTAAACGGAGCTAGGAACGCCGTAGCCTATTATAAATGTAGGTGAGTAGAGAAAGAAAAACAGTATCCTGAATGCTTATACCTGTCTTGTTGATGATTATTGATGCACTGCACAATAGAAGTATAAATTTTAACATGAAACTATATAGATACTAATTAAATTTAAGTACAGGTGAATGGCAAATTGGATCAATCTTTTTTATTTTATTTTTATATAGCTAGAAGTAGCCTATACTACTTGATATTTCACATGTTCAATATTTAGACAACCACATACACAACTGTAAAAATTTCATTTAAATGCCTCTCGCCCCAATTTTAAGAATATAGTGTTCGGTGACATTGTGTTATGTATTGTAAATTTTTAGAAATGATTTTTAAGTCAACGACACTTTTTCTTTGGTTAAATTGCCAAGATATGCACTTCAACAATCCTGAGTTTTTCTTCTTTTCATTTTATTGGGTGTTTCGATAGCATTTGCTAGTCTATACGAAACGGGAAGACCTTAATTCAAAAGTAGAAAAAAAGAATACTGAAATATTATTTAAAATAAACAGGTTCCAGTGTAAATAGTGTAAATTGCATAATTATGTACGGTGTAAATAGTAATTAAAGCTATAGGTAAGGTGGCGATGGTATTCATATTATATCATCACGAATGTTAAGGTACTCCTTTCGAGGAAATTTGTCCAACAGAGAATTAAAAGGTCAGTTCAGGAGGTTGTATATGTATCTGAACAAGGCAGGAAGAAAGAAGCAAATAAAAAGATTGTGATCCTGATGACCCCCCCCTCCCCAGAGTTTGCACCCCTTGCAGTGAGGACTTTCATTTCTTACTAGCAGGTACCCTCTGATTCGCCCGCGTTTTGAATTCAAGTTTTTTTAAAATCAAGTTAACAGAAATGAAATTAAAACAAGATATGTGACCCTGTCAGGGAAACTCGACCATAACTCCGAAAAATAACTTTTCTGATTTGAATAGATTCAATATTTCTTGCTCAGCAATTTATTATGACCGCTGGAAATTTATTCTTCAAAAAGTATAAATTATCGGTACTTATCTCCAAAGATAAGAAATTTCTCCATTTTTAAAACATGTTTCACAATACTGTAATACTATACTCTAAGTCTGTCACACACTAACAGAATGTCCACCTATATTAATAAGCATAGAAAGTGTTTCTGTTGCATGTATTTGATGTTTTGTTCAAGAAAACAGACGGATCATGTTAGATTTCCATTGATACTTATGGGTGGATTTATAAAAGTGCAAACCTCTTTTCAAACTGAATACATTATAGTTGGCAATGTTTGTTGCGATCAGGGAATGTAGTGTAAGGATGGTACTAACAGATGGCGTCAAAATAAAAAAATTGAACCCTGATAGCTGTTTTCCTTCCAGATAAACGATATTAAGTGACCTTCCATTTAGAGACAAAGATATATATATTATATACATCTATGATTATATGTATGTATAATTTGTTTCTCCAACCCTTAAAGAATTCGCGTACAGTTGAACATAGAAGAAGCAGGGTATCCGAACTCGGAGCTCCAACAACTTAAAGAGACTGCTCTTCTCAACTTTGTGGCGACGATTGGCTCTATTTTCGCTATTACTTCAGAGCAAGGCCACCTATATTAATTTCACATTGAAAAGTCACAGAAAAAACCAATACGGCGGATGCGTAGAAATCAATCATTTTAACATTTTCGTTCATAATTCGCGAGCGTGAAAATATAAAATCCGGCTTCGAGGTGCATTCGACCCTTTTCCATCCACTTATCAAAAAACTCTAGATACCTGTGTCCCATAGATTTGACTGGGCATCGCACACAAACAATGAGACAATATACAGAGTTAATAATGTTAGAGGAAATAAGCGCACATTATTTCGTTTACTTTAGGATCGGTTATAACAAGGAAAGTATCCACCCTCAAACCCTTTTGCAACAATATCACATGCAAAAAGTTATCTGCCCATAAATTGAAATCCTAAATTGATCGACAGTAATGACCGAGATGTTAGTTTTATGGTTATTTAACGACGGGGATATACTCCAACTTAGGCCTGTGACCGTCGCCAGCGTGCCGGAGTTTTGTCCCACAGGAGTTCTTTTACAAGCCTGTAAATCTACAGACAAGGACATTTACATTTAAGCACCAATAAATTACATCGGCCTGGGCAGTTATTGAACCCGCAACCTTGGGCACAGAAAGTCATCACAATACTCACTGCGCCACCCAGGCTGGCACAATCCTGAGGGCGTGAGAAGATTCCATAAGGTATAAACGAAAAGATTTTGGGATGAATAATAGAAACATGCACATTTGCTTAGAATCCAACACAGCCAATACGCATTGCGTTGCTATAAGTTACTGTTCTTTGTTTGTTTTTGTTTTTTTTTTTTTTTTTTTTTTTTTTTTTTTTTTTTTTTTTTTTTTTTTTTTTTGCATGGCACTATTTGAAACTGTTTTAGTAATTATACTTTTATAAAAACAAGAAATACATTTAATGTGACTGAAGTAATACATTAAAAAACAAAACGTAATAAAAATCCACCTTTATCACAACCAAAACATTACACCACTGTGGCTCCAAATTTCTAAATTAAGCATTAAAAATTTTTACAATAGTATAAAATACAATTATAGTTTAACCTGTAAACTTATCTCTGTCTTTTTATTTTGATATAATATGCTTTGATTTCTTTATTGGCCTATAGAATTAGAATTAGAATTGTTTTATTTTACCTAGTGGAATTAAGGCCATTAGGCCTTCTCTTCCATTCAACCAGGATTAATACAACTGAACTTTACAATATTAAAATACAACAAGTATGATAAAAGTATAATACAAAGTTACAGATGCACAGAAACATGATTATACTATTATCATTTAAGGCTTAAGAACTAGTTCTCTAGAGATAATACAATACACAGAAACAATATGTTAAATAGTTTGCTACTTACTAAGATTTAAACTGTTACTAAAATATTGACTATTACTAAGAAATATAATGTGAAAGAAAAATGAAAATTTGTGGGTAATTGGAAACACTTACAGTATTTAGATATGTGCTGATTTATTTTTGTTAGGCCTATTAATGTGAAACCAAGTCCCTAACTATGGCATCATTGGTCAGCTTACGTATGAATTGTATTTGTATTTGACAATTCCTACAGTTCTCAGGTAAAGCATTCCGAGATCGAAATATGGAGACGACAAAGGAGCAAGAGTAATGGGTTGTTTTATGAGGAGGTATACTTAGAATAGAGTTTCTTTGTGAGCGAGTACCGAGATCATGATGAGAAAATAACCGTTGAAAACGTTCATACAAATAAGTTGGTGTAGAGGACTTGAGGATGTTGAATAGTAGAATGATGGAATGTGTCAATCGTCGTTCGTTTAGTCTAGCCCAGGACAGCATTTCAAAGGAGGGGTGATATGTTCATACTTACGGATGTTGCAAATGTAACGAATGCATAGATTATGAGCCCGTTGCAGTCGTTGTCCCAAGTCGGTGGTTAAGTCTGTATATAGTATGTCGCAGTAATCAAAATGGGGCATGATTAATGTTTGCACCAGGATTTTGTTTTAGTTTGAAGGGGAGGAAATTCTTGAGTCGCTTTAACGAGTGTAATGAAGAGAAGACTTTTCGACATATCTCAGTAGTTTGTATTTTCCAATTAAGATTTTTGCCCATAATGGTGCCAAGGTTTTTTACTTGATGTACAAAAGGGACAATTGGTGCATTTACAGGGGTAATGTTGTTCATATCCAAATGGCAAAACATTCGCTGTCGTCCAATGATGATTGATTGTGACTTTTCTGCATTGATAGTTAGGTCAAACTTTCCTGTATATGTGGATGTAGTGAGTTTTTCAATTGCATGGTGTATTGTCTCAGGTCTTGAGTATAGTTGGAAGTCGTCAGCATAAAGGTATTTTAGGGATTTAGAAATGTCGTTTATGTAGATACAGAACAGTAGTGGTGCTAATACAGAACCCTGTGGTACTCCTCTCTGTACTGGCCGCCATTTTGAGCTTTGGTTTGGAGTTGATATGCATTGTAGGCGATCAGTGAGGTAGGAGGTGAACCAGGATACTACGTTGTCTGATAGATGCAATGCAGTGAGTCTATGCGTTAGTAGTTCAATATTCACTGAGTCGAATGCTTTTCTTAAGTCCAGTAGTACTAACACGGTTGTAAGACCGTCATCTAGGGCTAGTCGAATGTCTTCAGTTACGTTAAGCAGTGCCGTTGCTGTACTGAGACCAGTTCTAAATCCAGATTGGTATGGGTCAAGTAGTTTATATTTGTTCAGGTAGTCTGTCAGTTGCTTATGTACAATTCTTTCAAGGGCTTTGGACAGTGCTGGAAGTATGGAGATTGGTCTATAGTCATTAGGGGTTGACGGTAATTTAATTTTGGCTATGGGAGACATGACTGCCTTCTTCCAGTGGGAAGGATACGTAGCAGTCAATAGTGATGCGTTAAAAATATGTGTCAATATTGGAAAAATGATGTCTATGATTTTATGAATGAGAGTTATGCTAATGTGTCTGCGCCTGTGGCTTTGCGTTTTATTGCCTATACAGGTCTAAATAAAGTTTTTCTCAATCTTATTTATTATTAGTTACTTCAAGTGTTAAATTATTTCTTACTAGCATGTGCCCGCGGCTTCGCCCGCGATAATTATTTCAAAAATTAAAAATTAAGAGCATAATAGTTAAATCATTATATTTATTAACACCTAAATCACGTGGACTACATACCACGATTAGATAGCGTCGCCTGGTAAAAGCGACCTCAGATTCGAGTTCCTTGGCCCAGAAAACCCCTGTACAGTGAGTTTCGTCCAAATCGAACGATGTTTGACCATATTTAGGCCTATATTGATTATCCCTCTTCCGTGTAGGTTGAAAATTTCATATGTCTTCGGGCCTTGATATTCTAAACAAATGAATCGTCCAGGATGGACTTACAAAATCAAGCGATCGCCCGCGATAATTATTTCAAGAATTAAAAATTAAGAGCATAATAGTTAAATCATTATTTTATTAACACCTAAATCACGTGAATTACATACCACGATTAGATATCGTTGCCTGGTAAAAGCTATCTCAGATTCGAGTTCCTTGGCCCAGAAAATCCCTGTATAGTGAGTTTCGTCCAAATCGAACGATGTTTAACCATATTTAGGTCTATGTTGATTATCCCTCTTCCGTGTAGGTTGAAAATTTCATATGTCTACGGGCCTTGACATTCTAAACAAATGAATCGACCAGCGTGGGCTTACAACATTCAAGCGATCGCGATGCTTTTATTTCCACGGTATGACAAAAATAGCCAAAGCCAACTGCAATTGATTTGACATTGAAATGTATTACTGAAATCTGATGCTTCGACAGCGCTAAAATCACGTTTTCTGCCAGTTTTTTACTCATAACTCGCGAACGAAAGCTAAAATTAAAAATTCGGCTTCGAGGTGCATTCGCCCACCTTTCAGTCCATCTATCTTTAAATTTTCAGATCTTTGCGTTCAGTAGATTTCGATGGGCATCGTGGACAGACAGACAAACAGCATGTGCCCGCATGTGCCCGCGGCTTCCCCCGCGATAATTATTTCAAATTATAATTATTAACACCTAAATCACGTGGAGTGCATTCCACGATTAGGTAGCGTCCCCTGGTAAAAGCGACCTCAGATTCGAGTTCCTTGGCCCAGAAAACCCCTGTATAGTGAGTTTCGTTCAAATCGAACAATGTTTGACCATATTTAGGGTTGATCATCCTTCTTCCGTGTAGGTTGAAAATGTCATATGTCTGTGGGCCTTGACACTCTAAACAAATGAATCGTCTAGGATGGACTTACAAAATCAAGCGATCGCGTTGCTTTTATTTTCAAGGTAGGCTATGAGGTATGTTGACAAAAATAGCCAAAGCCATCTGTAAGTTATTTGATATTGAAATTTATTACTGAAACTGATACTTCTAAAACGCAAAAAAATGCACGTTTTCTGCCAGTTGTTCACTCATAACTCACGATCGGAGGCGAAAATTAAAATTCCGGCTTCGAGGTGCACATTCCGACCCTTTAGTCCGCCTACTTATAAAATTTCAGATCTCTGCGTTGAGTAGATTTCGCTGGGCATCGCGGACAGACAGACAGACGGAAGAGAGACAGACGGAGGACAGACACTTCCTTTTATTAATATAGAATTCTTATTCATATCATTCAATTTGTAACGTTCTCAATGAATACATTTATGTTTATATGTGTGTATACGTGTTCATATAGGCCTGTACTATATACTACACTATACTGTATACTATATGTACGCCGTAGCGTAGTGGTTGAGGCGCTGCGCTACAAACCGGAAGGTCGCGGGTTCGATTCCCGATGAGGTCGTTGGAGTTTTTCAATTGGCCTAATCCTTCTGGTGGCACTATGGCCCTGGGGTCGACTCAGCCTCTAACAGAAATGAGTACCAGGAGCAATCCTGGGGGTAAAGGCGGCCGGTGCGTAAGGCTGACAACCTTACCACCTTCATGTGCCGATGTCTAAAAATCTGGGAGCCTCAACCTCCTGGGACCCTCTGAGCCTCCATGGCCTGTAATAGGGAATACTTTACTTTACTGTATACTATATATAATATATATGTGTATACGTGTTTATATATACTATACTATACTATACTGTGTACTAGGCCTATATATAATATATAATACTTTTGGGGTACAGTTAAAACGATGACTCAAGAAATTTAAATGGAGAAAAATTAATTTTAATATTGAAATTCTGTAAGTCTTATAAAATTGTTTACAGTATTCTGAAACTATATAGTATGGAAAACTTTATATTGGTCTGTAAATTATGTAACAATTCTTTGAAGGTTCTCCCGACGAATACAACGTAGAAACTGTTCTCGGATTTCCAGTCGGGTGGTAAGAGAATTAAATTCTGAGCTTTCGGCGGCTGTCTGCGCCGTCATATTCGCTTCCTGGCAACCTGCTACTTCTCTACTCCAATCAGGGAGGCTGAGACCGTTTACTTCCACCGACCAATCAGGATCCACGACTGCATCTGACTAGTCCTACCATGGGTATATATAAAATGGCATAACCTCTTAGAATCTCACTTCTCCGAAGATGACGTCACAGACAGTCGCCGAAAGCTCAGAATTTAATTCTCTTACTACCCGACTGGAAACCCGAGAACAGTTTTTACATATGTAACAATTCTTCTAACAATGTAAAGTTCAGAACATTTATTTTACATTTTTATCTCTAAGTGCACAACTTACAGGGGAATAAACATTAATTCCATTTTTTTAGCAAAAAGATGAATAGCTAATTTTCCACAAATAGTGCAAAACACTATTATTTATGTCACAGCAAAGACTAATCAAAAATACTTCCCAAACTACACGATTCCATAAACAGTTCGACGTGGTACTAAAATATTAGGCTCTGTTTTCTGTGCAAGAATCACATATTTATTTTAAATATACTTGAGTCCTTAAATTTTTAATGAGTGTAGTGGTCCGTCATATTATAAAAGACTTACGTTTATAAATTATCTCTCAGTGCAAAATTTATAGAAGTAGATAGGCCTACTAATGTTCAATTTAAAGAAACTGCAAGATTTTTTTTTTTATTCAGAAATTGCACAGCACTGTTATATTCATGTTAAAATAAAGATCAGTTACTTCACAAAATACAGAAACCTATGAACACAAGAACAGCAATGAAATATCTTTCTTGACAGCCGTTTTATAAAGTTGTTTGTCATAAAACATATGAGCATATTCTTCACAAAAATACTATAATCTTTCAAGTCAATAGGTTTTGCATAAGAAATATGCAGTGGTCCATTTTAGCTTTATGGTGGAAGGAGAAATTCTTCTGTTTACTTTGGAAGTGTTATTAGTTGTAACACTTGAAGGGAATCAGACGCAGTGTGTATTTCGAGGGAAGAATATTTGGACGGCATTCTGCAGAAAGGAACCAATCCTCAAATTAAAAAACCGGAATAGATGCTAAATTTTTGCTACTGAACTATATATTTACGTTGTGCAAACTAACCAACCCTCTTCATCCATTTATATGCCATCTATTAAGCAAACAAAAACAGACTGAAAAGTTCCAGGTGGCTTTTGATTTAACTTTAAATGCCTTTTTTTAGCTTAAAAATCATGTGGGTTGGTTCCTTTATGCAGAATGTCGTCCATTTGAGGTTGAGTACATATAATCTGAAACTCACGAGTTGGTCTTGTTGGATTTAACCCCTACATCAGCGTACAGGCCACCATAACATCTCCGGTGGCCTAAACACCATCAGCGCAGAGGCCACCATAACATCTCGGTGGCCAGAACACCATCAGCGCAGAGGCCACCATAACATCTCGGTGCCCAGAACACCATCAGCGCAGAGGCCACCATAACATCTCGGTGGCCTAAACACCATCAGCGCAGAGGCCACCTAACATCTCCGGTGGCCTAAACATCATCAGTGCAGAGGCCACAATAAAATATCCGGTGGCCAAAACACCATCAGCACAGAGGCCACCACAACATCTCGCTGGCCTAAACTCCATCAGCGCAGGGGCCACCATAACATCTCCGGTGCCCAAAACACCACCAACGCAGAGGCCACCATAACATCTCCGGTGGCCTGAATACATCAGCGCAGAGGCCACCATAACATCTCGGTGGCCTAAACACCATCAGCGCAGAGGCCACCATAACATCTCGGTGGCCAAAACACCATCAGCACAGAGGCCACCATAACATCTCGGTGGCCTAAACACCATCAGCGCAGAGGCCACCTAACATCTCCGGTGGCCAAAACACCATCAGCACAGAGGCCACCACAACATCTCGGTGGCCTAAACACCATCAGCGCAGAGGCCACCTAACATCTCCGGTGGCCTAAACATCATCAGCGCAGAGGCCACAGTAAAATCTCCGGTGGCCAAAACACCATCAGCGCAGAGGCTACCATAACATCTCGGTGGCCTAAACTCCATCAGCGCAGAGGCCACCATAACATCACGGTGGCCTAAACACCATCAGCGCAGAGGCCACCATAACATCTCCGGGGGCCTGAACACATCAGCGCAGAGGCCACCATAACATCTCGGTGGCCAAAACACCATCAGTGCAGAGGCCACCATAACATCTCGGTGGCCTAAACATCATCAGCGCAGAGGTCACCATAACATCTCGGTGGCCTAAACTCCATCAGCGCAGAGGCCACCATAACATCACGGTGGCCTAAACACCATCAGCGCAGAGGCCACCATAACATCTCCGGGGGCCTGAACACATCAGCGCAGAGGCCACCATAACATCTCGGTGGCCAAAACACCATCAGTGCAGAGGCCACCATAACATCTCGGTGGCCTAAACATCATCAGCGCAGAGGTCACCATAACATCTCCGGTGGCCTGAACACATCAGCGCAGAGGTCACCATAACATCTCCGGTGGCCTGAACACATCAGCGCAGAGGCCACCATAACATCTCGGTGGCCAAAACACCATCAGTGCAGAGGCCACCATAACATCTCGGTGGCCTAAACATCATCAGCGCAGAGGTCACCATAACATCTCCGGTGGCCTGAACACATCAGCGCAGAGGTCACCATAACATCTCCGGTGGCCTGAACACATCAGCGCAGAGGCCACCATAACATCTCCGGTGGCCTATTCACCATCAGCGCAGAGTTCACAATAACATCTTTGGTGGCATAAACAGCAATAGTGCAGAGGCATTACAACATCTACTGATGCCGAGTCAACACTGTGAGCGTTCCCATATCCTGGCTTTGGTTAACTACGTGTTAAGTGTAATGTGTTTTTCGATTAATAAAGTATTGTGGGCCATTAATGCCCTACAATATGAGTAATTAATATAGTCGTAAAATAATGTTATTTTTTAGTTATAATTATGCATTATTATTAGGACACGAATATGTGGCATACGAGTGTTTTAATTACAGTCTAATTTTAATAATTTTGATGTTATGTTAGCCTATCAAATTTAATATTTCCTGCGGTCGAAGTCAAGCTATTGAATCCATATGCTTGTTCGTGATTTTTTTTTACGGTGCCCAAATTAAATTTTTCATTTGGGCCCGGTCTTTGTCCGTTACGTCACTGCGTTCCTCTTTCTTTTTTCAACCAGTCATCAATGACTTTTATTTTATACTAGCGTGTGCCCGCGGCTTCGCACGCGATAATTATTTCAAAAATTAAAAATTAAGAGCATAATAGTTAAATCATTATATTTATTAACACCAAAATCACGTGGACTACATACCACGATTAGATAGCGTCGCCTGGTAAAAGCGACCTCAGATTCGAGTTCCCTGGTCCAGAAAACCCCTGCATAGTGAGTTTCGTCCAAGTCGAACAATGTTTGACCATATTTAGGCCTATATTTAATATCCCTCTTCCGTGTAGGTTGAAAATTTCATACGTCTGCGGGACTTGATATTCTAAACAAATGAATCGTCAAGGATGGACCTACAAAATCAAGCGATCGCCCGCGATAATTATTTCAGAAATTAAAAATTAAGAGCATAGTAGTTAAATCATTATATTTATTAGCACCTAAATCACGTGAATTACATACCACGATTAGATAGCGTCGCCTGGTAAAAGCGACCTCAGATTCGAGGTACTTGGCCCAGAAAACCCCTGTATAGTGAGTTTCGTCCAAATCGAACAACGTTTGACCATATTTAGGCCTATATTGATTATCCCTCTTATAATAATAATAATAATAATAATAATAATAATAATAATAATCCTCTTCGGTGTTGGTTGAAAATTTCATATATCTGCGTGCCTTGACATGATAAACAAATGAGTCGACCAGCGTGAGCTACAACATTCAAGCGATCGTGATGGTTTTATGACAAAAATAGCCAAAGCCTACTGTAATTGATTTGACATTGAAATGTATTACTGAGAACTGATGCTTCGAAAACTGAAAAAATACACGTTTTCTGCCCGTTTTTCACTCATAACTCGCGAATGAAGGCTAAAATTAAAAATGTAGTATGACAGAAACCTTCCCGGGAATGTACCCAACAACTTCCCAAAGTTTCATGGCGATCGGATGAATGGTGTAGTAATGCATAAAGGACACACACACACACATACACACACACATTCATTTTTATATGTATAGATTCTTTTATCACACATCATTATCTTATCCATTTATCTTCTTCCTGTGATTTTCCTTAAAACTTTCACGTCTTCTACTCGCTTCATTTTTTTTACATCCAGTAAAAAACCCTCTTTCATTTCAAACGTACTTAACAGGTAACACCTAGCAATCATTATCACAACTACAATGAATTGTGGGATATAGAACAATGAAAAATATTCAAAAAGACTAACTATTCCATTAACGCTCCTAGATTTCAAGGAAGGTTCTTCCGACCCACTATACAGATTGGAAGGGGTATAACTTTGCAAATTTACACAACTGAGCATTCAGCAGTACTTAAAATACTATGAAGTACTTTTCAGTATCATACTTTTATCGTAGGTAATCCCACAAGAGATTATGAGTTGACCGATGTACTTGTGAGAGCGAAGTTCGAGCAAATTTATCTAATAAAACTCGTAATCTCCGATAGGATTTATTAAGACTATTCCATGAATAAAATGTAACGGATTTTGTAAATAATAAAATCTTGTAAACTGATATAACAATATAAAGAACTGTCCACCTATACCACAAATAATTAGTTTTCCAGAAGTTCAATCTATGCAACGTTTACTATGCTTTTCAGATATACAGTCCATTCACTGCCTTTATAGCTGGCACAGAAAGAGGGGAGGGAGTTTGCACTTCTCTTTCCTCCTGCTTCATATACTCCAACAGGTGTAACGCGCGTGCCGGCCTGTAAAGAAGAGAGTTCGCAGCGTTGCCAGATGTAATCTACTTTGCCCCCGAAATATCATAAATTTATGCCAAAAAACTTAACACAAGACAAATATAATATACATTATGCCTACAGGACATGCAATTACCAAGTACAATACAAATAAACCAGAACTTACATTAATCAGAATCCTCTGACGACGTATCATCATCATCATCATCATCATGAAGGTTAATTGTAAACGATGGTAAACTATCCATGATAATATCAGCTGCACGGAATTCATGTTCTTTCTGTTCAGCATGCTTTATATACTTTGGCCAATGGTTTGAAGTGTCAATGTCGTTTATTACATTTTCAATCAACTCCTTAATTTCAGAAACAGTTTTCTTTCCCAAGGCATTCTGAGAAGTTGTTTTTCTTTTAAGCTCAGACCACACTTCCTCTATCGGGTTTAAGCAACAGTGATATGGGGGAAGTCGCGCTACTATATGACCATGTTGAGCAGCTAATTCATCAACAGCTAGAACTTTATGCTTGTTGTATGTATATCTGACCAATTTCTGTAACTGCAGGACGGTAGTGGGCTGTGGAGTAGGAAGTGGGATTTTGAAGTCTTCAATGAATTTCAACAAATCCGCTTTTGTCTTCGGCATTGTTCGAAGCGCACGTGAATGGTACGGGGCGTTGTCCATTACAATTACTGATGGTTCTTCTAGAGTTTTTATCATATTTTCAAACCATTGCTCAAAAATTGTAGAATTCATTGTGCCGTGATAGTCTGCTGGGGCCTCAAGTAGACTTTTGTGCGTAACGAGCATTGCATTAGGCACAAAACCATTTCTTCCTCCAATGTGCAAAATTAAAAGTCTTCCTCCCTTACCGGTAGAAAATTTTGCGTCACACGAATCAGTACCATCAGTCCATCTACGGAATATACCAGTATGCGTATCGTACCATGTCTCATCTAAGTACAGATCTTGATATCCTTTCTGTCTATAATACTCCATTTTAATTAGATACTCGGAACGCCATATTTGTATTTTTCGGGATTCCATTGCAGGTGTTCGTCTGTTCTGTGCTTTAAATTTGAAACCCATAGAGTGTAGAATTTTATGGAGCGTTGTCCTGCCATAGGGAAATTCATTTCCCGTGTCCTTTGTTTTCATTCTGACCACAGAAAGAATCTATCAACTGTAGGCGCTGTGTGTTGTTCATAAAGTTGGTACACGGTTGTCCGGATCACATCCCGATGGAAATTATCTATTTTGGACAGTTGTTTACACACCTGGTATTTCTTTGTTGGGGTTTCGTAGCCTGACAAGTCAAGTGAAATTATTTTTTTCACTGTCGATAGTGGTACTGCTGTTGCTTTAACTGTCTCTGTTAGTGGCGATTGATGTCCAGCATTTGTAAAATATTCGAAAACATTTTTAATAATGTTCGCAGCTTGTTTCTGAACAGGTTTTCCGCTACCAATGGGAGATTGTTTTAATTGACACTCACTACTATTATTTACAACTATTTCACTTGAAGGATCTTCCCATGGACGCCAAATGTTGAAAACACTTCCACTCCCTTCAATGAATACGAAGTTACTGTACGTACAGAAGACTACTAGTGGCAACGCCGCGCTGCCTTCTCTGTTTACCACAGTCGTTGTTGTTATGCAGGAGAACTAACTCCTAGTACAGAACCCCCTTCCACGCCTTATGAACCTTAATCCTCCCCCTACTTGAAGCTAAAAAGGCAGTGAACGGACTGTACATTATTATAATAACCTTAATAATAATAACATTATTATAGTAACCTAATCTCACATATATGATGTCCCTCTATAAAACTCTCATACATTACAATACACAATCTTCATCGATGTTCCATATCTTGAAAGCGCTGATATTATCATAAAAATGGATATGTCCAAATATTATCACAGACTAGATAGTATTAAAAGCTATTGTCGATCACACTACTCAATTATAGAATAAAATTAGCAAATGTTGACATAACCACTTAGGTATTGTTAAAATCATTTAAAATTGAATGGAATTTATATATCATGCATAACAATTGGTTGGTTAGGTTAAAAGTTGTGCACTGACACACCATTGTCTGTTGCATAAAATAAACTCGTAGGCGAAATGAAGTCCAGTAGTTGTAGATTAATAGTAGATTAATATTAACCACGAGTTGCATTAATTGAGCTTTGTGGAATTTATTTCTCTCTTGGATATGCGTATTTCGATCACATCTTAATCATCATCAGTCTCTTCCTATGACTGCAAATTTTCGACGTCCGGACTACCTAGTACATCTTTGATAATCATGGATGTAATTGTATTAATTTGAAGTACGCAACTTTAAATGACAAGAAAGATTTTTCTATACAAAATACCAATTAGGCCTACAATAATTATTATTTCAGCTACACAAATTATTTCAGATGCTTGGAAACCAGTAAAAGAGTGAATATAAGGTGTACTGTTCTCTTGACCCGGTTGTTAGATGTGGAACTGGAAGCTTGATAAATTCGATAGTTTTATTTAGCTACCCAATCTTGCAAGATTCATGTAGTATCGTAAATGTTAACGAAGCGTTTCATGGTTATTGTTGACACGTGTCGCGCCTTTCATTGCTCTTTCTTTGGAGTAGAGAATTTGCTCGTAGAAAACGAGATCCGATAAAGCAAACTGCTATAAGACGTTGAAAATAAAGCAGATTAATGTTTGCCTGGAATTAAAATCCTTTCATGAATAAAATAATCAACGGTTTACTGATAGTAGGTTATTCGATTTTATTTACATGTAATACGTGAAAATAATAGCTTCTTAGCCACCATCAAACATCTATTTTTTGTTTCTTTGTTTTACTTAGATCGTTTTGAACTAGGGATAATCCAGCTACGAAATATATAAGGCCATATATTTAAGCATATTTATTTTATTATCAGGTATTAAAATTTAGTAAAACTACAGCAAGATTAGTCTTAGTTTAATTAAGGTGTAAAATAGTTATGCAGAATTCATGTTCTCATTTCGGAAAAAGTAAAATTTGTATATACAATTAATTATTATTAATCAGGAATTGATTTAGAAGGAATTTACAAACAAATAATTGTTAAATACATACATTGAGCTATTTCAGTGACTGTAATATGGCAGTTGATTATAATCATAATGCAATAAAGAAATACAGTGATCCTTTCCCCACGTGCACGCTAATAGAAATTTATAGTATTTAAGTAATTAATTATTACATATTCCCCTCCAACAGGACACCTTATTGATAAGAAATTTAAATACAGTAGTTAACTATTAGATCTTATCCATAGATATATTAACAGCAGGCCTACCAGATAAAATAAGTAATTGATTATTCACCAAAATATTAACAATCAACACGGGTTTTTGGACGTGAGAGAGGCCATGTGCCCATAAGCGCCGACTTAGGGGGGGCAAGGTACTTTCTGCCCCCCCCAAAAACTTAATATTTTATCATGTAAGGCCTATGTATAGCTACTGAAAATCCAGTTCTTGCCCCCCCCCCAGAAATATTACCCAGTCAGCGCCTCTGCATGTGCCATCGAGCGAGATATTCTGGAGCATCACCACCACTAATTTTACCTATGAGCCGCCACTGTTTCGAACTCAAGTGTATTTTGTTTATTGGAAATAACGGCACTGTGCCCAGCTCACAGGATGACCTGTTAGTATAAAATGAAGAGATTTGAACTGACAGCCGTTAGAAATTTTGCTAAGCGGTGTTACCATAAGCACTATTAATATGAAATAGCCACTACGTGAGAGGTACGAGGAAGCGTTCAATTTAATTAAAGCAGAATACAGGCTGAAGATAGTAAATGCCAAAAGGAATAGCTGGAAAATTTTTTGCTCAACACAGACATCAGTAAACCCATGGAACATTGTATATAAGTACTGCCGAAAACCCGAGAATCTTAATAACACCATGTCTACAATAGAAACAGAAGGAGGATATACAACAAATCCTAAAGAAACAGCAGAGGCACTGGCTGCATCATTCTTCCCTGAAGACACAATAGATAATGCAGATCAGCAACAAATTCGTACACTAGCGGAAAATGATATTTACACGCCAAATGACTGCCTGTTCACTCCACAGGAAGTTAATAATATAATTCTGAAACTAAACGATCAAAAAGCGCCAGGCCCTGATCACATCTCCGCTAACATAGTGAAAAATGTCCATTTCTGTTTTCCCTTCCTTTTCACAGATGTGTTCAACAAATGTTTACAACTTGGTACTTTCCCAGATTGCTGGAAGATTGCGTCAGTCAAGATAATACCAAAACCAAATAATAACAAGAAGGTGGCTGGGGCATTCAGACCTATTAGTTTAATACCGGTTCTAGGGAAATGCTTAGAAAAACTTATAATTGACAGAGTTATGTTTCACTTAACTAGCAGTCATCAGCTAAGCGAAAACCAGTTCGGCTTTATGCCACAAAAATCAACAGAGGATGCAGTCTGTAAAGTGGTTGATTGGATACAGAGGACACTCAACGAAAAGAAAATAGGCCTGCTTATTTCTTTGGATATATCTAGTGCTTTGAACCATGCATGGTGGCCAAAAGTGCTTCACCAGCTAAGAAAGAAAAACTGCCGAAGAAACTTATATAAATTAATAAGAGACTATTTTACTAACCGCAAGATTCAGTTAGCATTAAGTGGCACTACCATTAACAAAAACATTACAAGGGGTTGCCCACAAGGATCCACCTGTAGCCCAGGCTTCTGGGTCATACTCTATGACGACCTACTACAACAGCCCCTGCCAAATGGA
Source organism: Ectobius pallidus (assembly GCA_964059195.1). Classification (NCBI taxonomy): domain Eukaryota; kingdom Metazoa; phylum Arthropoda; class Insecta; order Blattodea; family Ectobiidae; genus Ectobius; species Ectobius pallidus. The sequence goes on from CAXKWD010000012.1 coordinate 23,919,199, forward strand.
TGTAGTATTTTTGCCTATGCAGATGATGCTCTTCTGCTGGTGAAATCTGATACAGCAGCAAGAGTAGAAAATATTGCTAACACTGCTCTCTCTTTAATTCATGACTGGGGACAAGCTAACAAACTTCATTTTAATGCAAATAAAACCAAAGCTCTGTTGGTAACTAGACGAAGGAATGCTGAACCAGTCAACCTCAGCATGAACAATACACCAGTACAGTTTACTGATAAATTAAATTACTTAGGTATTCTATTAGACCAAAAGTTAACCTTCCGCCCTCATTTTGATCATGTAGCCAAAAAGGCAAGTTCACTACTTACAAGACTGGCATTTGCAACTAGACCTACCTGGGGACTTAATCACGACATCCTCAAAATAATATATCATGGAGCAGTAGAACCACTTATTCTATATGGTGTAGAAGCATTTCAGGATATACTTCAGAAACGGTGGGCACAAAACAAACTGCTCCAAATTCAACGTGGGTATTTACTCAGAATGATCAGAGGGTATCGCACCATCTCCACTGAAGCTGCTTTAATCGTGGCTGGAATAGAGCCATTGTTCTTAACAGGTACGATGAAGGCGCACATAAGCAACATAAAAAGAGGCAGACCTGTACCTGAATATATATCAGAACTGGAACTTGAGAAACCGCTTGATAAGATCTCGGCAGGACATCCTGCCCTACATATGCAATACTTCAGGAAACCAAATGACAGTGGGGCTCACCATTATGAAATTTATACTGATGGGTCTCGCTTTGAAGACATACTCGCTGGCACAATGAATGTAGGGTGTGCATTTGTTGTGTACTCCAACTCAACAGAAATATTTACAAACAAAAACAAATTGTCCTCTGAGTGTTCAGCGTTTCAGGCTGAACTCCTGGCCATTAGAGAAGCCATAAAATGGTGCAAGGATACCAGCCATAGTGTATGTGTGTACAGTGATTCGAAGTCTGCTTTACTTGCTATAAATGACAAATACAATCTACACCCAATCGCACACGAAGTGCGCAGATTGATAGGAAAATTCCCTGGTCATGTCTGTCTTTCCTGGATTCGTGGACACTCAGGAATTGCAGGAAATGAGAGAGCGGATGAACTGGCCAAAACAGCTGCAAATTCGAACCTCCTTCCCACCTATTCTGCTTGTCCCATTTCTTACATAAAGAAGACAATCAGAAGAAATATCTTAGAAGAATGGGATACTCTGTGGCAGAATAGCTCAAATGGTTCTACAACAAGAGATCTATTTTTTCCTACAGTGGGCGATAGGTTGAAGTGCAAAAAACTCATCCCGAATTTTGTTCTGACGCAGTTTCTGACTGGGCATGGAAAATTCATGCAATATCTTCACCGATTTAGGATCTCAAACACTGCCACCTGCAAGTGCGGTCAGCAAGATGAAACAGTTGAACATATATTGTATACATGTTCACGTTATGAACTGGAGAGGATTGAACTTCTTTTGTGTCTGAACAGAATAGACTTAGAGTATGTCAGTCCCATTGGACACGTCCTTGCTGACAAAAACGGACACAAACTTTTTCAATCGTTTGTAAATAGAATATTTTCGAAGCTTTAACTCTCACACTTTTATTCAGTCATTGGGGTATTTACTTACCTTACTTAATGTATTGCTCAGTTAATTTATTTTATCTTGCTTAGTTAAGCTATTTATTCCAACAATATCTTATCTATAATTTAAGGTTATGTTTATATAAAAACGAATTCACACAATTAACTTTAACTTAAGACTTACCATATCGTAAGACATAAGAAACTGTAGGACTATTGTAGACATTACGCCTGGTAAGAACTGTACAGTATTGTAAATAGTGTATATTAGACATTCAGATTCCAATACCAGGATAACCTATTGTAAATAACATTTGTGACATCTCCAACCCTAATGTACCTTCGGGTGAAATAGGGTTTTGTGTAATGTGGATATTCAATAAATAAATAAATAAATAATATGAAATAGCCTACTGGTTAATGGACTCCAAAAAGAAAACAGAATGAAGTAAGAACTTTTTAACTTATGTTAAAAAATAGTTGCTTGCAGCCCAATACTGTATTATGAGTGGTTGAATGATTCAGTTACATATTATCTCGTATATCAATATATAGCTTTTAATTCTGTTTTTATAGTGTATTATCTTATGTATGAATAAATAATCCTTGAGGTAAACCAGCTAGAGACAGTATAACTGTAAGCGTCGTAGTGCAGGAGTTGTGGCTATTTCAGCATTGATTATAGCAGTATCAGCCTGTGAAGACAGTCGGTGAAATTTCTAGCCGTGAACTTCTTGTATAATACTGCCATTAGTGCAGTGCATCATATTTCAATTATCAGGGTCTACTACGACATTTGACACGCAATCAATCGATGCACTCCATGTGTTACCTTTGTTTCCCAATGATTGGCTGCCGATGAGCATTCGTCTCTTTGAATGCCGCATACAACGCTGCCATCTGCTTTATACCCGGGAAGAAGTGGTATGTAGTACCCATGTCAGTGTCATGTAGTGTCAGGTAAGTAAGTTAGGAACAGTAAACAGTTAGCTCTAACGATAACTCCTTCGCCATCGTTAGCAACTTCAGATTTCCTCCACTGATTCACGATGAGTTCTATTCTGCGCACTGTTCCCCACTTTCCCCGCCACGCCCACCGAATCTTGTAATAATTATAATGTAGCCTATAGGTGAGCAACTGAGGGGAAACGTTTTAGTCCCCCATCCTCCTGTGACGTAAGAAACCTGTTCTTCATGTTCAGTGTCACATCGAAACTGCTTTATGCTGACGTCAAGGGCGACGGTAGTGGGAGAAATTCCCCTACCGCACAGTGACACGATGTGCCACAGTTGCGCACCCATGATGTAGCCATTAAAGGTTTTATAACTGTCCACTTAACGATTTTTCTTAAATATTGCGTAACTTCAGGAACAAACTGGACTCGCTTCGATCACTGGGGGCTCCACCCCCCTTAACCCCCGCCGAGGTTCTCGGGAAAGGTTTTTTTTTAAAGGATCTATGGGAAATAGAGTGCATGTATTTAGTCTTCTGTACTGGCTATTACCTTTTTTACACAATAATACAAATTATAACAGAGATAGAAGATAATGTTGTTATTTCTAGACAAAAAATGTTAATTGGATTGAATTAATTATGATCCTGGGACCTCCAGAATGCGAGTCCAAGAGTTACATTCTCGACCACCCCGTTAGGTTTACGGAAATGATTATTTCTAAACTTTCAGAACCCTTTGTGAACACTGTTTGATATTACCGTTGCCATGGAAACGAGCCCTTTTTCGGGGGTTTTTATAAAATTAGGGCTAAACATTTTTTAAAACTAAATTTTTGGAAATTTCTTGTGGTTTACAGCCTAGAAACTATGTATGTACCAAATTTCAAGTTTCTAGCTCATCTGGAAATGGGCAAACATTAATGTCAGTGAGTGAGTGAGTAAGTCAGCCATATGGCTTCTACGACACAAGTGTTCAAAAGTTAATCCCACGGCGTGACAAATGTCTCAATTCCTGTGGTGAATATGTTGAAAAATAGCTGAACACTTTCTATTCTGTTGCAATAAATATTTCCATGAAATTTTGTTTCGTTTGTGTAAACGGCCCTAGGGAAACTTACTTTATAGACGCGCCCCGTATTAGTTTCAGGTATCGTCGTTATGAATAAAATAGTAATTTTGTCACTAATTTACAGAAGAAAGACGTATTTCTGTGCGATGGAATTGATAGGATAATACATTTTATTACATTGTCGTTGAAAGTGGGCTACTACAACTACATCCTACTCCTGGTTGCCAAGGTAACGGCCAGCACACTCATCCATTATACCTACAGGTAAGGATTCACGAGGGATTAGTCTATCTCGTTCTTATGTTATACAATACAAGCGCAAGTATACATGAAAATAATTTTCATATCTGAAAAACACTACATATATAAAACCTAGACCATAGGAGTTGCCCTGTAAAATTTATTGGGGGTACTCATTCAGAAATGGAAAATACATTCAAGTTTAATATAAATTTATGTTTAAAGTCTTTCATCATTACTACATACGACGTTACTAATTCAGAAACACTCTGTTCATCGTCTGTTTAAGGGGGAGGTTGTAATCAGATTTGGTCAAAAATATGAATTTTCTGTTTATTGTATATTTTGATTGAATTAAGTATAATTTACTTGTAACAAAGTCTTTTGTGCCATAATGGCGCATAATGCCCTTTAAAATAGAATTTAAATGTCCAGCGCTGACTTTAGGGTTTGCACTGACGTCATCCAACGCACATTTTACTATGTCCCAAAGGTGATGATTCATGGTGCAAATACAACAGGGCAGTAATCAGTGGAGAAGAATACAAACACAACCCCTTACCCATGGCTGTAGCAAACATTATTAAGCCAGTTTATAGAAGTTTGGCCCATCCTGAGCTTCTTCAGAAATGTTTACATGGAAGGACTCAAAATCCGAACGAGTCTTTTCATAATGTCATTTGGACCAGAGTGTCAAAACCTGTGTTTGTGGGAAAGAAGACTCTATTAGTAGGTGCATATGATGCTGTGTTATCATTTAATGAGGGCTGCAGTGGTAGGATTCAAGTATTAAGAAATATGGGTATTGAACCACAAACGAACATGATTGCTGCGTGCTCCGAAATTGACGAATTACGTGTGAAAAAGGCAGATACTAGATTTGAAAACAGTTCCAAAGAGGTCAGGAAGCTAAAAAGAAGTAAGAAAAGGGCAGAGAAGATGAGGAAAACCCAGATGATCCTGAATATGCACCTGGAGCACATTAAGGTACATTTTTATCTTTAACGTAGTTTTTCTCTGATTTTGTTTTTCCTACATATATATGTTCCTTTTTCTCAGGAAGTATTAAGAGTAGAGATCTGATTTTTTCCCCAGCTATTACAACTACATACATAAAGAAACGGTGGTTTTATTATGCATTTATCTTCATTAGGGGAAAAGTTACTTAATTTTTTAATGAAAAAATAAATGATAAAGATTTGAATATTGCAAAAAAAATAATAAAACATTTGTTTACAAACATATTGTTTTTAGAAAACCAAAGTTTAAATAAAAGATACAGATCTAAAAGTCCACCAAATTTCGTTTCAATTGATAAAATACTTTCTGAGAAAAAGGAACATGAACATCACTATTTTAACATGGCGGAGATACAGCTTTCGGTGAAATTCATAGATGAGAAATAGGTGAATTTCATTATTTTCTTTCTCAGCAATGAATTGCTCTACAATCTTGCTCTGCTCTTTACTGACTACGTTTACAATTGCATATTATTTTCAAAACTAATCAAACCGTTACAGTTATGGGTAATGATTGTTACAAAATGGCAGCCACGTTTCGTGCACTAAAATGCCCTTTCCGTGATAGTTTCCACAAATGGCAATATTTTTGAGTGATTCTCTATTCTATCTATTTAAAAATCATCTAAAACCTTTGGAGTATCTACAGTATAACTACTTTTTTAAACAATGTTTTTAAATATTTTCATTAAAGTATATTTATTTTAAAAAAGGCTATTAATGATATTTTAATTGCTGATTAATTGCTACGAATTATTCTAGACAATGTTGTTCATATGATATTAACAAATACAGAAAAAGAATCACTCAGAAATATTTATATTTGTGGAAGTTATCAAGGATACGGCATTTTAGTAAATGAAACGTGGCTGCCAATTTGAAACGATAATTACCCGTAACCGCAACAGTTTCATTAATTTTGAAAATAGTATACAATTGTAGAAGTAGTCAATAAAGAATATATCATGTGTGACTTGAGGCTTGGAACCTCCAACTGACCCGGTTGGAAGCCCGAGAAACCATCTAATATATAAAATCGAATGTGTGTTTGTGGGTATGTATTGTAAGATTTGAGATTTTCCTGGCGAAGAGTATGAATAAATTTTTCCCGGGTAGACAGCCAGGTTTGAAGATCAAGTGTCTCCGACGTTTCAGAGGCCCACGCTGCCTCCATCCTCAGGGATACTGAAGTGTCGAGTCTGTCATGCCGAGGTGGTATATATACAGATCGCGAGTTGCGAGGAGTCGATATTATTCTCTCGACATCTCCGTAAGAAAGCCAAAGAGCTCAGTAATTTAGCCTTCTTCTTCCGCAGCTTCTCAAATTTACGTATACTGCGATGCATTTCCTCCCCGTAGAGGTGTGTAATGTGGCCGTAATTTTGAAGATATTTGAATCAAATTTTATTATGTTATTTCTAGGCCCAATAGTTCGGATAAGTTCGTTAATGAGCAAAATTGGCCCAAGGGGAGGGTTGGGGGAGGGGGTTGAAATTTTGAAAAATTTATATCTCGGCCCCTATGAAGTATAGAGGGAAACTTTGTTTGAATAAATTAGAGTACTCCCTATGGGGTTCACAGTGACACCAACGATTCGGGGGTTTTGGGGGTACGAGTGGGGGTGGATGGAAATTCGAAATTTTTGAAACCACGTCTTATGGGGTATCGTTTAAAGCTCTTGATGAGTACTGTACAAATCAATAACTGGTTTCTCGATAGCTCTCTTATAAGGCGAGATTTAGCACTTCGAAATCTACCTCAGCCTGTAGGCCTGCCTAAAGGGATTTTTTGGATCCAGATGTGATATGACCTATTGTCTCTTTTTGTTCTCCACAATTTCTGCACTGATCTTCAATACTCTACTCATTTAAAATGTATTTCCTATAATTCTTCGTTGCAATCACCTGTTCTTGTATTGCCATTAGGAAGCCTTCTGTTTCCACATACAAAGCCGCATGAGTCAACCAGCTGTTTTACGCTTGTAGGTCAACATAATCTTGTTTAAGATAATTTTCATGCTTACCATGTAGTTGCTTCCTCATCCATTGTAACATTTGGGAATCAAGTGTTTCTGATTTTGATTTTGGAGCTGGCTGCAATGTGTCTATTAGGTTTAATGGTGTATTTATGAATTTAATGAGTTCTTTGTTAGTTCTGTAAACCAAATAACTGGTTCGATTGTAAAGCCCATAATAAGCTCTAAGGAACTGCTACACCAAAGCATGCAACCAATAACTCGACAAAATTTTACATTTGACGTGGTTTCTACAGAAACAATTCTAAGTATTGTCAACAAATTTAAGGATACATATGGTGTTGACGTATACGACATCTCTTGTAACTTATTAAAAAAGATAATTGATAGTATTATATTTCCTGTAACACACTGTATAAATAGATGTTTGCTAGAAGGATACTTTCCAAATGAATTGAAAGTTTCCAGAGTAGTACCGGTTTATAAAAAGGGTGATGGGAATGCGCCTGCGAGCTACAGACCTGTCTCTATAGTTCCCGCTCTAAGCAAAATTTTTGAAACGGTGATTTATAGTCAATTGTACAATTATTTTGAGAATAATGGTCTATTAACTAACTCTCAGTATGGATTTAGGAAAAACAGAAGTACAACAGAGGCCATTGTGTCGCTAGTAAATGAAATCCTGCAAGTTTATGAGGACAAGGGTTTTGCTCGGGTAACATTCTGCGACCTGAGTAAGGCTTTCGATTGTGTGGACCACGAGATATTATTGGATAAGTTAGAATTTTATGGAATAAATTGTGTAGGTTTAAAACTTTTAAGGTCTTATCTAATGAATCGTAAACAAGTTGTTTGCGTTGGGAAAGAAAAGTAAAGATTAATGCAGGTGGACAAGGGAGTCCCTCAGGGATCAGTACTCGGTCCCTTCCTGTTTTTGACTATGGTAAACGATCTGCCATCGTGTGTAGGAACTAATACTGTTTTATATGCCGATGACACCACTTTTATAAATTCTAGTACAGATTTTAAGACTATGGAAAATAGTTCAGAGTGTACAATAGCACAGGCATCGTGCTGGTTCAGAGCCAATGGATTTATGCCCAACAATAACAAAACACAATATTTAAACGCTAGTCTTATTGATAGGTTACCGTCTGAGGATTCAATTAGTGTGAAATTTTTAGGGGTGTATATAGATTCGAAACTTACTTGGGAACATCATATAAAATTCATAAGTGTGAAGTTATCAAGAGTAATTTATTTACTAAAAAGACTAACCAATTGTGTACCTGATAATTACATTAGGTGTGCATACTTTGCATTTTTTCAAAGCATACTATCGTATGGTATTATATTATGGGGCAACTCTAGACACATCAATGAAATTTTGATACTACAAAAAAAGGCAGTTAGAATCATTACTGGTTCTGCTTACCTAAGACCTTGTAAACCATTATTTGTAGAGATGAAAATATTGACGGTAATCAATCTTTATATATATTGTGTACTGATTTACACTAAGAATAAGTTGCCAAGTCTTCAAATCAGAAGTGATATACATACATATAATACGCGTAGCAATCAACAGATCAATATACCATTTTGCAGATTGTCTAAGTCAATCAATAATCATGACGTAATGGGACAAAAACTTTTTAATAAACTTCCACTTCATTTACATGATGCTCCACTAAATATATTTAAGACGAAATTGTATACTTGGTTAATTGATAATCCTTTCTATAACATTAACGACTTTTTTGCACGTACCAATGTTTGTATACTGTGATAATTGTATAGCAATTAGCATATACATATTATTTTAAGTGTATTTTAATTTATGTTGTGTTAAGGTCTATATTATGTATGGGTTTAATCCTATTTTGTAGTATTATACTATATTTTGTACTCTCTGACGTTGTCCATTGCATAATTTGCCTAAAGACAATAAAATGATATTTATTTATTTATTTATTTATATCCTGCATCCGCTTGTGCTACTACTTTGTGTAATAATGAATTATTATTGTAGAAGTACTGCCGTAAGTTCCACAGTTGCTTTTCGTGCAATAGTCCAATGTCAATGAGACCCCTGCCTCCTTTCTCCCGTGGGATCGTTAGTCTTATAACAGCTGGCTTTGGATGGTGAGCACCAAACTTGGTGAGAGTCCTCCGTGTCTTTATTTGGATATCATCCAGATCTATTTTCGAGGACTTGATGATACCAAAGGTATAGGTTAGCACTGGGACAGCGTATGTGTTTATGGATATAAAAGTGTTTTTTCCATTTAATTTTGGCCATTAAAATTTGACAGTATACTGATATGACTTGCTGCTTGACCGTTTTGTGCATTATTATTATTATTACTATTATTATTATTATTATTATTTAATAACCAGGCATCAACTACATTATTCTATATAATTATTGTAAGTCAATATCCTTTGTCAATTTGACAGCCTCTAGATTAGAGGAAGATCGTTGAAATAAAATAAAATCGTTGACAATCATATTATTGCCATTACGAATCAGTAAGGAACATACAATACTACGTTCATGAATACAATAACGCGATATTTCTTAGGCTATATTTGATATTCAGACAAAGAGCTTCAAATGTCAGCAAAAGACAAAGTCTGTCTGATGTTTTCAGATTTCTCTTGAAGACTTCGGGATTAATTTTATATGAAAAGGAGAAGAAAGAGGAAAGATAATGCGTTCATAAAATATTAATGAAAGGAAAATTTCACGGGAAATGTGAAATATACTTCAGAAAGTCGGTAAGTTAAGAAGAAAGGTTTCCAGTACTTTACGAAGCTTTTTCCAATTTAGATAATACTGAATTGTATTAAAAACGGCATACAGAGTTCAAAGAGTGAGGAATTTATTTATTTACCTAATATATTCTACGGGCTAACAATGCGGTGAAGTACAGTATGAGCCACAAATACAGTATTGGATTTCAGGAAGCTCTCATGGGCCTGTCTGTTCATCGGCGTATGTTGCATCAACAATAGGCCTAGTAGTACCTAGTACAGTCGGTCAAATAAAAAACGTCGGGCGGTATTTGATTAAGTATCACGAACGAGCATATGCGCATGTACAGGAAGACTTAAGGTTAGGTTCACACACGCCTCTTGTCTATCCATGTATTTTCTTGATTATTTAGTCAGTTTTGTTCCAAAACAAACATGTATAGAAGGCTGTGGCTATATGCCTCAAATCCGCCATATTCTTGGTTGCAAATTTTTATAATATTAATAATTAATAGATTCGCGAGGAATATGTTTATTCAAGGAGCATTTTTTTAAGATTTTATTTTATAATACCGGTACTTCTAGTGCAAAATCAATAACTTACGCTCAACTTCTGCAACCAATCTTAGCATCGAAATACGCGTCCGGCCAGATCAACGTTTGCTATGAAAACTTCCGGTCGCATTATAGTCAAGTTCCCTCCTGTTACGTCATGTAATACCTACTCAATGCTGGCTATGAATTTAGTTCAGTTGGCTTTGGTTTTTTCATGTCATTTTTAAAGCCTCATAGTTTTAATTATTCTAAGTATGTCTTGATAATTGTTGCTTTTAACCTCAATACCAAAACTATTTCATTTTATTTCTAAATACTTGCACATTTTAATATTTCTTTGTTTATTTTTTATTTTCTCTTGCAATTACATATTTAGTATAGTGTTTTTTCATGTATTGATTGATTATCTTAATATTAGGATCAAGTTATTGTCTTGGGTTGGAGATTTTTTAATTATTTCAACCTTCTGTTGTTTTTTAATAACATTCTACTCCTTCTTCTTAAAAAATGGACTACAAAAATGTACGTTCTTTTTCTCCTATTCAAGAGCAATGGGCTCTTTCAACCTACAAGCTTCCTAGCATCACAAAACAATGCTAAATTCGGGCGAAAAGCCTTTTATCTTCAACTTTATTGTGGATTAAGTGATTCAACTAACTTCAAGATCGCATTCAACGCAATTTAAGGATCTTAAGGATTCCTTTCGAAGTTTAATAGTGCTTCACCAATTCTCTGGACATTGGTAATTTCAAAGGGAAATCATTCAATCCGTGAGTAATATCATAAACCACATACAAAAGGTACGTTCCAAGGACCATGGATTAGTTTGACTTCGATGAGACTGGCAATCCTAAGGAATGTATGTAACGGCAATTTATAACTAAATATAGACATTTTATCGTTTAGAAGGCAAGGTGTGAATCATTTATTTAAACCATTGCTTTGAACTTCTTGTGTTGTGAATACAATTTTTTCCTAGCTGTTGAAGTGACATTTCAGCAAGTTCATATTTATTTCTGGTCCTCCGATTGAATACAGTCTGCCAATACATTTAAATGTGTATCTGGATAGAGCAATAACTTCAAGATTCACGAAGAACATTTTCATCTCAAATCGCATGTTTATGGTAACCAAGCAGCATTATCACTCTATGTGCATATAAACAAACTGTTATACTTTTCTTTGTGGTTGGAAAAGCAATAGAATTATATCGGAAGCTGAACTTATGCGCGTGAAAGAAAATTCCTAAATGGTGCCAGTGTTGTTGTGGAGGCAAGAGGAGGGCATTTCAAACATATCTTGTGATGAGGTAGGCTACGTGGTTATTTTCATTGTAATTGTAACTGCAATCGTGAGAACCTGAATCATTACACCGTTAGCGGCTTTATTTGCGTAGATATTCACCCGATCGCTCGGGAGTTAGAGCTGTGGCCGCCGCGAAGCAAAAATCTGCACGATTGGCCAACTCTTACGTGAAACGCACTGTGGTTTATTATAAGGAAAATGAAACAGTAAAATAATCAAGCAAATAAGCACGAAAAACAACAAATTATACGAAAATCAAATATTGCTCCAGTACTATAGGCCTATAGCCTAATATTTCGCCTCATACCGTATAACATCAGATATACAGAGTTAGTTAAAACTCCTGCACTTTTGAAGTAGGACTATGTGGTTCAGCGAATTGAAGCTCCGTGTGTTGGAATATCAGAATATCAGTAGAACTATACTGAGAATTCAAAAATTGTATTATCGAATTTTTAGATTTCCGGTTTAACTGGAAGCACGCTAAACTTATTTTAAACGTCTATCTGCAACTATTCCATTTCCACGGCTTTCCCATTTTGTGCTTCATAGTCAAAAAATCCAAACCCTCCCCAATTCTCTCCTCTCTCCTTATAAAAAGGTAAAGTGTTCCCTATACAGGCCATGGAGGCCCAGAGGGTTCCAGGAGGTTAAGGCTCCCAGATTTAAGGCATTCGGTACGTGGAGGTGGTAAAGTTGTCAGCCTTACGCACCGGCCGCCTTTACCCCCAGGATTGCTCCTGGTACTCATTTCTGTTAGAGGCTGAGTCTACCTCAGGGCGTCTCTCCTTAACAGTACTTAAATATATTATGCACTTCATTTTCCCACAGACAGCCGTGCAATTAACATAAGGTTTGTTCGCAAAGTAATTCCCTAACTGTCATGGACCACGACGCATGCGCACATTGTCGGTCTCCCTGCGTAAAGTATGCGCAGAATGTCATATATCAGCATATTCAAAATGTGCGCATGCGTCGTGATACGTGACAGTACATGATTTAGCTTTGCGAACATAACCTATAAATTTTCGAATGGTCGTCCGTTGCATGCACCCTTGCGCAGAAAGACCGATTTTACACACATAAAAGCTCGCAATTGTCAAAACCCTGTTCAATGAGTATTAAAAGCTTACTTTCCCTACAGACAATAAATTAGGAATGAAGCTTTTGAAGCAAACTAAATTAAATATTCCGTAATATTGAGTTATCAATAAAAAACAACGGGTGCCAATAAAGTATTGCAGCTCGGCAATTAGGCATACGGCGTGCAAACCATAAGTTAATTATGTCAATTTTTTTTTCTGAGACAACTGTACAACCCCTGTATTTTTTCCGTTGAATTCTGGGACAGTTACGGATACGGCTTATGAAAGTTTATAAAATATGCATTTATTAAATTGAAGTTGGCCTACTTTATACAGAGTAGCGAGACAACATCTCTTACGTTGCTACTAATTCCAATTGTTTCTCACTGGTAATACCCCTATAAGTTATTAATTATCTTGTTTTCTTACCACATAGTGAACTACTTAAAATAGAATGTAACTGTCTTTCCTCAATAAGCTTGTATATTGTATTCATTCAATAACATTAATGTTATCTAGATTAAAGTAAGTTTAATCAGGATTAGTAAGCCCTTTAGAGAGCGTGTTTATAATGTTCTTCTTTACATGATGCACTCTTGGTTTCACGTAGTGGAGATCGTGTAGAGACCGAGAAATAGAACACCTCGCTGTAAGGCAACGAGATAATTCTATTGACCGCGAAGTCCTGACCCTTGTCAGAATACGCAGCACCCTGGAGAGATGTGGAGAGGCTGTACTCCACATGGCCTACCACATCCAACCTCTGGGACGGTTAGACAAAGAAACTTCAAGTACGGTAAACTCTCTATTATCTGCTTTGCGGATTGCCGCGATCTTTTCCTTTCTTTCATCTTATTTTGAAGGTATGGCGTTGGAAGAGAAATAAAGAACACATATTTTAATTTTAAAAGTTGACCAATTTTTTGTTTGGTGAAAAAGTAAACCAACAAACTTGTAAGTACAGAAACTTTTGTTTATTAAGAAGTAATTTACTATGTTAGGCTCCCGACGCTTTAAATAAAAATTGCTGAACAGTATTTTGGTTTTGATTTTTGCCCTATTTCGGTCATTTTGCGGATTATCCGCGGGATTCGCTTATTCGCTGTTGCCTCACCATCTAACTCCGCGAATAATCGAGTGTTTACTGTACTATAATTGTGTACATTAGAAAATCCAATACTCATTCTGCATTTAAGTAATCACATTTGGTAACATTACTATTAGCAACAATATTTGAAATAGTAATAATTATATATCGCGGATAATAAAACACCACAAAAGTATCTTTTTAACGATGTATGGAACTTTTAATGTTATGGTAAATCAGAAATAAAGTACAAAACCTATGTAATAAACATTGAAACATTTATTTAAATAACCCCGAAGTATTGATTTATAGTTACAGAACTGCGTGTTTTTATTAAAGCACAAAAGAGCCATCCAGTGCATCTTTCAGAACAAACCAAGTTATAACTTAAATACTCATCTTAATATCTGATACGATACTTCACTTTACGGCTTTCCAGCTAATAAATGCATTTTTTTCGAAACAAAACTACGCAGTGATACACATATATGTGAGTCATTTGGAGAATTTAATGTTGTACCGGCATCTTGCGGTGGTAGCTCAGTTGGTTAGAGCATCGGCACGGAGAGCCGAAGATCCTAATTCAAATCCCAGCTACGAAATTGAATTTTCCAGTCTGAGTTCACCTTTCCTTACTCTTTGTTTGTTTAAATTTTCCTGTTATTACTGAAAACCTTAATTATTTAACTGAAAGTTAATGTAATTTTTGTGTAAGTGTATATTTTGTTGTAAGTTATTCGTCTGCAAGGCAATCTGCGTTGTGCAGAAAGAATGTATAAATAAAATATGGTTAGCACTCTCAGATCGCACACCATTTATGAAATTATTTAATTTGCGTAATGCTTATACACGTACATACGTTATGAGTGACATCTGCCACAAAGAGACTACAACCGTTGATCATTATGTTTTAGTTTTGTCTTTACAGAAGCTATGAACGAACATTGTGTTGCAGCAAAATATAATTAATTAACTACAGCTCACAGTTGTGTTAAATTCCAGGACTTACGCAATATTAATGTGGTGTTGTTGAAGCAGTTTACGCAATGTATACACCGTTCAAACAGTATAATTGTACAGAATAAAGGGGACATTAGATAAAAATGTTATATATACCTATTATACATATATAAACCTAAATTATCATACAGACGAAATTGTCATGTATTGCTGTTTTTATACATGTTACTTAATAATGAAATAAATGATTTTTTTCCACAATATAGATCTTATAAATTATATATAACTTTTTTATGTCAAAAGCAAACACTGACTCCCATAATAATTCTCCTCTTTATAATGTGGTTGCGTCTATACAATCAATTGAAAGCAGGGGTCTTAAAGTACTTACAGGTTGTAAGTCGCCACTGAGAACGTCTGGTGGTATACTGGGAATTGGGATATGTGAGTCAGTTGGAGAATTCAATGTTGTACCGGCATGTTGTCATGATAGCTCAGTTGGTAAAAGCATCGGCACGGAGAGCCAAAGATCATGGTTCAAATCCCGGCTATGGCATTGAATTTTTCAGTCTGACTTCACCTTTCCATCTTACGTTAGCCTACACACAGTCAGTGTGAAAGAATTATCATTCCAATAAAAAATTTAAACCTTTTAAATTGAAGAAAGGAATCCTGTTCAGCTTAATTGTTGTCATTGTATAGATGGTTTCTCACTATTTGGACGGATCCCTTAAGCGATGAAGCAATTATTTATAATACTTATCGTAATGATAAAATGAATAAATGCAAATTATATTTAGTAAACTCATTTAACAAGACAGACGTCTTGGAGGATCTTGTGAAAATCCGTTGATAAAGTCCTTGAAACAATAATTGGATTAGCATTTTAAACGTCTTCTCTGAAGACAAGCTCTGAGAACACCAGAAGGTAGCAATTAAGTTTGTATTAAAGTTAAAGCAAAGCCTTGAATATAAAAGAAAGTCCCGTGCAAACTTTGTAAGATTTTCTTAATTAAATCTCTTTGGCAATCTCACGTCTTATTAGATTCCCGCCAGTTTTACAGTTTGATTTCTTAGTCTTGAGAAGTTGCTGCAATTGATTATGTTTTAGTCCACTACGATACAATAAAAAGTTTAATTATTAAATATGATTTTACCTGAACCTCTCGACATTGACTGAAATAAAAATATCAGACTGGAAAAGACTCAAATTCATTATAAACAAATGAGAGACGTGCATTGTCAACGTACAGCTAGTATTCTATCTATCTATCTATCTATCTAGCTTTACCTGAGTTTCACCTCTCCCTTTTAGGGACTTTAAGCGACCCAAGCCGTCCGGGAGCTAATATTACCGGCAGGTTAATTAATAAGCATTTCTATTCGGTGATTAATAGTTCATTCAGTTTATTATTAGCCGTTAATGCACCATCAGTGTATTTCATTAATTCCTCCATTTAGATCTAACGTGACAGAAAGTTCATCAGAGGAAACTTCATGTTTAAGGAGCAGGATAGTAGGAGGCGTAACTAGTTAGGAAACATGGTCATGGTGTTCACTCGCATGTAAATAAATATTTTAATGGAAAATTAAAATATATTATAATCTATATTTTCTGGAGTTATAATCCCAGTCTAAACGACCCTTTCACGCGATATGCACATTTGCACGGACGATATGATTTTTTTCTAAGCGAGGCAGGATGACCAACTGTCCTTCTTGTACATTGCTTATCAGTACCAGATATCTAAATAATACATAATACTATCTACACAGTTAAGCGCGCGAAGCGGAGGCGGCAGCCGTAGCGAAGCGCAAACCCATTTTAGAATAATGTACCATAAACTGAATCAACAGGTTTCGAAAATGTGCCATATTATATCTCCCGAGAAGTTTGTTAACCGGTTTATCCACAATTATAGCTGCTCTAGCGGTATGACGTCACACCTATAACGTCCATTTACAAGTTTCTTCATAATTCGAGGAGAGAAAAATGGCGGAAAACAAGCAACCTTTCTTTAGATCGTGATATAGAAGAAAATGTATCCTTTAGGGCGGGTGGGTTGGACCGAATCATTCGCCAAGACAACATCTCCTCTCCACACAACTGTCTATAACATAATTCGTGTTATATTATTTGTTTTATGAAGAGGATCTCGGTTTTAAATACGGGTCCTCTGCAATTGGATTTTACCACAATGGCAATAAATAGTTCCGAAATATGGATCAATGGCCTGTGAAATGGCATAAAATTTAAGTGCATCTTTGTGAATTCATAACTGACTACAGCGAGAGGATTGGTCTTGGCAAATGAGCAAGAATAAAAGGTCGGGGTGTAATATTTGACTGACTTGATGCATTAGGAAACGGCCTCACAAGCACACACGCCGGCATACTCAAGCTTGATTTTTTTTCTCAATTAAATTTTGAAACATGATGAAAACTCCATAATTAATTTTACCAAAGCATCAGTATTTAGGCCTATTTGGTTAGAGTTTCTGAGTTACTGGGAAAGAACTCAAATTTAAGAATTATAAAAAATAATGTATAGTAATGAATACTAACTGATATTACAACTAATAAATCAGTAACGCTTACCAAAACAAAGCCGAAATCCAAGACCACAGATAGAACGCAGTTAACACCAAGCAAATCATCCTGGACCGGTTCAACACATGCGAATGCCGTCGCGTCTCTACAGAGAACGCAAGAATAATGCCACAGGCCATGTTACCAATATCTTCTATAATAATAATGATAATATTAATATCAATAATAATATAGTAAGTTACTAACAATAATAAAATCAGGCAAACTGATTTAACAAAGTGCCAGAATGTTTTTGTTTAATCAGTGATAATTGAAATTATGATCTACAGAAAATAAGTTATTTTTGTTATCGATTTCCTAGTTAAGCTCCAGATCGATTCATAAAGCAGAGCTTACGGAAGAACAAAGCGTGATAAGCATATGTGAAGGAATATGTGAGTACTGTTGTCATTGGAACTTCCAAAGCCGTATGAACACTGTAGAACAATATGTTGTCACGAGAAATTATTTGCATTTGATAAATACCGGTACTTTACAATATATTACCATAAAATAGGCACTAAATTGGGCATTACTCTGGTATCGGTGAACCGATTTGGTCCAATATTAATAGGCTTCTTCCCATGGACGTTATAAATTCGTAAAGGCCTACAAAGTTTCGGGGTACGCCATAGCGTAGTGATTGAGGCGCTGCGCTACAAACCGGAAGGTCGCGGGTTCAATTCCCGATGAGGTCGTTCGAGTTTTTCAATTGGCCTAATCCAGTTGTGCACAAGCCGCGGCCCGCCGGAATATTTTTTGTGGCCCGTTAAAGTTAAATGTAAGATTAATTAATATCGAATATGATTTGGTTTCAAAATATCCATTAATGGACTAGTTCTTTAACACACTAAACACATCACTATCAGTGCCGTGTTGATCTGAAGTCAGCACAGTTTTGAATCAAGCCAGCCGGCGCCGTGGTCACGGTATTCACGGTCTATTAGATCTGCAATGTGATTTAACGAATGAACTGGCGCGATTCAACGAGTCGATCGTTTGTTCTTCCAGCTATTAGTGCTGTTAGCTTCAGTTGTCTGGAATTTCGATGTAGTTTATTGTAATAAGTATTTGAAATGAAAGAGGTAATATGGTAGATATGGCATCAATTCAAAAGCTGAAGATTATGGACGAACATCGGTGCTTTCAGGAGAGGTGGACAGACTTGTATTTTTCTTTTGAATATGGAGGCAAAGCAATATGTTTAATTTGTAAGGAAAGTATTAATGTTCTGAAAGAGTAGAATATTAATAGACATTATGATACAAAACATGGAAATAAATATGATCAATACAGTGGACAAATGAGGAAAGACAAAGTGCGTGATTTAAAAAGAGCCCTAACCTCTCAACAAATTATTTTTTTAAGAAAGTTAATGATGATTCAGAACTAGCTGTGAAGGCAAGTTATGTTGTTTCCGAAATATTGACAAAAAGAATGAAGCCATTCAAAGATGGTGAATTGGTGAAAGAATGTTTGGACAGGGTTGCGGACATATTATTTCCCGATAAAAAATCCTTGGTTGCTAAAGTAAGTCTCAATCGTGTGACAGTAAGCAGAAGAGTTGAAGACATGGCAGCTGATATTGAGGAAAATCTAAAGAAGAGATGTTCTGAATGTAAGTGGTTTTCACTAACTATTGACGAGAGCACGGATGTTTCCGGCACAGCCCAGCTCTGCATATTTATTCGTGGCATTGACAGCAGTTTTAATGAAACAGAAGAAATCTTGGCTCTTATCCCAATGAAGGGCACAACTAAAGGGATCGATATTTATCGAAAGGTCATGGAGGCATTGAGTAAATTTGAACTGAGGTTACATAAGTTGATTGGCATTTCAACAGATGGAGCTCCATCTATGATTGGGAAAAGCAACGGATTTTTGTCCTTTGTGAAAATAGACTGTGCTGATTTTGATCACGAGATTATTGCATGTCACTGCGTATTACATCAGGAACATCTTTGTACAAAATCAATTCAAATTGAACATGTAATGAAGCCAGTGATCAAGTTGGTGAAATACATTCGGTCAAAGGGACTGAATCGTCGTAAATTTAAAGGATATTTAGCTGATTCGGAAGCAGATTATGACGATGCCTTATATTTCATACAAGTTCCATGGCCAAGTGCAGGTAACATGTTGAAACGAGTGCATGAACTTCGGGAAGAAATTCGTTTGTTTTTGACAAATCAAAACTCTAAGGTGGACGAACTGGACATCAGTGATTGAATTTCTGATGTGGCATTTCTGGTTGATATGGTCCAGCACCATAATGAACTGAATATCAAAATGCAAGGCAAAAACCACATGATCCATCATCTGTTTAATTTAATCAAATCTTTTGAAAGAAAACTTGAAGTTTGGCAGACACAATTAAGAAGTGGAGTATTTGTCAATTTTCCGACAATGAGAAAAATGATGGGATCTACGAACAGATCTAATTTTGGGAAATACGTTGACTTCTTGAAAAATCTCACAGAAGAGTTCAACACCCATTTTCAGAATGATCGGAAGTTTGAAAAATTATTTGGATTATTTTCACTACCCTTTCATGTTGATATTGAGACAGTGCCTGAAATTTTTAGATGGAATTAATTGATATCCAGAGTAACACAGAATTGAAAGCAAAATTTGATGATGTATCACTCCTTGTTTCTACAAGCTGTACTTACCTAAAGAAATGCACAATCTGTATGGCCATGCATTGAAAATGGCAACTTTATTTGGTTGCACGTACGTCTGTTTCGGTTATGAAACAATTGAAATCCAAAACACGATCCAGACTTACAGATGAACATTTGGAAGCGAGTATGCGTATTGCAATATCAAACATTGGAACTAATATTGAAAAGTTGACAAAACCGAAGAAGTGTCAAGTTTCTCATTAAAAGGTGAATAACATTTGTGTTATGACTAGTAATTAATTAGTAGGCATGCCAGTAAAAGGCATGTTATTACTATTGTTGTTTTATTGAATATTATACTGTTACAATAAATAATGATAAGTCCTCATTCAGAAGTAAGGTATAATCAGGCCTACAATGGAGGATTGGATGATGGTACACTGCGGCCCTCTGTGAATTTTTTATAATAGAATGGCCCTTGGTCTAATTAAGGTTGTGCACCCCTGGCCTAATCCTTCAGCTGGCACTATGGCCCTGAGATTGTGTGGGGACGGGAAAATGTATGTCCGTCTGTCCGTATGTCTGTACGTGTGATAACTCAAATACGCTTTATCGGATTTTAATGAAACTTTGTTTTCGCGTTTATAATGTCCATGGGAAAAAACCTATTGATATTGGACCAAATCGGTTGACCGGTACCGCAGTAAAACCCTATTTAGTGTCTATTTTAAAGGCGCGATAACTCAAATACGCTTTATCGGATTTTTATGAAACTCGGTATACGCATTTATAATGTCCATGGGAAGACGTCTATTGATATTGGACCAAATCGTTTGGTCGGTACCAGAATAATGCCTAATTTAGTGCTTTTTTATGGTAATATATAACAAAAACCGCGATAACTCAAATACGCTTTATCGGATTTTCATGAAACTTGGTAGGCCTATACGCATTTATAACGTCCATGGCAAGAAGCATGTTTATTTTGGACCAAATTGGTTGACCGGTACCAGAGTAACAACTAATTAAAGGTCACGTGTCTTTTTTTTTAATCATGTCTACACTACAATGCCGCATTTTTAATCGTTGAGGGCTTTGTCTGCAATGCAGTCAGATGTTTGTTTACTTCGTTGATCTAGTTGAAATTGAGTACTACATGAATACTGTTATATACAGAAGGTATATTGCTGTGAAATAATTAGCGGTGTTCTTTGCCACTGAATTTTGTGAAATGTTGACGTATTTTAAGAATTTCAAGTTGCAATACATTTAGCTTTGACAAATACTATTCCTTCACATACGGTTATCAAACGAAACCGTTAAAGTGAGCCAGATTGCCGAAATGTTAACGTCTTGGACTCGTATTCTGGAGGTCCGTGGTTCAAATCCCGGAGCCGGCCAATTTGACATGGATTTTTTTTAAATTTTTATGTGAGTGTGCGATTTTCAAGATATCACAACTATGCTGGACTATTTTAATCTGAATAAAAAAACGCTTATTTTCTGCATCCCATACAGTAATTACAATTATAATTGTTTCAACAAAAGCATTCTGGCACTTTGTTATATCAGTTTACCTGATTTTATTTTCATTGTAATTTCAACTAACTTAGGCCTATAACTTTTTTTTTTGGCCCTCCCTTAGACTACTCCCAGAGTGCCAACCAATGAAGCGTATCACCTCCGATCAAACCAAATTTTGGTAACCATTTGTTTGATGAGTTTACCTAATAGTGCCCTTATGTACATCCTGATGGGAAGCGTGGTGAAATTTACATGTTTAGGCTGTGTACTTGTGTCACTGTGTATTAGCGCGGGTTTGATTTTCTTACCATGAAGTCGATTGCTTGTCGTTAGTTGTGTTTGTTTAGTATCGTATAGAGATGTCTTCTAATGTATGTAGCAGTGCGTGTATCTGTGTGAGGGGATTATTACCCAGTCCGGCATTTCCATATGAGCAAGGGAAACCCCTCAAAAACCTCGCTCGGACTGGGATAGTGGGCCAAAGGCCATCTATCATGTGTTGGATTATTCATTATACTGTTCTTTTTGGAGTAGCGCTGTCTTTGTGAAATTTTTGAACGCAGGGAAGGTGTGTTTCTGAGTCCAGAACTGTAAGTCAGGGACCCAGGCTTCCTCGTCTGCCCTAGCAGCTCCTCCGGGTATAACTTTAAGAACCTGAATCACTACACGTTAGCGGCATTATTTGCGTAGATATTTCACCCGATCGCTGGGGAGTTAGAGCTGTGTTCGCCGCGACGCAGAAACCCGCATGATTGGCCAACTCTTAAATGAAACACACTGTATATCAAAAGTAAAATTAGAAAGTAACACTGTCAATACTTCAGGTTGAGACAGTTATGTGAGTGTAAAAGTCAGATTTATTTTGGCGAATTTTAAGATGCTCTGACGGAAGAAAAAAAATCTATTTATGTATGAAGTACGCAAAGCAAGGCTTTAGCGGACGAATCTAGTATTTCGGTCGAGGAGTAGTCGAGTCAAAAACAGGATGAGTAGTCTGAAATACAGAATGAGTCAGCTAAGTTCTTGCGTACGTTTTTTTCTCTAATTTTGAAAGGAATGAGCTCAGTTTTATCACTCATTTTCAATTATCTTGCCAAGGAAAACAAAGACATGGCGAAAGTGTCGGTAGTGCCTGTTTACAAACTAGACTTGCGATGCATTTGTTTGTTTTCTTAAAAATACTTTTAAAGACATTGTTAAGATAATAATTTTGAATAGTTAAACTAATTGTATTTACTTCAGTTGAAATTATGGATATTTTTATCATATTTTCAGCTACAAAACTTTTTATGCCTTGTTTAAAGAAGCAATCCGTACAAGAGACTCATCTGAACATATTCTCTTCAATTGGCAGTCGTGGTGTATTATAACGGTTTTCCACCAAAGATCTCTTCTTATATTCCCCTAAAACTCGAACAGCAGGGTATTGCAGTGAACTACTGAGCTGGCGAGGAAGCAAGAAGCGTGTTTATGTTTTGTTTCCGTTTTTTCCAGTCTGGTGAAAGAAAAGTAAGCCCTGAACTCGCTTAACTGCAACTCAGAAAACTATATAAAACAGTCGCCAAATAACTAAGGTTTATAATATGTTTGTAAAATGCTGCAGTGTGTTGCGAAAGGCATGGGTTTCTGTTTTGTCCGCTTGGTGGAAAACCGCCTTTAGTCTAAGCCATGGTGCGATCGAGTCCCCCTCCAATTGGGTACAACGTGGAATAGGCCTGCCATTATTGTCAAATTATTTATTGAATACAAAATGTCCGAATTACAAGGTTTAGGTTCCTTCTTAATAATAATAACTTATACACATAAAAAAAAAACATAAAAATAAACTTCAGTGGAAGACACTGTAGCCTAGGAACATCTAGATGCCTTAGTTAGAATTAGTTCAGAGGAGAGTTCATTAAAATTACTTTAGTCCAGGCAAGGACAGAAGGTTGCTCTGTGACATTAGTACTCCTGGTTCACGCGGAAAACTTCTACTAGTAGGTTGTGAAATGTAGGCACTATTAAACAGGCTACACAACATCCAGGTTTAAGAAAACAGCTCGGAGCTTATGGAAGCAACGTAAACTGTAGCCTCTTAGTTATAGAAAACGTCAGCCAACGATATAGCTCGTATATTTGAAACTGCAACATTCTAAGCGGTGTAACAGTGTACTCTTCTATGATATGCCACTGCCTATATGGATTTCAGATTTGCATGTGAATTAGCTAACCAATTTATTGTTCCAGAATTTTTTTAAATATCAAAAGCGGGTATATACAGACAAGTTTATTATTCTGATAGCTACTATAAGTACGGTTTTGCCACACCTTTAAATCAATGTTTCATCCATATCACAAGCAGTGCGGAAATTAAGGGAGCCATTATTTTTCCATAGCGGTGGGCACATATAAAGTAAATGAACAGCGGTCTATGCTATTTTCTTAACCTGGTATAAATCGTTATGTAGGAAATAGTACACTTAGGGCAGTTGTATGAACATGTAATCTGTGGTTAGCATACAAAATTAACTTTCAGTTACATTTAACTGACTTTTTTTTTGTTGTTGTATAAACATTAATTCAAGTTTATCTAAACCTAGCCAACAGTTTAATATAACTGGTGAATTTTTGCAAGGTAAAACATTAACTGATGATTTGGAAATTTTAAATATATTTCCAACAGTGAAAAGACACTAGAAATCCATTTTACAAGTACAATGTGAGTTATTAATTATTATTTTCATCACATTAGATTCAGTTCGCTTTCATTCTATCTAATGACATTAAAAATACAGATACTGGTACCTTAGCTTTGTTGTTGATTATGGTGTTGGATTATGGTAGCTCTATCTTACAAACTAGCAACATTTATTTCTAGATTTCTGATTATTCTGATACAGTACCTCATCTGGTGATGCAATGAAAATACATCATGCATCTCATGTATGTCATAAGGAAAAGAATCCTTTATTAGTATTGAATGATATGTTACCGAAATTTGAGTAGAAGAAGTAGACAGAGGTTATGTCTCCCACTCCAATCAAGAACAAAGCGAATTCATGATGTATGTTTATGATACTCAGAGTCAGCCCTGAGGTTCCATTTGAATTATTGAGATTGGAAGCTTCTACATAGCTTCTGGGGACAAAGGAATAGCCAGTAGAACCATTCATAATGTCACAATATAAAATTATGCTTTAAGGCCTCGGTTTGTTATAATGCCAACTAAAAGTAAAAACGTAAAGTTATCCCCATACAGGCTATGGAGGCCCAGAGGGTGCCAGGAGATCGAAGCTCACAGATTCTGGACATTCGGCACGTGAAAGTGGTAAGGTTGTCAGCCTTACGCACCAATGCCAACTAAGAACAGTGTCAAAGAAAACAATACTAGATTCCTACAATATTCGTAACCTTCCAGGCATTATAGGTGTTTTAGGTTGCACTTTCACACCTAAAAACCTCTATGGACAGGTTAAAGCAGTTCGAAATAAAAATATAAATGGCCGCAATGAAGTTATTTTGAACAAAAAACCTCATCTTTATTATACAGTTGAAAATAAATACGAAAGAGATAGGCTATTATAATATGGTGCGTGGTCTTTAATGAAACAATAGAAAATCAAATACCAAAGATATAAACATAATACTCTCTGCAAATTTCCCTCAACTTTTGCACTGTTGCCAGATATTTTATTATTTCCTCTACTTATTTAAACTGTGTGTTACACAATCTACGGTTATTTTTATACAACATAAGTAGCTAGTTATTTTCCAACTTTCAGTTAAAAACAACCATCAGTTTGTGAGTTTTATACAACTGGCCCTAAGACTCTTATACAGAAGCATTTATCATTCCTTAGTGTCTGTGAGGCGAAAAGCTGTGTGTTTCGATACTGTTAGTGCCCCTGTTACATTGGACATCCCTTCTGGTGTGCAATAACATAGGCATGCTACACACTGAATGTTACAGGTAGTGATGGGAGTTCTCGAATGAAAAATCGCAATTATTCGATTCTTGAAAGTTCTCGAGATATGTAAACACCTCCTGCTCACTCATGGGGAGTTAAACTATGATACACAATAAAATTTAGACCCAAGCAGCTGGAACCATCCTGCCAAAAACAAGGCTATTGAAGAAATTCAGGATAATACAGTTTACGGAATACAAATTTATACAGATGGCAGCAAAACAGAAGAGAACGTAGGAGCAGGAGCAGTAATATTTCGACAGGGTGCAATCACCTGCCAACTAAAGTACAGATTACATAAAAAATGCTCGAATAATCAAGCAGAGCAGCT
This sequence comes from Ectobius pallidus, assembly GCA_964059195.1. Taxonomy (NCBI): domain Eukaryota; kingdom Metazoa; phylum Arthropoda; class Insecta; order Blattodea; family Ectobiidae; genus Ectobius; species Ectobius pallidus. The sequence goes on from CAXKWD010000012.1 coordinate 23,944,807, forward strand.
TGCAATCTGGAAAGCCCTACAAGAACTTAAGAGAATGGGGAATGTACCGAGAGAAGAAAGAGATGTAGCTGTATACACTGATAGCAGGACCACGTTATGTTTATTAAACAAGAACACAAAGCACAACACTCTAATAGACAATATACACAACACCATAACTGATCTAGAAACAAACCACTGGAAAATTCAGTTCAGCTGGGTGAAGGCACATGTAGGGATCGAAGGCAATGAAATAGCAGACAGATTGGCTAAAGAAGCCTCAGCAGAAGGAGAAATAATATACAGAAAAATACCAAAATCTACCATCAAACGGGAAATAGAAGAAACAGGACTCAGGAAATGGCAGGATTGCTGGTACAGCACCACCAAAGGAGCAGTGACCAAAGCTTATTTCCCCACAATAATGCACAGGTTGAAATTAGAACTCCCAACGATGCCAGAATTTACAGCTATCTTATCAGGGCATGGAAAAACAAAATCTTATCTCCACCGGTTCCACATCATAGACAACCCAACATGTACATGCAATAGAGGGCATCAAACAGTGGATCATCTCATCTACGAATGTCAGAACACTAAAATCCAAAGAGATAATCTTATAAAAGAGATATCAAAAAATGGAGGCATCTGGCTTCTAACAAAAGAAGCTCTAGTATCACGGCACCTCAGGGCATTCAAAAACTACATCCCAACTATAGACTTTTATATAGCAGTAGAAAAGAAATGTACATAAATTTATATTATGATGTAAATAGTAATACAACTCCAATTAGTTCTTAACAAGGTTAGCAATTGTAAATAATAATATATGGAAAACGATCTAATTGTAATAATACAATTAAGTTAGGTGTTAACATAGGTAACATACATCATAGGCAGAAACATGTAGAGTTATTATACAAGAATGAAAATGCTAGAATAAGTATATACCAAAACACAAAAGTAGTTCTTACAAATACTGTATCTGGTAAAGAATGAATGTAGAGTTACTACTGTCTTTGGTAAAGAATGCATGCAGTGTTACATTGTAACGGGGCATGCTGTTTATTTGCTTAATAATTTTAAAAAAAACCTCCTGCTCCTGCCGCTTCTCTGTGCTCGATTCCAAGGCGGTTTTTTGTGCAGGAGTCAAAGGAAAGGCAGAAAGCAGCAAATAAATCCATTGGCCGAGGTCGAATGCCGTAATGAAAACATTCAATTTCTTTAATGCTGCCTACAGGAAGCAACATAATGTGAACATTCATTGCCTTCGATCCTGCCACATAAGTTTATTGGGCATTAAAGAGGACATCGCGAGTAGTATTATCGCCTCGCTCAATTCGTTGACAGTTAACATCAAAGAAGTCGCCGCCGCTTGGAGTAGTTGCCACACTGCACAGTGTTAGTAAACAGAGCGGGAAGATGTAGATGCAGCAAAACACTTACGTGGCAATGACATTGAGCAATGAGAGAATTGGCAACACGAATTCAGTCAGCGGTTTCTTTTGAGAAAACCTTTTACAGTAATAACAAGCCTTGTAATATGAGAACAAAGCAAGCCGCCCGTCAACGTTATGAGTGAGGCGATAATAATGGCAGTAGCTAAGTGTAAACGAGGCATAAGACAAACGTGTAGTGAGGACGAGTTATCGAGATAATACTCACGTCAGACTTCAGTTAACTTCGTTAATGCGGTATACGTTTTGTAGGCAAAGAGGCATACATATATGAAAACACAGCTGCATGCGCAATAGGCAGTGAGACAGGCTTGTTTTCTTACGGATATTTACTCTGTGAACGGTTGTAGTAGAATGAGTTAATGCGGTATCTGACACCGCTCCATAAGTTAACTCTAATTGCTGTGTAGTTCACAGTATGTTCGAGCCATGCCCATTGCTGGAACCAATAGCAGTAGCAGTAGCAATTTAACATGATTAAATTGCCGAGCTAAACATTCGAATGATGATTTGAATTTTAATTGAGTGACGAATCAATTTTTGGTAGCTCTCGGATACCGACTCCAGTCCTCACATCTAGCATCGCGAGTTCTCGGATCCTTGCATTCATCCGAGAACATTTTCAAATACGTTCGAATCTTTGTATTATTCGAGAAAAGTTTACCCGATTCTTAAAATCATTCGATTCTTCCCATCACCAATTACAGGGTTGGTCAAAAGAATTACTAAATTTAATCAGAATTCTGATTTTATTTCAGAGCTGTGCAGGTTTAATAGCCAGCTATTATTTTTCCATATCTTAGTTAAGACGAATCTTCACCTGGCCTAATTTTGGCGCGGAATGCGAGATAAAATTCAACTTGAAGACTTTTACAAAAAAATATTATTTCCAAAATATGGATTCCTAGAAATGGGAATTACTTCACTTTCAATTTATTATTTCAGAAATTCGTACATCACCCTTTGAAATGCATAACAACTCTCTGACCAAATAAAACAGAGGAAAAATTCATTGGTAATGTGATGTCCGATATGCGGAAGTTTGGGTGTTTCGAACGCAGACCCAGAAGAAATCTTTCATTAGCTTCATTTAATGGTTTCCAGCCTATTTCCTTCAATTTGTCTGCAGGGGTACGAATGAGGACATTTTCGATACAAGTGTGGATGTCATATTCCAGGTGTACGTCAAGAACCTTAACGTTTACACACTGTGTGATAATAAAATTTGTCTTACAAAAATTAAGAGGCATATATACTTTTAGATATTGAACTGTCTTCAAATTTTTGTATACTTTCGAAGACGGCTTTATATCTCGATCAAATACTGAAGAAAGACTTAGATATTCTAGATTGCTGCACGTCTCACCGATGCATTCTATGTCCAAAGTGTAAAGATGTCGTAATGCCAAAGATACAAGGTTTTTACCTAATACAGGAAGAATCTTCTTGTATTCATCTGGTGTTTCATGCAAAATGTCCAAACTGAGAGAACGAAGATTCTTGAGTTGTGTTAAGCTCAACAGATCGAAATCATGCATTAAACACAACACAATTTCGGTTAGCATCGGTAACTTATTAACAAGTAACCGTAAAGTGCCTTCTTCTTGCAGTGTTAATCCGAACGACCTTAGAGTTGATGTACACAACCGATCGCTTGTCTTATCGGTTGATATGCCGTCGATAAATTTAACACATGCTTCCTCCAGATGTTCCTCCGGGGTTCCTATCAGATGCAGTGTTTCTAGACGCTTACACTTAAGGATATGATGTATGCCTTCTTCAGAAGTGAGGATAAGCTTTAAAGATTTCAATTCTGGGCATGCTTCAACAACATTTCTTAAACCTTCACCAGCGAGGGATGGTTCTTTACACAACGTCAACTCTTCCAGTTGTGACGGAAGAACAAGATTATCTACACGAAAGTGGTGTGTACAGTTTACGCTTAGATTCAGTGTTTTTAATTTCTGTAACTTGTGACATTCCTTTAGAATCTGAGACCCAATGAAGAAAGCGTATGGAATTTGATCAAATCCAGATTCAAATGAGAACGTTGGGACTAGCTTAATTTCGGTGATGCTTGGATGCATCAAAGCCTCAGTTACTTTACTCAATATAAGAAGTTCTTTTTCGAAGAAATTCTCATCTTCCTCAAAGGAATAAAAAATCGTGGAATCATTCCCAATTTCATCTAACCCGATGAGAAGGTGTCTTGTCAACTCGTTTGAAATACACGCTGGAATTCTCTTTGAGTGAAAAAATTGTTTCAAGTCTATACACTTTCTCAAAATTTCATTCACTACTTCTGATGATGAACGACAGTCCATCCCCAATTCCATACCCAGTTCCAGAACTCCTTCTATAGATGGCGATAGCAGAGAAACAAACTTTGTCAATTGCAGAGCTTCCTTCTCCATGTATCCCGTGAAAGATTTGAAGGCGAGCTCAATGAGGTCTTTTGGCTCATGATGGCCTGACATCTAGAGAGAAAACTTGCAATTAAATCACAGTTTCTTTAGTTCAGTGGTTACAATTACTTCGTATACTGTACATTTACACATTATAGAATAGGTTTATGTGGATGTCCGCCTACTCAGAAGCATTTATCTGATTTTAACGAACTAGGGAGAAATAAAATGTTCTAAACTCAGCTTAGTGAGGTCCGAAAGAAACCCTACTTCTACAGGGAGTCCCAATGAACTATAAACCAGTTGCGCGACTTTTTCTTCACTGAGCGTTTGGACACGTGCTGCAATGAAGGTTACTGACCCTGATTTGCTCTGCTATGCAGTATTGCGTTCACCATGATGTGGTATGGTTCTGTGTAAGTCAAATACTGCAGTTGTTGCAAGGTATTTACGTAGTATTGTATCCTGTATTTAGTCATAATTATGGACCGCATATGTTTACTGTTGTGCATCGTGTGTTTATGTATGATTCGTATGTCCTAACTTTTATGTCTGTCATAACTGAGATAAAAAATATACAAGAAAAACCCCCACACACCCTGGAAAATTGTAAAGAAAATAGCCGGCAGGAAATTGCCAGTAGGCTATTTCGCAACCTGAACTACGGAGAGTGATGGATGGTTATTTAAGAGGTGGCAAAAATGTACGGACAACGACGGTGGCCAGTTTCAGCACCTCCCTTCATAACTTTGGTAAGTAAAGACTTTAAACATACTTAAGTAATGTGTTGTATGGTTGCATCAGCGCTATTCTATGATATCTGGAGACAGCTGCGCAGGCCACCATTGCGAACCGGAAAAACACCGCGCAGTTGGTTCAGAGTTTATTGGGTCTCGCGGTATAAAGAATAAGCGAGTTTGATTAAGGAAATACTAATTAAGTGAACCGGCCTGTGGAGTGCTTTGTTCCTGCGAGAGATTCAGCGCCGTGGAGTTTACTTAGGGAACTTGAAATCTGATGTGAAGGCCAACAGAATTATGTAGGCTCCCAATCCGCATGCATCTCTGCTACCTTCCGATAGGCCTACTAGCCGGAATAAAATGAACTGTTCTAGGAGTTATTTGTGAGCCAGTTTAAAACAGTTAACAACAGCAATGATTCCAATCAAAAGTAGGAATGCATAGATTCATTTCTAACATGTATAATTGATGTTTAAATTTTACACTCCCCGGATAGATCACGAGTGTTGATACTACACACGATGTAGGCAATCAACGTCACCACTGCTATGTTAAGGCCAATTTTCACATAGCCTATAAGACGACTGTGCTTCGACCAAGACGTGTCGTCGGAATCGCTAAACGATATTAACTGTTTGATTTGCATTTAAAAGGAGTTGGTATTTTCACATAGGACTCGGCGCCGACTGTGCGCCCGCTGTGCTTTTGTGGATCACCGATCAGCTCGATTACGGTCGATACAGTCTGGGTCTGAGCACAGTCGTGACCCGGTCGGTGCAGTAATATATTTATATCAGTAATATATTTCCATGCACTGGAGAATGTACATTCCTTTCAATTTTTATACTAAATTTTACAATACATTTACATAAATTTCTACAGAAAAATCTCTCTCACTCTCAGTGATATTCAGTTAGAGAGAAAATGTATTTTCAATTCCACATTAATTAATTTTAAAATTACTTTGTAAATAGAAAAAAATTATAAACAGGCTTCGAACAAACAGAAGAAAATCTTCCTCTTATTATATAGACAAGCAGAAACCCGCGTTTTAATCTATTTAACTACAAAATAATTACAGCAGATTATTATTAACACTGACACATCATATTTACATAAAATTGGATGATATACATGATTTTATTTTTCATTATATTGTTTTCGTTAGACATACTAAATTATGGCGATTAAAACGAACCATAGATTCATGAACCATGAACACCCAAATCATTCATAACTAACTAAAGTTAAATATCCGGTTCCTTGCTGTCTTTTCAGATTAGAGTGCTACATCCGGGAAAAAACCTAACATCCGAGCTCTCTGGCAAAACAAAAGGAAAGAAAGAAAGAAAGAAAGAAAGAAAGAAAGGAAGAAAGAAAGGAAAAAAGAAATATGCATTTTTGGCCTACGTACATATTCCTTCTTCCATACACCTACGTTAAAAAAACAATTTCGTATTGAACCGTGTCGTATGTTTCGCTGGCATCGTACATGTACAGAAAAAAACATGTCTTTTGTTACAGAGAACATTATAAACAAAATCAAAGAGCTTGATAATTTTGTGTCTTCAGTTGTAAAAAAAAACCACGTTTCCCGCCAGTTTTCACAATAACTCGCAAACGAAAGCTAAAATTAAAACTCCGGCTTTGAGGTGAATTCGGACCACCTTCTGTCCACTTACAATATTATTATGTTTATATTAAACGTTTCAGATCTCTGCGTAAGCATCACGAAAAATATCAACAAATACTTCCTCATATAGTATAGAAGAATATAATGCTTATTTGATGTTAAAAATAACGATATTAGCCTAATTACAATTTTCAGTGCGTTACTTACTGTTAGTTTCGCTAATATTACATGAAATTGTGACAGTAAAATCTGCTATAACTTGACGTCATCACATTGAAAATATCGCTGTGAGTTTTTATTTGTTGTTTGCTCGGAAACATGTTGCTTTTGTTTTATAAAGAAGGCATTGATTAATTTACATCTTCGACGTCTTTTTATAGAAAACTACTTTACATGTAATGTTGAATGAAGTAGTTTAAAAAATTAACGTCACTAATTTTCTTATTGTTATTAAGTGCCAGTATGGTACTTTATGAGATTGTGTATGGGGACGGGAAAATGTCTGTCCGTCCGTCCGTGTGTCACTACGCGCGATAACTCAAATACGCTTTATCGGATTTTCATGAAACTTGGTATACGCATTTATAACGTCCATGGGAAGAAACCTATTGATATTGGACCAAATTGGTTGACCGGTATCGGAGTAATACCCAATTTAGTGCCCATTTTATGGTAATATATTAGAAAGAATTTATCAAATGCAAATCAGTTATCATGACAACATATTGTTTTCGAAACTCCATATACGGCTTTGGCAGTGGCAATACAGTTAGCTATGACAACACTATTCCTTTACATACGCTTATCAAACTTGACCGTTAAACTGAGCGAAGTGCCGGAGACGGTAACGTCTTGGACTTGCATTCTGGAGGACCTTGGTTCAAATCCCGAAGCCGACCTATTTGACACTTTTTTTCTGTGAGTGTGCGATTGTCATTATATCACAAATCTGTAGACTATAGTTCTGCTGATGCTGAACGATTTTAATCTGATTTTTTTAACTAGACCTTTGTTCTTCCGCAACTCCTGCTTAATTAATTAATCTGGAGCTTAACTTGGAAATCAATTTAAAAAAAAACTTTCTTTTTGCATATTGTAATTGCAATTATAACTGATTAAACAAAATCATTCCGGCACTTTATTATGTTATTATTATAATGATAATTATAATGATATGAGGTAACGGAGCATAACGGTCACACAAGAAATAATTTGGAGTTGGACCTCCCGAAGTGTAGACTGCAGCTGACTAAGATAGACTACATCTTTATACAATATTATTATGTTTATGGACACATATGTTTGATATATACAAAAGCAAATTTACTAAATTAATTTGATTTTAAACCTGCGATTATTTCTCAACCAAATTCAGAAATTGAAGTTTAACGTATTACTATTAATAAATAATTAAAGTACTATTATAAATAAGATTAATAATAATAACAACTCATATTACCATTGTTATTGTTGTAATGATGTATGTGAGACGAATCCGTTTATCCACGTCGAGGATTAAAGCCTTAATGTTGGTTGCTGGAACTTGTCTAAGATTAAATCATGAAGTATGCAGTATGAAGTATGCTTAGAATTGTCTCGGAGGACGCGAGTCAACCTTCGTGACAGCCGATCCGAATGAGGTTTCCATGGGGTTTTTCTCACTCTATTAAGAAATTGCCGGATCAGAAACACGACCTCCGTGCGACTGCAGACAGATATACGATAAAGACGAAAATGCTGTAACCAAACAGCTAAATCACCAATGATGTTCTGCACTGTGGAAACCACAGAACCAGGCAGGACCGATAAAAAAATTATAAATATGAATGTTTACATAAACTAAAGTCCGTGGCGGTACATCCCTGATTGGACATGGCCTTCCACCCCACAGCTCGGAATGGGGGCATGTGGTCAGCATGCCGTCACCCACAGCCGTAACTAGTGGTTTCCATGACCGGAGCTTCTCACTGAGTGCACACCGTTCCAGACCTCCCTACCTCAGAAAAGTTGGAGAAGGTTCCGGGGATCGAACCCGGGCCGACGGATCTCTATTCAGCGACGCTAACTACAAGACCATGCCGGCAACCGAATGTACACATACATAGTCGGTAATCTTCTGTAAGATGTATTCGATATTTTCGGTCAAAATGCTGTATTGCCTTTAGGAAACAAGTAGGCCTAAATGTTATAAAATGCGAAATTTTAAAATTCATGATATCCGAATTGTAAAACTATGCATTAGGCCTAACTAAGAAACTTGTAATAAAATTATTATTACGTTTTAATGAAGTAACTTTTGTACGGTCAAAGAAATTGTTATGCATTGAAAAGAGTTGAAAAGAATATTGTTTTCTTGCTGTGTATGCTGACAGGTGCACATGCAATGAAAAAACATGGACAACACTCATTTACAATCTATAAATTTGTCTAGTTTGTCTATTATACTAGGAAAATTCTTTCTTGGATAATACTTTATCAACTGACATACGAGGATACACTTCGAGGGAAATAAAAATTAAAAAATCGAGTTCTGCTATCATACCTGCTTGATGAAGTTCATGTTCAAGCTTTGAATTAGTTCCCATGATATATAAATAGCATCGAAAATCCAATTCTGCGAGTTAAAAACTCATTTGCTTTTAATAATATAGTGGAAACGATATCAGAGTTTAGAATTACATTACAGATACAATGTGAGGAAATGTGGCATGGGACGCTTCATACGCCATAAAATGCAAATGAAACAAGTTCATATATTAAGGCTGTAAGAATATAAATCGAAGGTTTTGATTTTCATGCATATTGCACTACGGGAGTTTTAAAATTCCCCCTACCTACCTATCGGTTGTATAATGATATCAGTAACTTAAATACAGATACATGTGTACCAGATGCTGCTTCAAATTATGCTTTATTGTAGTGGAGGAATAATTTCGTCACAAATACAACTAGCAGGTGCCTATGGCTTCGCCCACAATGATTAATTAGAAGATTGGAAATTGGGAGAAAAATAATTAAAACACTATATTTATTATCAGTTACGTTCATAAACTAAACTATTAATAATTATAATTAAACAGCTAACAATCACGCTTTGGAGTCCAATCCACGATTAGCAAGCGCCTCTATTGTATTTAACATTAACTTATAAACAAATGAATCGACCAGGGAGAGCTCACAGAATCGAAACGATCATTAATTTCATGCAATATATTGAAAAAATTGACAAAGTCAAAAAAAGGCAAAGCCACCTGCAATTAATTTGACAGTTGAAATGTATTACCAAAAACTGAAGCTTCGATAGCACAAAAAATTTACGTTTCCTGACAGTTTTTCACTCATAACTCGCGAACGAGAATGAAAATTAAAATCTGGCTTCGAGGTGAACTCGGATACCCTTCAGTCCATCTATGTTTAAAATCTCAAATTTCTGTGTGCAGTAGATTTCGCTGGGCATCGCGCATAGACAGACAGACAGACTGTTTTGAGTGAAAACTGTGTTAATAAGTGGTATCGACTTTTTCGTTTCGATTTGAATTACTATTCACATATTATAGAGTTTTACAAGTGACACTTGGTCTGACTTTGGTGAAAATCACAAACAAAAAACTTTTTGTTTGTGTGTTTTTTTTTCTTTCTTTCTTAACATAAAAATTACCTTACACGCTTAGTAAACAGAAACTGTTTAAATTTTGGAGATTGCTCAAACGGCCAATTCAAAATATGATTCAATCGCCACGCCCCCTTTTCCCGTTAACCAGTAACTGCTTAATGCAGGCCAATAAATGCTTTATACAGGGTGTTAATAAATAGCACCGAAATATTTTACCGGTATATAGAGGGGACTTTTGCAAGCAACTTTTATTAATAGATTTTTGCTCTGTGTCGTAAAATGTGTATGCTACAGGGCATTAAAGTCATTACAATTAGGTGTTCATAACTCAATAATGTAGCGAAATAGGGTTAAAATGTTCATTAAATTGACTTCATGCCTTCCTAGTGATCGATAAATACCCGACTCTTAATCATTCGTCAACCGCTATAAGATAATTTAGTGTTTCCATAATCTGCAAAACTTACAGACTAATCACATGACTGGTCGCCACTTCATTAGTCTTTTATTTATTCATAACTACTGACTCCAGTGTTAACAGCGAAGTTCCATTGTTTTGCATTTTTTCCTAAAGTTATAAGTCAGTGGCGGCCATGCCCTGGGAGATTTTATGCAGTAACAGGAAACATTGAATCCATAGAGCAAAAATCTCGTAATAAAAGTTGCTTGTCTATGTCTCCTCTATACACAGGTAAAATACTTCGGTGTTATTCATTAACACCCTTTATAATTAAAATGTTGAAAATGATTTCCACGGATATCACCTTAGCAGAAATCTGGGTAACTTGGCTACACTTTTTTAATGCTCTGTAGCCTAAATCAAGGATTTTCAAGATAATTCGTGTGCAAAAAGCTCAATTAGGTCCTTTGATGTACACATTCACATAGTAAATTGTTTATTGGAGAAAGGAAATAATTCAGGGCAAATAAAATAAACACCTTAAAAAGTGGCACATTGGCCTTCTCGCCCGAGGTGTCTGGGGGAGATTGCCCTAGACATAGGGACAGTTGGCCACACCATTTTCGAAGCTAGAAAGTACAGGTAACAAGGTAGAAAGACTAGGTTCTTGAACTTCTATAAATATATACAAACATAATAAACACATTCTCGAATTAAGAAAACAGAATCAATTCTGAGTAACTGGAAAGTTCTGATGTATTTCTGAACTAAACTCTAATGCGTGCCACTACATCTGATAGAGGGAAAGCGACTACAATATAATCTCTATGTTATTTATCTCCATCTTTCGACTTCGTTAGTAGATAACAGGATCGAAACTACCTGGTTGGCATGCCAACTTCCATGGCCGGTTTGATGGTTTTCTTGACCGTACCCCTATTTCACTTCTTTATAACATATATCTTCAGTTGTCCTAACGAGACTGATTGTGTCCCATTTCAGATTCCATCTTAGAGAAATCGGAGAAGGTAACAGGGGTGGATCAAAGGCCCCTACCTTAATGAGCAAAGGATATTCGAAGAAGTCGCCAAAACACCAACACTGATAATGTTCCTTATATCAATCATCAATTACATGGAAAGCTTCCAGAGAGCACAGCATTACTGGCAACTTCTCCGAGTTCGCCATTCAGTTTTGTCAAAATGACTGTCAATAGACATTCCTGGTCAAAATTAACAATTTTAGCTTGCTTTTTAATTTCACAAGAGAGTGCAGTCACAATTGGAAGGAAACGACTTCGATGGTATGGATATGTACGTACCTAGAATGGGAGAAGAAAGAATACCTAGGATCATACAGGAATGGGAAAGTAAGAGAAGAAGAGGAAGAGGACGACCTGCTACTACCTGGATACAGAATGTACACATGTCAATGGAAAGATTTGATTTAGTGGAGGATTGGTTTAGATAGGTATAAGTGGCGAAATGTACTGACAGTGAGTAGTGTAGAGTTCTGAATGGTGGTATCAGATTTTGTGTCTAGGGATAAGTTGTGTGAAAGTGCTTGACTGTTGTATGCTATGTAATGATTGGTTGGAGACAAACCTCTGTTTTGATGAAATCTCTCATTTACTAATAAATAAAATTAACTTAATAAAATCTAGAATTCTATCTGAGGAACTATCGTTGGATCTATTAATAGTCTTTAGGTAGATATGTTTTCCATCTCTCCTAGTTAAAACCTGGCCTAATTACAGCATACAGATTCTGTTACTGCACGCAAGGTAAGTTTCAGCTTTAAGAATTTAAAAAAAATATTTAAAAAAATTAAAAATTAAAAAACTCCAAAATATGGATTTTTAGAAGCGGGTTAACAACATGCCTCTTTATTTCGTGAAAAATTTCTTATGTCACTCTTTAAAGTACATAACAACTCTATTAAAAGGATAAAAATCATAATCGAAATCTTCGTTAAAATCTCCTGCATATTCTATGTGGAGGTTCGGATTTTTAGAACGCAGACCCAAAAGAAAATCTTCATCTTCATTGTAAGTTTCAGGGCCTACACCATATTCCCGGCGTATTTTCTTAAAATTTGAGGCAGAGGTACGACTGAGGACACTTTCGATAACAGAACGCAGAGAATCTTTGGTGGTTACGGCGAGTACCTTAAGGTTTACGCATTGCGCAATAATAAACTCTGTCCAATGAAAATCAAGAGGCATATGTACTTTTAGACACTGGACGGATTTGAAATTAGGATATATGTTCAAAGATGGCTCTTGATTTATCTCCTTCTCAGCGGAAACACATAAATATTTGAGCTTAGTGCATGTTTTACCGATGAATTCTATGTCCAAAGTGTAATAATGTCGTAATTCCAAACTCACAAGACATTTACCCAAAACAGGAAGAATCTTTTTGTACTCATTTGAGGTTTTATCCAATATATCCAGCCTCAAAGAACGAAGATTCTTGAGTTGTGTTAAGCTAATGAGGTCAAAATCATGCATTAAACGCAACATAATTTCAGTTAGCATCGGTAACTTACTAACAAGTAGGCGTAAAGTGGCCTCTTCTTTTAATGTTAATCCAAAAGATCTTAGAGTTGATGTGGACAACATATCACTGGACGTATCAGTGGAAATGCCGTTTATAAGTTCTACGCAGACTTCCTCCAGATGTACACTCGGGGTTCCTATCACGTGCAGTGTTTCTAGGTGCTTACACTTAAGGACATGATGAATGCCTTCTTCAGAAGTGACGGTAAGCTTTAAACATTTCAGATGTGGGCATGATTCAACAACACTTCTCAAACCTTCACCAGCGATAGATGGTTCCTCACACAACGTCAACTGTTCGAGTTTTGACGGAAGAACTAGTTTATCTATTTGAACATGGAACTGACACTTTAATCTTAGATTCAGTACCTTTAAATTGTTTAATTTGTGAGCTTGCTCTAGGATCATAGGCCCAATGAAATTACAGACAGGAATTTCATCAAATCCAAAACCAATCGAATAAGGTGAGTCCAAGTGAATTTGTGTAACGTCGGGATGTAGGAAAACTCCAGTTATTGGATTTAATATAATTTGTTTAGTTTCGAAGAAATCTTGAATCTTTATTTCATTATCAGCAACACGCCCAAAGAAATGGAGAGACAAGGGAAAATGGAAATACGAGGGAAACGAGCACATGCTGTCTAATTCGGTCAGAGAGTGTACTGCCAGTTCATTTGCAATAGACGCTGGAAGTCTCGTGCCGTGGAAGAAATGTTTAAGTCCTGTGCACTTGCTCGTAACTGCAGTCACTACTTCTGTCGGTGGAATGCAATTTCTCATCCCAAACTTTATAATTAACAGCTTATCTTCTATCGATGGTGGGTGAATCAACTCGATCAATTGCCGAGCTTCCTTCTCCAGGTGTGTCGTGAAGAATGTGAAGGCGAGATCAGTTAATTTTTTTGGCTCATGACGGCCAGACATCTAGTGAGAAAACTTTGCATTAAAACTCAGTTTCACAATTTAAATAATTACAATTACGTCGTAAAAATTTACACATTTTTTGTGATGTTAGTTAAATATACTAGTGTCCAAAATTAAAGCAACAAACTGATATTTCTCCTTCCCGTGTCTGCTATACGAGATACTCACATAAAATGTAAAGTTATGTCCGTACAGTCGTGTTCTAAACTGAAGATGGCATTCATGTCATCTAACAAACATGCAAACGATGACGTCAGTGCACCAATCAAAAGGGCAGTGCACCTATCAAAAGGGGCACTGCAGCATAGTGTTTGTTGCTTAGTTCAATATCAACGTTTGCTGTGTAAACATTTACTGCAGGTACAGGATGGCACAGAGAAGACACCTAGAAGATTCTCTTCGGTGGAGGAACATAGGAAGAATGGAAGCAGGAAAGTCTCAAGCTGATGTGGCCAGATGGCTTAATGTGAATCGTTCTATTGTTTCTCGGATGTGGCAAGTCCGAAAATGTATCCCGAAGACCAGGGCAAAGACGACCAAGAGTGACATCAGAAAGAGAAGACCGTTATTTGGCTGTAAGGGCACGACGTTACCGCCGTCGTACTGCACGACAACTGGCATCTTTCCTCACAGCAGCCACTGGAAAAGTTGTATCGAGGCAAACAGTGTATATAAGGCTACGGCAGAGAGGCCTTTACTGCCGGAGACCTGCTGTATGTGTACCCCTGACGCGTATTCACAGATGAGTACGTCTAGAGTGGAGTCATCAACATACCAACTGGACGGTCGAACAATGGGGCAATGTTCTCTTTACAGATGAGTCCAGATTTTGTCTTGGAAATGGTTCTCGACGGATTCGCGTCTGGAGAGAACCTGGAACACGTTTCGGGACGCAAACATTGTGGAAAGAGACCGATATGTAGGTGGATCAATAATGGTGTGGGCAGGAATTCTGTTGACTACCCTAACACCCCTTCATGAATATGTAAGGGTAAATCGGCAAGGTTTAACTGCTGTCAGGTATCGTGACGAGATCTTGGCACCCCATGTGCGGTTGTTTCGACGAGCTGCGGGCCCAGACTTCGTACTGATGGATGATAATGCTCGTCCTCATAGAGCACAGGTGGTGGATGTTTTTCTGGAAACTGAAATATTGCACGCATGGATTAGCCTGCTCGCTCTTCCGATTTGAATCCTATAGTGCAGCGTTTCTCAACCTTTTTGAACCTGAGGACCTGTAAAATTCTAAATTTTTTTACGGACCCCTAATTTTACATCCCATTTTTAAAAGTAGGCTATATGTAGGTCTATATTCTTAATATTTGGGGTATTAATTATTATAGGTCATTATAACGAAATAATTCTAAATACATATTTAATTCGACGGAAACAAAGTTATTGAATTGGAAGTAAACTATTGACAGTAAAATTATATTTCGAACAGACTTTAATATTTATTAGCAATTTGATAATATAATTAGGAATTATAACACAGGTTTACCGGCATCAGACACTCGGGCACCACCAACATGTAGGTTGTTAAGAGAGCGCATCTATTAACAAATTCCGACAAAGTCTTATTTTTCAGGGTTTTGAATGAAAGAGGGACCCATAGACGTCAGTGCATCAGGGGTTTCAAACTGTGGTTCGTAACTGCAAAAGTAAGGAAACTTGCAATAGGACCTGTATTTTCGATTATTTTAAAAACTTTGACATCTAGTGTCCATTTTATGTGAAAAATTTTTACTTCTTTACTTGCTTTGTAATATTTTTTAAATTATGTCTGCGGACCATCTGCACCATCTGCGGACCATGGGTTGAGAAACGCTGCTATAGAGCATGTCTGAGACGCACTAGGGAGACGACTTGCTCCGCGTGAACATCCACCAACCATTCTCCAGGCCTCGAGAGCTGCTCTGCAAGAAGAATGGGGGGTGTTATTGCCTCAAAATGAAATTGATTTTATTATTCACAGCATGCCACGCCGTTGTGAGGCCTGTATTGCTGCCAGAGGTGTTCATACTCCATACTGAGGACATTAACGCGTTTTTTTTATGATTGTGAAAGTCATTACGTGTGCAAACGTTGTAATAGTTAACTTTCTTTATTCCTCATATTGTTTATACGTTACTATCACCTGTTTATACCTTTTTATGGCAAAATAAACCACCAAAGATGAAATTAGGTTTGTTGCTGTAATTTTGGACACTAGTGTATATTTAAGTACCTGGTCGTCAACTGGACTCATGCCTTTACAATTACATATTACAATTCACAATTTGAAACAGATATATAACAGATATGCACAGCTTGTCTACTATAGATCGTCCCAACCTTAAGACAGTATTGGTCTTATGCAGCGCAATGATGCCAGATCTACTCACGAAGGCCAGGCACATTTTGTAAGAAAGCTCTTCACATATGTATATATATAAATTACATATAATATATAATTATATATAATTGTATATAAAATATATACATTGTATAAAATACAGTGATTATTGTAAATCATGCCCTGCAGATAGAACGACGGTACACCCTCCTTCCCTTATTTTCAACCCCCACGAGTAGTATTTTCTCTATAGGCCCACAAAATCAACATTCTTTGACCAATTTCTACAAAATCTTACACATGTACCCTGTAGAATCGAGTAAATACTCTACGAGCCAATCATTCCCGAAAAAAACACCCCTTGCGAAATTTTCAATCCCTACTATGTGATATTTTTACAAGTCTACATTCTTTGAACGATGTTTACCAAACTTTACACACTGACCCTATAAAAACAAGAGAAAAATAGGGAAATTTAATTTTGGAAAAATACACCTCTTAAATGTATCTACCCCTATTATATCACCAAAATTTTGGTATACATTCTTTACCTGTTTTTAACAGACATTATATACAAAAGGTATAGAATCAGGAGAAAATGGCAGGAAAACTAATATTAGAACAGACCACATTTTAGATGTCTCACCCCTATTTTGAGATATATATTTATATCTTCATCCTTTCATCAATTTTATCAGACTTTATACCAAGAACCTGTTGAACCAAGAGAAATTTTTAACCAAAGTTAATTTGGAAGAAACCACTCCTTAAATGTTGCAACCCCTATTATATAAATTGTATTTAAATCTACATTCTAACACCAATTTTTACCAGACTTTACACAGAGCTAATAGAACAAGGAAAAAAATTTTGGTAAAACTAAATTTGGAAAAAAAATCCTTAAACGTTTTAATCCCTATTAAATGACGTTTAAATCTACATTCTTTGGCTCATTTTATTAGACTTGACACACAGGGAATTTCTCTCTTCTTACCTCAACCCCATCATCCATGGTCTTTAGAAGTAATGGGGTGCAAAATCCCAAATCCTTGAGTGTGATAAGTCCTCAATGGCTTAGATTTTGAAATTTAAAAGGGCTCCGCCTAAAATTGACTTCGAAGTACAAGCAAAATACAAAATCAGGTGACGCCGGGTCCTTTAAGCTAATTTATAAATGTTAAATTTAATATTAGGCCTAAATTTCATTTCGATATTATTTATTATCATTGTTATTGCTATTATTATTACTATTATTGTGTTATAATAATCAAATTTTCAGGAATATAATTATACTATGAAAGTAATAGTTAAAATACATTATATACCTTTAGGCCTGTTCACCATCCCCAGGGAGTGGTATTATTCCTTCTCAAAGGACCTTTCGTTTTTTATTTTCTTATTCTATAAAGTAAACTTTCTGAACACCCGGTAGCTTCTGCTGTATCTTTAAATGCCTGGGCAACGTTAATTTTCTTTAAGAAATAATTAAGTATATTTAATACTATAGTTCGCTCTTTACCGCGCAATTTGCCAACACTACGATTTCTAGTTTCACTATTCATAATTAATATAAAATATTAATAAATATAAAATTTAATTTTTTTAAACACAAGAAGCACTTCACAACAAAGTTAAACTTCTCTACATAGCTAATATTATAACACTGAGCTGTGAAGAAGACACAATAATCTTAGAAACATCTTAGTAAACAAAATCTCTCCGCGTGAGTCATGACCGCCTGATGTTGAGCTCAGGAAAACTGTGATAATTTATTAATGCTACATGATACAAAGCTCTGGTTTGTTTTAAAAACTTTTTCAGACATATATAAACATTTCTTCTCCCTTAGTCACAAACGTAAAGTTCATACCAAAGAACGTTACTCACTACCTAACTTTTCTGTGTTGCCGTCCGAGAATTTTCACGTAGTCATTAAAATATATATATATATATAGCTTTCTTCTTAAGTAAAATTTATTTCCGATGGAAAGGGAGTATTTTCTATCACCATCAGGCAGTCCAAGAAAAAATTATTAACTTGTTTTGATTATTAGTTTTCTGTCTATCGCGTGACAAGTTATTAATGTACAAAAATATTGACTTCCGCCAAAATAATGTAATTATGAAAAATAGGCCTCACATTAATTATTTATGGCTTTACAATTGACATCACCAGAAAGAGCGGAAAATTCTGTATAAGACCTCGCAATCACATTAGTACATTTATCACTTGGGATTTTCAGAAAATTGGCAACATTGTTGGGATAGAAAAGGACGAAGTTAATTTCAGAACGTACGAGTGCAAGTGAGATGTAAATACCACATTTAACTTCAATACCCTCTTTTAAGGTTGGGACGATCTATAGAAGTAGAGGCCGGGTAACGAGAGTAGTTAGACAATATCGAACAGGACTATGTGGAAACCCGCCTTCTGATTTTAATGAGCTAGCAAAAAATTGGATTTTTTTCACTCAGCCTAGTGACGTCTAAGTAAGAGTTGCTTCTATAAAGAATCAGCAGCGATTTGAGCTTTAAATGAATATATTTACTTGATCTGATTTGTGTTGAAAAATATATGGTGGTGTAATGAGAACGTAAGCCTCAGAAAGTAATTCAAAGCAGGTAAACCATTGAGATTTTTTAAAAGAGAAATATGTAATAGACTACTAGCTAAAATTGTTTTGATGGGATAAGTATTATAGGCTGGAACATAGTGATTGCATCATTTATTGCAGTTTTGCCAATGCGTCTGTACTAGAATGTGATATCATAAGTTTATTACTTAAGCAAAGAAGTGAAGACCAATGGTCCACAATATGCATGATTACTCATCAAGGTAGTTTGAGGTTTTAAGTGATCATATTTACTTAATCTAAGCTATTTATATTGAATGATGTAGTCTTGTATGAAGGAAATCTTTGGTAATAAATTTAGCAAAAGGTAACTATTAAAATTTTCTAGGAAAAAATTTGAAATATTGGCTAAGTGATTTGGTTCAATAGTCTATTCTTGCTGACCAAATTCAATTGATTTTGGTACTATAAGAGGTTGGGCTGTTAATAGTATGTTATTATGTGCAATAGATAATCTAGTTCTGTTTTAGTTTACTACGAAAGGTTTGATAAAGCCAGGTCAAGATCTATAATGTATATAGGTCGACTGGTGTGGCCTAAATAAAGCCAATAGTTGTGCAGAAGCAAATTATACGCATTAAAGCTCTATTGAAATGCTTCCAATAGACCGCCACAGCTAAGACAACCTCCTGAGTTTTCTGGCAGCATGGCTTTAAAAATCAATAGTGCAGTGGTTCACTTTTTCCGCCACTTTTTCGCCCAAACTCGCGAAGAATATGATGCTATGTATGATGTTAAAATAACATTACTTACATTCGTTCAGTATGATGATGTTTACCTCTACTTGAGATCGTTAATATTACTCCTTACAGTGGGACTTTGCGAGGATCAAGCTGAAGTAATCTGGAGTATACTACAAATTAGTTTTTATATTGTTTCCATGGATACGTGTTGACGGCATTGATTAATTTTCATCTTCGATGTCAGTTTATATCACCGCCGTCTCGAGAATTACACTGCCTGTCCTATACTTTATTTTAACATGGAGTTCGGAGTATTGCTCAATTGCCTAATTTCTCCAGTAGAGGCGACACAGTTCACACCCTGATTGCATGAAATTCCAGCATACTTCAGTTCCCGAGTTTATACTTCAGGGGGCAACACAGAGCATACGGTAATGTAAAGGGTATTGCATCTGGGTGTGGTAGGTGCTGCCATCTGTAATGTCGCCGCGTACGCAAAATTAACCAGTGTATACACGAGTAATACAGTCTAGAAGGCAGTGGTTTATATAATACTACTTTACATGCGGTGTTGAATGAATAATTTAGAAGAGGTTCCAATGTTCATAAAACAGCTAACATTCCGTAGCATTATAGTATTTTGCGATACAAGTGCCGTAAGCTATGCATACGGATCGAGGAAAAAAACAAGGCGCTCGCGCCGAGTTTTTTCAATTTTGCGAGATCCGTTATGCGCTTACGGCACGAGTATTGCATGCTATTTTTTGCACGATGATTATTTATATCAATTTAATTATATTAATTGAGATATTACCTGAAAACAGTGGCGGATCCAGAGAGACATTTTGGGGGGGGGGAACTAAAGTAGAGAGGGAAGTTTTCACTCATAAAAATTAATTATATCCAGCACACAATTGAAAACAAAATGAAAATTTCAGCATTTTCTTACAAAGGTATTTCAAAATAATGAATGTCGTTGCTTTAATTTAAGTATTTGGGTTATGTTCTAATAAATTTTCAATAATTTGTGCTTAATGTTACAAATTTTGGGGGGGGAAATTTCCCCCATTTCCCCCCCCCCCCGTGGATCCGCCCCTGCCTGAAAATATTATATTGTATATACATTATTGAAGATAGATGTTTATTTCAGAAAGTGATTCGCATGTGTTTGTTGTTATGAGAACCGAATATTTGTCGTGGGGGACCTTGTCCATAAAGGCTTGTATTATGAGGTGTGGCGTAAGTAAATTCTTACCGCACATAGCAACAAGATTGCGTGCGGGAATGTCAACTTACGATCCACGGCAACAATATTCGTAAGTACCACTAATTAGTTAAGTCGTGCAAAAAATATCTGTGTATCTCTCTGTGCTCATCTAGTGAAGCTTCAGTTCAGAACTGGCCACGTAAGTAACATAGGCCTAGGCCTCCATCACAATATGTTACAAAAATGTTGTCACTGAGGATGACCACAAGTAGTTTTAAATATATTTGATTTTAAGATTTTAAAGGCTTTTATATTGGCAAAGCGGAGTAACCGAGTTTAGTACAATTAGAAGAGGTTTACAAAAATTGTCCCCTTAAGTAAGTTTATTCTTGTTAAATTTTCTCTTTTTTGCACCATGATAGAACGTATTTTGATGGCTGGATTAGTACGGAGCTGATCTTGATAACCATGCATTAAACAACTTTAAGACATCAAGTAATCCATATCTCTCTTACAGCGCGTGAGTATAACTGCCTTTTATGTTCTGAATATATGTATGTCTTTTTCGTTTAAGCCTAAGGAACTATCCTATTTATTTATTTATATACATATTATACGCAGTGCGTTTCACGTAAGAGTTGGCCAATCATGCGGGTTTCTGCGTCGCGGCGGCCACAGCTCTAACTCCCGAGCGATCGGGTGAAATGTCTATGCAAATAAAGCCGCTAACGGTGTAATGATTCAGGTACTCACGATTACAGTTAAATTTACAATGAAAGTAACCACGTACCGACATCATCACAAGAGAGGTTGGAAAAGTCATCCTCTTGCTTCCACACAACACTGGCACCTTTTTAGGAAATTTTGTTTCACGCGCATAAGTTTAGCTTCCGAGATAGAATTAATTTCTCTTGTGATACTGTCCTTAATTTCTTTTAATGTACGCCTAAAGGGATTTGAACTTGACCATTTATTTTACATTTCCCACATAAATAATAGTCATATACTGTTAAAAGAACTTAGAGACAATAACACAAGATAAATTATCTCTATCTCGGAAGCTGAACTTATGCGCGTGAAACAAAATTTCCTAAAAAGGTGCCAGTGTTGTGTGGATGCAAGAGAAGGAAATTTCCAACATCTCTTGTGATGAGGTACGTGGTTATTTTCATTGTAATTTTAACTGTAACTGTGAGAACCTGAATCATTACACCGTTAGCGGCTTTATTTGCTTAGATATTTCACCCGATCGCTCGGGAGTTTGAGCTATGTTCGCCGCGACGCAGAAACTCTCATGATTGGTCAACTCTTAAGTGAAACGCACTGTATTTCACTGGAATTTCCCATGTCTTGAATGTTCTTTGATAAAAATGTTGAGACCATACCTTTCACTGATATTACTGTTGGAACAATTTTTACAGTTTTGAAGTTTCCAGATGTTTTTGATATCTAATATCAGGTTCTGGTATTTACTGACTTTGTGAATTTCTGTTTTCCTTGAGTTATGAGTGGATGGGATACTGACGTTAATTATAATCGCCTAGAGCTCTTTTTATCTATCAATAGCAGGTCTGGTCGGTTATAGTCAACTGTTTTATCTGTTTTTATAACTCTATCTCAATATAACAGGGATTCTTCATACTCAAGAATGGGTTCTGGAGTGTATTTGTAATACGGTGGTGTATTCTGGATGAGTTTATGAAGGAGAGCTATTTGTATGTGGATAATTTTTGCTACCTGGTTATGCCTAGCTAGGTATGAGTTATCTGCTAGACCTTTATAAGCAGATGTTATGTGCTCAATGTTTTCTCCTTCTATATTGTATTTCCGACATCTGTCTATTGTATTTGCTTTCATTGTATGTTTTTCATAATTTCTAGTTCTTATTACTTTTTCTTGGATAGCCACAATGAATTCTTCTAATCCTGGATAGAGTGAGCTCTTTTGCAACCATTCCAGGGATTGATCCTTGTGAATATTTTCATCATCTAAAGCTGTTGAATATTTTCCATTAAGCGCTTTAACCTTCCACTGTTGTTTCTTATCCAATGAAAACTCTGTAGGCAAACTAAAGTCCTCTCTTTGCAGGTCTAGTGGTGTAAATTTTCTGTCAAGTTGAACTACGTATTTTTTAATTTTATTCTGGTTCTGGAAAAAATATTTTCTCATCTTTCCCGCCTGTTTTTTATTCAGTTCGTAAATATTTATCAATCCATGTCCCCCTTGGGATCGTGGGAGGTAGAGACGTGCTATTACAGCATGTACATGGTGAAACCTAAATTTAAACAAGAGTTTTCTTGTTAATGCATCTAAATCATGTAATTATGTATCTGAATATTTCAGTATTCCAAGTGGGTGGGATATGACAGGAATGTCCCATGTATTGATGGCTTCAATAATGTTTTTCCCATTCAATTTTATGTTAAGTAATTTTGTTAACCTTTGCTTGTATTCTAAACTTCTTTTTCATAGCTGTATGATCTATTACACTAAACTAAACTGAACTCCGTGGCGCTACATCCCTGAAGGGACAAGGCCTACCACTCGACCGCTGCGTCATCTACCATAGGCAGATGGCAGGATTGGGGGCATGTGGTCAGCATGCCGACACCAACGGCCATTAATGGTGGTTTCCATGACCGGAGCCGCTACTTCTCTATCAAGCAGCTCCTCCATTTGATTCACGAGGCTGAGTGCACACCGTTCCAGACTGAGGCTACATCAGAAAAATCCGATGAGGTACTGGGGATCGAACCCGGGCCGACGGATCTGAAGTCAGCGACGCTAACCACAAGACCACGCCGACTGTCTGATCTATTACACTACGTTGTTCAATTCCAAGATATTTATATTGTCATCCTCTTTCATTCATGGGAATTCAGTACAATTTTCTATGTCTGTTTTTATTACTTTCCCTCCTTTGACATGTATATGTGCACATTTATCTGATCCAAAATCCATGCATATATCATCTGAAAAAGGTTCGTTATTGCTATGAGATGTTTCAATTTACTCGTAGTACTTGCTTCTCCATATAGCATAATGCCATCCATGAACACTAAATGTGACAATCTACTTTCCTCTTCTTTGACATTTAATTTAAAGCCAAAATTATTTTCATTAAGCAATTAAGCATTAAGCCAACATAAACCATAAAAGACTGAACGCATCTCCTTGGAAAATACAACTTTTTATTTCTCCTTCTGATTGAAAGTTTACTTTTCAAATTATTCATTAACTGAACAAACAACCTTTGAATACTTCCTGCTACCTTATTCAAACCCAGTACTTTAATCAACCAAGTATGTGGCACACTATCGAAGGCTTTTTATAATCAATG
Source organism: Ectobius pallidus (assembly GCA_964059195.1). Lineage (NCBI taxonomy): Eukaryota > Metazoa > Arthropoda > Insecta > Blattodea > Ectobiidae > Ectobius > Ectobius pallidus. The sequence goes on from CAXKWD010000012.1 coordinate 23,968,716, forward strand.
TAAACCATAGCATGTTTCTAAACTTATTTTTAGCTATCCTGGTTACCACTGAGTCTACCTGTATAATCAATTGTTATTTACAACCTTCTGTTCAGTTGCAATAATCTCACTCAGTATGCAATGACTATAAATCGTATTTGCTACTATTGAAGTGAACAATTTATATATTGTGGAGAGGCAAGTAATGGGTCTGTAGTTTTTGGGATCATGTGAATCTCCTTTCTTATAAATCAGATGAGTTCGGCCTATGATTAGAAAATGTGGGCATGTTTCTGACTCTTGGAGTATTTGACTTAATGACTTCATTATATTTCTAGTTATTGATGTGAACTTTATAATCAAACATTTTTGGAGGTTATCAGGACCTGGTGACTTCCAGTTTATTGTCTTTCTCACTGCTTCTATGAAGTCATCATTACTTACAACTATATCTTCCATTGGTGTCATATTGCTGTTGTTTTCTTTTATCATTTGTAGCCAAGTAGCTTCTTGATTACAAGTCTTAGGAGTGTTCCAGATATTTTTCCAAAATGGAAGAAATTCATCAACATTTATTGTTATAATCATTATCATCATTATTATTATTATTACGGCAGACCTGTTACTTAATTCGGTTTTAAGAAAAAAACAAAAAGCATAGAGTAAACAATTCGGTTTTTGTTGCTGTGAATGTTCTTATCAATTTTTGAAATTAAGATGAAAAAGAATATGAGATAAAAAGTGAACACAAACTGGTGGAAACTTTATCCACGCGGAAATTGAGCAAGTTTGTAAGCCTAGTAGAGTCTCTCCCCGTGTATTATATTGACTCCAGAGTAATTTCCTTATCTCCCTTATCTTCCTTAGGGGGATCAGCTTTGAAAAATCTGGTTGGTTTATTTATGTAACGACATGGGAGCGTAAACTAGACACAAAATTTGTAAAGTTAAACTAATGAATTTTCCACTTGATCTGACACACCCCACTAGCTGTTGAACACTGCAAACCACTGAAAAGTAGCGGAGTTTGTCGGGCCCTGTTGAGTACATAATCTTTTGAGAATATTGGGTAGTGTAAGTTATTCTTTACGTACCAACCCCATTCTTCTGGCTCGACACTTTCTTCAGTAGCTTTTAAGATATTTTATGAAAGTCAGACGTTCAGGTGTAGCTTCCTCTCTATTAATAATTGGTGACGTAGTTTGTCTGACTGACATTCATAAAACAGAAGCATTGCGTTTCTCCCAGTGAATGAATCAGAACGGAGCTCTGACTCATTGATCAATCGGTCAAATGCTAGAACTAGTATTGCATATGCATACAACAGCTCTCACAACCTAATTGAGGATTTATACAGTGAGCTGATCCTCGTCTTATATCACTGCAATAGTGCAGCTAGAAAACAATCCTTTGCGCTGTAAAGAGCAAAATCACAAAATCGATTACTTCTCCTATTATAGTGATATGCAGGAAGAACAACGTCCACATGGGTATCCCCGTGTGCATTTTGGACAACACATCCATATTTCTTCAGCAGGTCACGTGTGGGGGAACTCATCAAAACGACAGTTTCCAGTTTAACTGTGAGTCCAACTTGATTTTCCCAGCAATGATTATAGACCTCGAGTCGGCAGTATTGCAACGCTCTAACTCATTTTTTAACTTAAGCACCTTCTCTCTGTAACACATCCTATTGTAGGAGTCCAAAGATAGGCAACTCAGAAGTAGCACCACTGTCTAAAAGAGGTGAAAGAGCATGGTTGCAAGTTTCCACCACGTTCAGCGGCAAACTAGAATCAACCAAGCCTTTCACTCCAGCAGACACACACTTCCGTGGCATGTGTGACACGCAGTTTAGTAGTTTGGGCCTCTTATCGCTGTATTTACAAGTCAATCTCAGGTTATTTTGGTATTACGGGACTTTTACAAGATGGGCGCCCGAAACATCGCCAGTCTCTTCGGGGGGGAAATAAGACTGTTTACAAATTGTTCTTTCCATTTAAAACAAAACTTACTCCTATTTGCATTCACACTCATCTCCTTCACACAAGGTTCATAACTTTAGACTAAGGGATTTAATGACCAAAAAATTGAGAAAATTACAAAATAAAAATGCATCTATGACCTAGAATAGTAAAAAATTATACATTTAATGAAACGAACAATAAATTAACCATTATATATATAACTACATTTTTGCAAATATCGGGTTGATTTTCGAGAGCAATTTAATGGACGAGAGTGTTACATTTAAATTTACAATATTAAATACTCTTATTAAATGTCAGTATGGTACTTTATGAGATTGTGTGTGGGGACGGGAAAATGTCTGTCCGTCTGCCCGCCTGTCCGTGTGTCTGTACGCGCGATAACTCAAATACGCTTTATCGGATTTTAATTAAATTTGGTATACGCGTTTATAATGCCCATGGGAAGAAGCCTGTTGATATTGATCCAAATCGGTTGGCCGGTACCGGAATAATGCCCAATTTAGTGCCTTTTATGGTAATATAAACAAAAGGCGCGATAACTCAAATACGCTTTATCGGATATTAATGAAACTTGTTATACGCATTTATAATGTCCATGGGAAGAAACCTATTGATATTTGACCAAATCGGTTGAACGGTATCGGAGTAATGCCCAATTTAGTCCTATTTTACGGTAATATATTAGGAAGAATATAACAAATGCAAATCGGTTATCCTGACATCATATTGTTTTACACTGATCATATATGGCTTTGGAATTTGCAATACAGTTAGCCAAGACATATTCCTTGGCATTTGATTATCAGACTAGTCAGATGTTTATTTCGTTGATGAAGTTGAATACTGTTTATATACAGAAGGTATATTACTGTGAAATAATTAGGCCTACGTACATTCAGTGAAGTTCTTCGCCAGTGTATTTTGTGAAATGTTGACATATTTTAAGAATTTCTTATATCAGTGTATACGAGTTTGAATTAAGGTTAAGTATGTTCTCCCAAAGGCCTTATTACAAAAATAACTTATTTTATTCATATCATAATTGCAATTAAATTATCACTGATTAAATAAAAGCATTCTGGCACTTTGTTATATCAGTTTACCTGATTTTAGTAAGTGCCAGAATGGTACTTTATTAGATTGTATGGGACGGGAAAATGGCGGTCCATGTGTACGCGCGATAAATCAAAGACGCTTTATCGGATTTTCATGACACTGGGTTTACGCATTTATAATGTCCATGGCAAGAAGCTTATTTATTTCGAATCAAATGGGTCGACCGGTACCGGAGTAACGATAATTAAAGGTCACATGTTTCTTTAAATGGGAAATCATGTCTATACTAAAATGCTGCTTTACTAATCATTGAGGGCCTTGATTCCAAAGCAGATGTTTGTTTATTTCGTTGCTCAAGTTGAAATGAGTTCTACATGAATACTGTTATATACAGAAGGTGAATTATAATTAAGCCTACGTACATTAAGCGGAGTTCTCTGTCATTACGTTTTGTGAAATGTTGACATTTTTTTAAGAATTTCTTATATCAGTGTACACGAGTATGAATTAAGGTTAAGTATCAAACTTTAGACCTTTGTTCTTCAGCAAGTTCTGCTTTATGAATCGATCTGGACGTTAATTCGGAAATGGATTACAAAAATAATTTATTTTCTGCATGTCACTGATTAAAAAAAGAGCATTCTAGCACTTTGTTATATCAGTTTACCTGATTTTATTATTATAATGATATGAGGTCAGATTAGCATAACGGAAACACAAGAAATAATTTGGAGTTGGACCTCCCGAAGTGTGGACTGCAGCTGACTAAGATAGACTACATGTTTTACAATATTATTATTTTTATGGATACATATCTTTGATATATACAAAAGCAAATTTACTAAATTAATTTGATTTTAAACCTGCAAATATTTCTCAACCAAATTCATAAATTGAAGTTTAACGTAGTACTATTAATAAATAATTAAAGTACTATTATAAATAAAATTAATAATAATAATAATAATAACAACTCATATTACCATTGTTATTGTTGTAAAGATGTAGGAGAGACGAATCCGTTTACCCAGGTCGAGAATTAAACCCTTAATATTGGTTGCTGGAACTTGTCTAAGATTAAATCATCCAGTATCCAGTATGCCTAGAATTGTCTCGGAGGACGCAAGTCAACTTTCGTGACAGCCGATCCGAGTGAGGTTTCCACGGGGTTTTTCTCACTCTATTAAGAGAATGCCGGATCACAAACACGACCTCCGTGCGACAGCAGACAAATATACGATAAAGACGAAAATGCTGAAACCAATTAGCTAAATCACCAATGATGTTCTACATTGTGGAAACCACAGAACCAGGCAGGACCGATAAAAAAATTATAAATCTGAATGTACACATAAACTAAGCCCTGCTAGACAAAAAAGCCTTAACTCCAATTTTTGCCGAAAATGAGTTACATGCATATCCATAATGTACATGTTGTTCTGCATCTGCTGAAATAATAAAATCCCAATTTTTACTTCCCTAAGCCCTTCTTTTAGGCCTATTAAAAATACCTTATCTCCAAAATGAGCTACGTTAAGAAGGAAATCAGCCTTATGTCCATTATAAGAGAAGAAAATGCCTTATGTCCTTTTTAAAGTGGATTTAAGGTTAATTTCCTGCCTATCAGTAACAAGTAGAAAATCCACAGTCAGAAACAAAATTACCTTAAGTACCGAGAGCTTTGAGTTAAGGTATAATTTCTTCTTTATGTAGGCTGAAAACTAATTTTATATGAGAATATAGTTAACACTGTAATCATAATGAATAGAATGAGAAAGTGTGATGACTTCGCCGCTAATACAATGGTAGGTATAGGGAGAGCGGCGGTCCACCGAAACACTGGCAGCACCTTCGTTTGCGTTTCAACTTCTCAATGCTGCGTCATGATAGTTTGGCATCTTATGATTAAACTCGCAATCTTTAATTAACCCTTGGTCCTATTTCTGTGAAATTTGTGCAGAAATAATCTGCACAACACAGTCCTTCTGATGGTTAAAACAGAAACTTAAAAAATGCGGACATAAATGTTTTTATTTCATTATATAAACATCATCAATTACACAAAATTCATGGAGGGTGAAACGGAATTTGACTATGCGACAATTTTTTTCATTTTTGTGTCCCGTAAAAACTTCAAGCGAGAAAGTTTTAGGGAAATATTTCAACTTTATTTTAAATTCAGTACCACCTTTATATCTTGAATGGTTTACGAGTGATTGAGTGGTAATTATTCCGGGCGCTCAGCTCTCTGAATGATGTGGGACGATCGTGAAATGTTGAGGGTGAAGCAAATTTGACTATGCGACGTTTATTATTTTATTTTTGTGTCCAGAAAGAGATTAAGGGTGTAAGGTTTAGTGAAATATTTGGATCTTATTATAAATTGAGTACCACCTATATATCTATAATGGTTAACGAGTAATAGTAAATACTCTAAAGCTAAAGCTATCAGAATGGTATTGAGGTACGAGCAGGCATCTTTTCCATAAAATACCAGCAATAACGTAAAAAAATTTACATAATTTATTCGTGGTCTCAATAATAATACTATATTAACTAACTACTTGTACCCATACTGGAAGATTGACCCGCTGAGGAAAGGGAGTGAATGAAGCTTTTTTCTAACTTCTGCACTACTTTTATTTATGCATTTATTAGATTATTTATTTATCATATTTTCTGTTCACTTATGTTAGTAATTTTTATGTATAATTATCATAACAAATGTCTTATTAGTTTAATATCTTGTTCCTTTTTTTAATAATATAATTTAACAACATAAGATGCACATAATTTACAGCGAACGGCGAATGGTCGAGGGTTTGAGCAAATAGCGGGCTGTAGTTAAGGCAAGAGGATTTAATTTTTTAATGAAAAAATCAGGGAAAATGCTTTGAAATATTGTGTGATATATGTAGAATGCGTTGCAAAACAATTTTTGCGTATGTGCGTCTTTATCGGATGTTGAAACGCCAATTTTAAAGATCACGCGCCCTATTTTTGTAGTGCTGCTTATGAAATTTTCCGTGCCCTGCAATTCACAAACCATCCCTTAGTTTATATTATCTCTGTTCACATAATTTGTACACATATCTACACTTTTGGCCGTGTTTCACCTACATAACTTACCCCATACAGCCAGGAGAAAATTAATATTATTATAAATAATATTACTATTAATACAATATTAATACAAATTAATACTCAGTAATATTCTATACAATGTAATATTAATATTAATTTATAAAATATCCCTTAGCTGTTTTCTACCCTAATTATACGTTGTTATTTCTATACAAATGTACATTCTTTAACAAATTCTCATCAAATTATACTAACATACCATCTACCCTATTTTCTAGGCAATAAAATATTAGATCAAATCATCCCTTAGCTATTTCATACCTATATTATATAATTGTTCATTGCTTGTGAACATCTTCGAATTTTTGAAAGATGTGGAACGAAATGTTACGGTCAAGCTTCTTGGAATCTGAGAAATTACTGTTACACACGGCCATGTTTATTTTTGGAGATGAGATCTTCCAAGACGTGTAAAGCAGCCCGAAAATTGTCAGAAGTATCTAACAATTCAATTTAGATAAGGTGAGTCATTTTGAAAGAGATTAATGTATTATTTTGTTTAATAATGTTTGCAATTTTTCCTATACCGCCCGTAGTAATCTTGCTCCCGCGAATCTCAAGCAGAGTAACTGCTACCTAGCGGCGGAACCAGTGAACTACCTCAGTCATCACACTTTCTCCTCTATTCATTATGCTGTAATGTTAATTGCATTTAGAATTTTTAAACTTAAAAACAGATGAAAGCAGTAAATGTGCTATTTTTCTATTGGATGTTGGCAACTTATAATTTTGCAAGATCGAATGGATGCAATCAGTGATATTATCTTCGTTGGTCAAATGTAATTTTAACCCTTCAAGCCGGATATTTAAATGCCGCAGAGCCGCCTCAAAAATTACCCTCCGCCGATATTTAAATGCTACGCCCACCTATAGCACAAATTTTGCCTTGTAACTTGTAACTTAGTGATGATAAGTAGGCTATATAAATTTTCAATTGTGTGGACTGGCATGGAAGCAGTTATCAATATAAAATCCTACTTTGCAGTCAGGACAGCAATATGCATCCAACCTTCTTTCATTCTCGTATGTTTTTTTGTGTTTCTCTTTTCTGTGGGTGGTATTTTTTCTGGAAAATGTCTCTCTCTGTCTAGTTTGGGTAAGATTTATTGCAGGCTGGCCTTGAACGAGTGAGTTTATGGCCCTCCCGTACATATATTGGAAAGATAATCAATTAGTAGGAATTTGAGCAAATGGTTTCCCAAGAATGTCATCTGTATTGCTAGATGTATAACCCCTCTTATTTAAGCTAATGTAACAAAAAATACTTCCGCTCTGTGGTCTACACTCATCTTTGTGGAAACAGTTCAAAATTCTGTCAATGCATGACACATATATATCTGAGTTAATACACTGGCATGCTTAAAGCCTTCTTAGTTCGTCAAACCGGTCCACAGAAAGTACCCATGGGCTTCGTTCTTAGTGAATCAAATCGGCTCTAAGGGTTAATTTAAAATATTTTAAAACTATTTGTTGTTATGAAATGAACTTAAGACGATTATCAAGCCAGTTGACTTCATTTGAAATAAGATAAATAATGTAAAATGGCTGGTGAGCAAGGAAGAATGTGTAGTGCAAGATCTTCAAAAATTATGTCCATGTTAATGGAAGGATTAGAAACTAAATCCACTAAATGTGGATGTAGCACAACCTGTTAATGGACAAGATGACAACATTGCAGGGAAGATATACACTGTGCTAACACCAGTTAAGTTGCCGCAGCCAGGAAGTACTTCTGAAGCTTACTGCTTTGATGTTCTACGAAATATTTCAACTGTCTTATGCCCGGTTTCTATAAACTCGCGAAATACCAATGGGTAAATTATCCAATGGACAACTTAGTTCCAGTATCACCCACCAGAGCACTAATGGTATAATGAGGAAATAAAAAATAATATATTACCATGCCGGAGATTGAACAGCGGACCTCTTGAACCGTAATCCAGCACACTGACAATGAGCTACGGTGAACACTGAGAATAGATCTTGAATAACGGAGATGTGATTGTTTCATCCTATGTTTCCACTACTGCAAGTCAAGACATGGTTTTGCAATATACATTATACTAATTAGTTCGGAATAATATTGTCTTCAGATAAATACTACTATTGTCCAGATCTAATGCGTGAGAGGAAGGAAAAATTAGAAATACGACTCTAGTTTGCAATGTTTGCACACTCAGTGCTACCAAATACCGGCAAATACAGTCATTAGCTACAATGTACGGTACATGAAAATTTCAATAAGAAATATGTATATAAATTCTGCTAAGCCTATCCTATTACAGAGAAACAAAGTCAACACTACAGATCATCTCAGCATTTCTAAAACTGTATTTTACAGGTACTGCAATCAGCTGCGCACGTCCGCCATATTGATCCTACGAGAGGTTAAATTTTATCCAGCCATCCATGAAAGGATAAATTAACCCAAAGATTTACCCTTGGAGAGATCTAACCCTGGTTTATAGAAAAAAAAAATTATCTTATTTTCATATTTACCTAGAGGACATTTATCTAGAAACTCGCCATAACTGTGTGTGATCGTTATCTTTAAATTATTTGCGTTTGTGTGGTGTTATTTTTGTGTAAATTTTGCTCATTGGATAATTTACCCATAGGTAATTCGCGAGTTTATAGAAACCGGCCATAAGACGATCAATTTGAGAATGTCAGCTATAAGATCGTAGCCTCAACATTAGGGGAAACAACTCCACCATCGTCAGCAGCAATTAAATCTGAAATCCAGTTTACAAAACCAGGGCATCCTAGGAAACGTAAATTTGACACATCACCTGAAGAACGAAAAACGTAATAAAAACGTTTCATACAAAAATAGTTACACATATAATCCGAATAGGAAGGAATGCCTTAAGTATATCGACTTAAGGCAATTTTGCTTCCGTTTGAGAATTTAAGGTATTTTTCTTTCAAATTAAGTAAGCAAATGGCAAGGAAATATGCCCTAACTCCACATATTTCCATAAATATACCCCTTTTGAATGTTTTAAGGCTCTCATATAAATTTTACACTTTATCTCAACTCATTTATCATATTAGAATTTATAAAGCACATTTTAAAAGTTGTGGCCTAGGTCAAAATGCAAAAAGACGATTTACTCAAAACTGTGACAGGTGGAGTTAAGGTTTTCTGGCGTAGCAGGGCTTTCGGAAAGTCCGTGGCGGTACATCCCGCAAAGGACAAGGCCTTCCACCCGACAGCTCGGATTGGGGGCATGTGGTCAGCATGCCGACACCCACGGCCGTGACTAGTGGTTTCCATGACCGGAGCTCCTCACTTTGAGTCATGAGGCTGAGTGCACACCGTTCCAGACCTCCCTACCTCAGAAACGTAAGAGGTTCCGGGGATCGAACCCGGGTCGTCGGATCTGTATTCAGCGACCGCTAACTACAAGACCATGCCGGCAACCGTATGTACACATACATAGTCGGTAATCGAACTGTAAGATGTATTCGATATTTTCGGTCAAAATGCTGTATTGCCTTTAGGAAATAAGTAAATGTTATAAGATGCGAAATTTTAAAATTCATGATATCCCAATTGTAAAACTATGCATTAGGCCTAACTAAGAAACTTGTAATTATTATTATTACGTTTTAATGAAGTAAATTTGTACAGTCAAAGAAATTGTTATGCATTGAAAAGAGTTGAAAAGAATATTGTTTTCTTGGTGTGTGTGCTGACAGTTGCACATGCACTGAAAAACATGGACAACGCTCATTTACAATCTATAAAAATGTCTAGTTTGTCTATTATACTAGGCAAATTCTTTCTTGGATAATACTTTATCAAGTGACATACGAGGATACAGTTCGAGGGAAATAAAAAATAAAAAATCTAGTTTTGCTATCATGCCTGCTTGATGAAGTTCATGTTCAAGCTTTGAATTAGTTCCCATGATACATAAATAGCATCGAAAATCCAATTCTGCGAGTTAAAAACTCATTTGCTTTTAATAATAAAGTGGAAACGATATTAGAGTTTAGAATTACATTACAGATATAATATGAGGAAATGTGGCATGGGAAGCTTCATACGCCATAAAATGCAAATGAAACAAGTTCACATATTACGGCTGTAAGAAGATAAATCGAAGGTTTTGATCTTCATGCATATTGCACTAGGCTACGGGAGTTTTTTAAATTCCCCCTGCCGACCTATCGGTGGTATAATGATATCAGTAACATAAATACAGATACAAGTGTACCAGAGGCTGCTTCAAATGTATGCTTTATTATAGGGGGAGGAATAATTTCGTCACAAATACAACTAGCAGGTGCCTATGGCTTCGCCCACAATGATTAATTAGAAGATTGGAAATTGGGAGAAAAATAATTAAAACATTATATTTATTATCACTTACGTTCATAAACTAAACTATTAATAATTATAATTAAACAGCTAACAATCACGCTTTGGAGTCCAATCCACGATTAGCAAGCGCCTCTATTGTATTTAACATTAACTTATAAACAAATGAATCGACCAGGGAGAGCTCACAGAATCGAAACGATCAATAATTTCAAGCAATATATTGAAAAAATTGACAAAGTCAAAAAAAGGCAAAGCCACCTGCAATTCATTTGATAGTTAAAATGTAGGCCTATTACCAAAAACTGATGCTTCGATAGCACAAAAAATTTACGTTTCCTGACAGTTTTTCACTCATAACTCGCGAACGAGAATGAAAATTAAAATCTGGCTTCGAGGTGAACTCGGATACCCTTCAGTTTAAAATTTTATGTTCAAAATTTCAGATTTCTGCGTGCAGTCGATTACGCTGGGCATCGCGCATAGACAGACAGACAGACAGACTGTTTTGAGTGAAAAATGTGTTAATAAGTGGTACCGACATTTTCATTTCGATTTGAATTATTATTCACATAGTATAGAGTTTTAAGGGACACTAGGACTGACTTTGGTGAAAATCACAAAAAAACTCGTTTTTTTTCATAACACAAAAATTACCTTACACCCTTAGTAAACAGAAACTGTTTCAATTTTGGTGATTGCTCAAGCGGCCATTTCAAAATATGATTCAATCGTCACGCCCCCTTTTACCCGTTAATCAATAAATGTTTAATGCGGCCAATAAATAAATGCTTCATATAATTAAAATGTTGAAAATGTTTTCCAATGACATCACCTTAGAAGAAATCCGGGTAAGTAGGCCACGCGTTTTTAAATGCTCTGTAAATTCAAGGATTTTCAAGATAATTCGTGTGCAAAAAGTTCAATTATGTCCTTGGATGTACACATTCACTTAGCAAATTTTTTAATAGAGAAAGGAAATAATTTAGGGTGAGAAATCGCAACACTTTAAAAATTGGCACGTTGGCCTTCCCACCCGAGGTGTCTGGGGGATATTGCCCTACGACATAGGGACAGTTGGCCATACAATTTTCGAAGCTCGAAAATACAGGGAACAAGGTAGAAAGACTAGGTTCTTGTACTTCTATAAAAATATACAAACATAATAAACTTAAGTATCAAAAATAAGTTAACACAACGTAAAAATAAACATATTCTCGAATTAAGAAAAAGGAATCAATTATGAGTAACTGGAAAGTTCTAATGCATTTCTGAACTAAACTCTAATGCGTGCCACTACTTCTGATAGAGGGAAAGGGACTACCATCTAATCTCTATGTTATTTATCTCCATCTTTCAACTTCGTTAGTAGATAATAGGATCGAAAGCACCTGGTCGGCATGCCGACTTCCATGGCCGCTGTTGATGGTTTTCTTGACCGTACCCCTATTTTACTTCTTTATAAAATATATCTTAAGTTGTCCTAACGAGACTGATTGTATCCCGTTTGAGATTACATCTTAGAAAAATCCGAGAAGGTAACGGACGTGGAACAAGGGCCACTATCTTAGTGAGCAAAGGATATTCGAAGAGGTAACCAAAACACCAACACTGATAATCTTCCTTATATCAATCATCAATTACATGGAAACCCTCCATGCCCAACCCAGAGAGCAAAGCATCACTTGCAACTTCTCTGAGTCCGCCATTCAGTTTGGTCAAAATGACTCAATAGACGTGGCTTGTCAAAATTAAGGATTTCAATTTGCTTTTTAATTTCACAAATAAACTTAATAAAATCTAGAATTCTATCTGAGGAACTATCATTGAATCTATTAATAGTCTTTCGGTAGATATTTTTTCCATATCTCCTAGTTAAAACCTGACCTAATTACAGCACGCGGATTCTGTTACTGCAGGCAAGGTAAGTTTAAGTTTTAAGAATTAAATTTAAAAAAAAATTATGGATTTTTAGAAGTGGGTTAACAACATGTATCTTTATTTAGTGAAAAATGTATTATGTCACTCTTTAAAGTACATAACAACTCTATTAAAAGGATAAAAAAGAAAATCGAAATCTTCGTTAAAATCTTCTGCATATTCTATGTGGAGGTTCGGATTTTTAGAACGCAGACCCAAAAGAAAATCTTCATCGTCAGATTCATCGTCATCTTCATCAGATAGGCCTATACCGTATGCCCAACATATTTTCTTCAAATTTGAAAAAGAGGTACGACTGAGGACACTTTCGATAACAGAACGCAGAGAATCTTTGGTGGTTACGGCGAGTACCTTAAGGTTTACGCATTGCGCAATAATAAACTCTGTCCAATGAAAATCAAGAGGCATATGTACTTTTAGACACTGGACGGATTTGAAATTAGGATATATGTTCAAAGATGGCTCTTGATTTATCTCCTTTTCAGCGGAAACACATAAATATTTCAGCTTAGTGCATGTTTTACCGATGAATTCTATGTCCAAAGTGTAATAATGTCGTAATTCCAAACTCACAAGACATTTACCCAAAACAGGAAGAATCTTTTTGTACTCATTGGAGGTTTTATCCAATATATCCAGCCTCAAAGAACGAAGATTCTTGAGTTGTGTTAAGCTAATGAGGTCGAAATCATCCATTAAACGCAACATAATTTCAGTTAGCATCGGTAACTTATTAACAAGTAGGCGTAAAGTGCCCTCTTCTTTCAACGTTAATCCAAAAGATCTTAGAGTTGATGTGGACAACGTATCACTCGACGTATCAGTGGAAATGCCGTTTATAAGTTCTACACAGGCTTCCTCCAGATGTACACTAGGGGTTCCTATCACGTGCAGTGTTTCTAGGTGCTTACACTTAAGGACATGATGAATGCCTTCTTCAGAAGTGACGGTAAGCTTTAAACATTTCAGATGTGGGCATGATTCAACAACACTTCTCAAACCTTCACCAGCGATAGATGGTTCCTCACACAACGTCAACTGTTCGAGTTGTGACGGAAGAACTAGTTTATCTGCTTGAACATGGAACTCACACTTTAGTCTTAGATTCAGTACCTTTAAATTGTTTAATTTGTGAGCTTGCTGTAGGATCATAGGCCCAATGAAATGACAGAAAGGAATTTCATCAAATCCGAAACCAATCGAATAAGGTGAGTCCAACTTAATTTGTGTAACGTCGGGATGCAGGAAAACTCCAGTTATTGGACTTAATATAAGTTGTTTAGTTTCGAAGAAATCCTGGATCGTTATTTTACTCCCAAAGATGGAAAAATGGAAATAGAAGGGAAACCAGCACATGCCGTCTAATTCGGTCAGAAAGTGTCCGGCCAGTTCATTTGCAATAGACACTGGAAGTCTCGTGCCGTGGAAGAAATGCTTAAGTCCTGTGCACTTTCTCGTAACTGCAGTCACTATTTCTGTCGGCGGAAGGCAATTTTTCATCCCCAACTCTTTAATTAACAGCTTAGCTTCTATCGATGGTGGGTGAATCAACTCTATCAATTGCCGAGCTTCGTCCTGCAGGTGTGTTGTTAAGAATGTGAAGGCGAGCTCAGCCAATTTTTTTGGCTCATGATGGCCAGACATCTAGTGAGAATACTTCGCATTAAAATAGTTTCAGAATTTAAATAATTACAATTGCGTCGTAAATATTTACACAGTTTTTGTGAGGATAGTTAAATATACCAGTGTCCAAAATTAAAGCAAAAAACTGCTTTTTCTCCTTCCTGTGTCTGCTATACGAGATACTCATATAAAATGTAAAGCTATGTCTGTACAGTTGTGTTCTGAACTGAAGATGGCATTCCTGCCAGATGACGTCAGATTACGTCAGTGCACCAATCAAAAGGGCAGTACACCTATCAAAAGGGCAGTGCACCTATCAAAAGGGCAGTGCACCTATCAAAAGGGGCAGTACACCATAGTGTTTGTTGCTTAGTCCAATATCAACGTTTACTGTGTAAACATTTACTGCAGGTACAGGATGGCACAGAGAAGACGCCTAGAAGATTCTCTTCGGTGGAGGAACATAGGAAGAATGGAAGCAGGACAGTCTCAAGCTGATGTAGCCAGATGGCTTAATGTGAATCGTTCTATTGTTTCTCGGATGTGGCAAGTCCGAAAATGTATCCCGAAGACCAGGGCAAAGACGACCAAGAGTGACATCAGAAAGAGAAGACCATTATTTAGGCTGTAAGGGCACGACGTTACCGCCGTCGTACTGCACGACAACTGGCATCTTACCTCACAGCAGCCACTGGAAAAGTTGTATCGAGGCAAACAGTGTAGGCCTACATAAGGCTTCGGCAGAGAGGCCTTTACTGTCGGAGACCTGCTGTATGTGTACCCCTGACGCGTATTCACAGATGAGTATGTCTAGAGTGGAGCCATCAACATGCCAACTGGATGGTCGAACAGTGGGAAAATGTTCTCTTTACAGATGAGTCTATATTTTGTCTTGAAAATGATTCTCCAAGGGATTCGCATCTGGAGAGAACCTGGAACACCATTTCGGGACGCAAACATTGTGGAATGAGACTGATATGGAGGTGGATCAATAATGGTGTAGGCAGGAATTCTGTTGCCTATCCGAACACCTCTTCATGAAGTTGTACGGATAAATCGGAAAGGTTTAACTGACGAGATCTTGGCACTTCATGTGCGGTTGTTTCGAGGTGCTGTGGGCCCAGATTTCGTACTGATTGATGATAATGCTCGTCCTCATAGAACACAGGTGGTGGATGTTTTTCTGGAAACTGAAGATTTTGCACACATGGATTGGCCTGCCCGCTCTCCCGATTTGAATCCTATAGAGCATGTCTGGGATGCACTAGGGAGACGACTTGCTTCACGTGAACATCCACCAACCACTCTCCAGGCCTTGAGAGCTGCTTTGCAAAAAGAATTGGCGTTATTGCCTCAAAATGAGATTGATGATATTATTCACAGCATGCCACACCGTTGTGAGGCCTGTATTGCTGTGGTGGTCACACCCCATACTTAGCATATTAACGCGTTTTTATGGATGTGTGTGAAAGTCATTACGTGTGCAAAAAAAGAAAAACAGGGCGTTTTGTTTTACTGGTATGCACAAACGTTGAAATAGTTTACTTTCTTTATTACTCATATTGTGTATACGTTACTATCACCTGTTTATAATTTTTTATGGCAAAATAAACCACCAAAGATGAAACTTAGGTTTGTTGCTGTGATTTTGGACACAAGTGTATATTTAAGTACTTGGTCGCCAACTGGACCCATGCCTTTACAATGACATATCTGTGGCTTGGTTCTAAAAGTGCCAATGTCATATAACTTGCTTTTGAGATAACTGACTTTATAGAAGTAACATTTTTTTGCTGAGAACTTCCGACATTGGCCTCTAAGGTTTCTGTATTATGCTCAATAATGCATAGATCTCATTTTCACAAGAAATTGACATTGGCCCTTTTAGAACCAAGCCATAGATATTACAATTCACAATTTGTAAAGTAGGTAAAATATAACAGATATGCACAGCTCGCCTACTATAGATCGTCCAAACCTTAACAGTATTGGTCTTATACAGCGCACTGATGCCAGATCTACTCACGAAGGCAAGGCACATTGTGTGAAAAAGCTCTTACACAGGCGTGAAAAACTCGAAATTTGTTTGTTGTATATAATACAGTAATTATTGTAAATCATTCCCTCCAGATAGAACGACGGTACACCCTCCTTCCATTATTTCAACCCCCATGGGTATTATTTTCTCTTTAGATCCACAAGATCAGCATTGTTTGACCAACGTCTACAAAATGTTACACATTTGCCCTGTAGAATCGAGTAAAACCTCTTCGAGATAATCATTCTAACAGAAAAAAACATCCCTTACGAAATTTGCAATCCCTATTTTGAGATCTTTTTACAAGTCTACACTCTTTGAACGATTTTTACCAAACTTTACACACAGACCCTATAAAAACGAGGAAAAATAGGCGAAGTTAATTCTGGAAGAAGCCACCCCTTAAATGTTCCTACCCTTATTATATCACCAAAATTTAGATATACATTCTTGATCTGTTTTTAACAGACTTTATACACAGAACGTATAGAATCAGGAGAAAATGCTAGGAACACTAATTTTAGAACAAACCATATTTTAGATGTTTCACCCCTAATTTGTAACATATATTTATATCTACATCCTTTGACCAATTTTATCAGACTTTATGCCAAGAACCTGTTGAACAAAGAGAAATTTTTAACCAAAGTTCATTTGGAAGAAACCACTCCTTAAATTTTGCAACCCCTATTAATAAATTTTATTTAAATCTACATTATATGATCAATTTTTACCAGACTTTATACATAGCTAATAGAACCAGGAGAAAAACTTAGGTAAAACTAAGTTTGGAAAAAAAATCCCTACATTCTTTGGCTCATTTTACCAGACTTGACACATAGATAAGCACGACTAATAGGAATTTGTCTCTTCTAACCTCAACTCCACCATCCATGTAATGGGGTGCAAAATCCCTTGAGTGTGATAAGTCGTTCTTCCTTTAGGGCCTAGATTTTTAAACTTAAAAGGGCACCCTCCAAAATTGACATCGAAGTAAAAGCAAAATACTAAACCAGGTGACGCCGGGTCCTTTAAGCTAATTTATAAATGTTAAATTTTTTTGGGCCTAAATTTCATTTCGATAATATTATTTATTATTATTGATATTCTTATTGCTATTATTATTACTATTACTGTGTTATAATAATAAAATTGTCAAGAATATGATTACATTACGAAAATAATATTTAAAATACATTACATACCTTTATTATTATTCCTTCTCAGAGGACCTTTTTTTTTTTTCTTATTCTATACAGGTAAACTTTCTGAACATCCGGTAGCTTCTGCTGTCTCTTTAATTGGCTGGGTAACGTTCATTTTCTTTGAGAAATAATTAAGTATATTTAATACTATAGTTCGCTCTTTACCGCGCAATTTGCTAACACTACGATTTCTAGTGTCACTATTCATAATTAATATAATATATTAATAAATATAAAATTTAATTTGTAAAAACACAAGAACCGCTTCACAACAAAGTTAAACTTCACTGAACAGCTAATATTATAACACTGAGCTGTGAAGAAGATACGATAATCTTAGACACATCTGAGTAAAAAAATCTCTACCACGTGAGTCATGACCGCCTGATATTGAGCTCGGGAAAACTGTGATAATTTATTAATGCTATATGATACAGAGCTCTGGTCTTCTTCTTCTTTTACTTCATGGATTTAGGCCTTATGCCTGTTTCCACATCAAGGGATCGAGTCTCTCCATCTAGTAATTGGGCGTCCCACTCTTCTTTTGCCTTTGGGTTGATAATGGAGTAAAATCCGTGGAAATCTATCTGGTGTCATTCTTTCTATATGATCTAGCCAGTTATTTCTTATATAATTTATTCTGTCTTTTACATTGTATATTTTTAACTCTTTTCTGATTGTTTCATTATATTTTTTGTCTAAAAGTGTGTAGCCCGCTACTGAACGTAAGAATTTAATTTCGGCTGACTCTATCTTTCTTCTATCTGATCTAGTAAGTGTCCAATTCTCACAGGCATAAGTTAACATGGGTACTGCCATTGTTTTATAAAATTTTATTTGAGTTGTTCTTAATGTTTTATTTTTCAGTGTTCTTCTTATTGTTCCGCACATGCTATAGAATCTGTTTAATTTTATATGGATGTCGTTTCTTTGGCAGTAGGACACATTAAATCCCAGATAATTAAAATTATTTACTTGTTCTATTATTTTATTATTTATTACTGTTTTACATCTTAAGTGGTTTGTCCCTTCGAACGCCATCACTTTTGTTTTCTTCTCAGAAATTCTCATATTGTAATTACTAGCTATTTCATTTAATTTGTGTACTGCCATTTGTAGTTCGTCTTCTGTTTTACTAAATATTACTTGATCATCTGCAAACAATACGGTTTGTTTTTAAAACTTTTTCAGACATCTATTAACATTTCTTCTCGCTTATTCACCAACGTAAACTTAATACCAAAGTACGTTACTCACTACCTAACTTTTCTGTGTTGCCGTCCGAGAATTTTCGGGTAGCACTCAATAAAAAATATAAAGCTTTCTTCTTATGTAAAATTTATTGACGGCGGAAAGGGAGTATTTTCTATCACCACAGGCAATCCAAGAAAAAATTCTTTACTTGTTTTGATTATTGGTTTTCTGTCTATCGCGTGACAAGTTATTAATGTGCAAAAATATTGACTTCCGCCAAAATAACATAATTATGAAAAATAGGCCTCATATTAATTATTTATGACCTTACAATTGACACCATCAGAAAGAGCAGAAAATTCTCTATAAGACCTCGCAATCACATTATTACTTTTATCACTTGGGATTTTCGGAAAATTGGCAACATTGTCGGGATAGAAAAGGACGAAGAAGCTAATTGCAGAACGTACGAGTGTGCAAGTGAGATGCAAATAACTACATTTAACTCAATACTGACTTTTAAGGTTGGAACGATCTATAGAAGTAGAGGCCGGG
The DNA here is from genome assembly GCA_964059195.1 of Ectobius pallidus. Classification (NCBI taxonomy): domain Eukaryota; kingdom Metazoa; phylum Arthropoda; class Insecta; order Blattodea; family Ectobiidae; genus Ectobius; species Ectobius pallidus. Next base: position 23,987,771 of record CAXKWD010000012.1, read on the forward strand.
TAACGAGAGTAGTTAGACAATATCGAACAGGATTATGTGGATACACGCCTTTTGGTTTTAATGAGCTAGGAAAAAATGGAATTATTTTCACTCAGCCTAGTGACGTCTAAATAAGAGTTGCTTCTATAAAGAATCAGCGGCGATTTGAGCTTTAAGTGAATATATTTACTTGATCTGATTTATTTTGTTGAAAACATATGGTTGTGTAATGAGAACGAAAGCCTCAGAAAGCAATGCAAAGCAGGCAAACCATTGAGATTTTTTTAAAGAAAAATCTGTAATAGACTACTAGCTAAAATTGTTTTGATGGGATAAGTGTTATAGGCTGGAACGTAGTGATTACAGCATTTATTGCAGTTTTGCCAATGCATCTGTACTAGATTTTGATAAGTGTTATTAATCAAGCAAAGAAGTGAAGACCAATGGTCCACAATGTACATGATTACTACCCGCGCGCCATTTCTTGGGCGCTGGATTTACGGGGAAGTGAGGGTCGGGGGAACAAAACATAGCTAGTCCGCCAGTCTTTCTGCAGTGTTTTCAACCAAAGAAATAACGTTTCAGCAGATTCGCGCGTATGGTATTTTATGTAGTGATATTTAATATACAACGATTTTAATGCAGTCCAATAATATAACGTGGTGACGGTATTGCGTAACAATTAATAAGGCTACACGTCATAAGCGTTTGGTTATCAAAAAAGTCATCAAATAAGAATATTATACATAATATAAGCTCAATATTTTTACACTGGATGACTAATTTTAAGCATAAAGAAGAGTCTTAGCAGAACATGCTTCACCATTTCATGTTGTAAAACGTAAGAGAGGTAAGTCATCTAAAAGTGGAGAAAACTATAGGCCTAATTTTAAACGTATTTAATACGTTTTGTGAAGAGTTCGGTCAACTTTCAGTCCATGAAATAATTATTGACATCAGAGTTTAAGAGCGTGTCAGAAATTAGCACATACGGAATTCTTAAAGAGGTGGGGAAAGTGATGGATGTACAGTACAATGACGTGTTTGTGAAATCATGAATTCGCAAAATTGTATGTTTTCCTTGCGTCTCAAAAGATAATGTCAGTAAATAAATAAGGATCCTGAGAAGAATGAAAGCTTAGTATTGAAGCCACTAGATATCAGAGAGTATAGCGTACTTCGTGTTTCAATGTTGTGAGCTTTACCTACAAAGTTGAACGAAACCTACCGAATTAGGACTAGAGAGCCGAGCGCCCAAGAAATCGCGCGCGGGTAGTACGTATCAAGGTAGTTCGAGGTTTTAAGTGATCATATTTACTTAATCTAAGCTATTTATATTGAATGATGTAGTCTTGTATGAAGGAAATCTTTAGTAATAAATTTAGTAAAAGGTGACTATTAAAATTTAGTCTGAAAAAATCTGAAATATTGGCTAAGTAATTTGGTTCAATAGCCTTTTCTTGCTGATCAATTGTATTGATTTTGGTGCTTTATGAGGTTGGGCTTTTGCCAATATATATTATTATGTGCAATAGATAATCTAGTTCTGTATTAGTTGACTAGGAAAGGTTTGATAAAGCCAGGTACATATTTATAATGTATAGCCTATAGGTCGACTGGTGTGGCCTAAATAAAGTCAGTGGTTGTGCTGAAGTAAATTATACACATTAAAAATATATTGAAATGCTTCCAATAGACAGCCACAGCTAGGACTACTTCCTGCGTTTTTCTGGCCTGCATGACTAAAATCTATAGTGCAGTGGTTCACTTTTTCCGCCAATTTTTCGCCCAAACTCGCGAATAATATGCTATTTGTGACGTTAAAATAACATTACTTACATTCGTTCAGTATGATGATGTTTACCTCTACTTGCGATCGTTAATATTACTCCTTACAGTACGACTTTGCGACGATCAAGCTGAAGTAATTTGGAGTATATTACAAATTAGTTTTTATATTTTGTTTCCATTGGATACGTGTTGACGGCATTGATTAATTTTCATCTTCCATGTCAGTTGATATCACCGCCGTCTCGAGAATTACACGAGTAATACAGTCTAGAAGGCAGTGGTTGATATAATACTACATGCGATGTTGAATGAAAAAATTAGAAGAGGTTCCATTGCTCATAAAACAGCTTACATTCTGTAGCATTAAATATTTGTGTGTCTACTCTGTGCTCATCTAGAGAAGCTTCAGTTCAGAACTGGCCATGTATGTAACATAGGCCTAGGCCTCCATCACAATATGTTACAAAAATGTTGTAATTGAGGATGGCCACAAGTTGGATTAAATATATTTAATCTTGATAACCATACACTACAACTTTAAGATATCAATTAATCCGTATCTCTCTTCACAACTGCCTTTTAAGTTCTGAATATATGTATGTCTTTTTCGTTTAATCCTAAGGAACTATCTTATTTATTTATTTATATACGTATTATACACAGTGCGTTTCACGTAAGCGTTGGCCAATCGTGCGGGTTTCTGCGTCGTGGCGGCCACAGCTCTAACTCCCGAGCGATCGGGTAAAATGTCTATGTAAATAAAGCCGCTAACGGTGTAATGATTCAGGTTCTCACGATTACAGTTAAATTTACAATGAAAGTAACCACGTACCGACATCATCACAAGAGAGGTTGGAAAAGTCATCCTCTTGCATCCACACAACACTGGCACTTTTAGGAAATTTTGTTTCACGCGCATAAGTTCAGCTTCCGAGATAGAATTAATTTCTCTTGTGATACTGTCCTTAATTTATTTTAATGTAAGCCTATAGGGAATTGAACTTGACCATTTATTTTACATTTCCCACATAAATAATAGTCATATACTGTTAAAAGAACTTAGAGACAATAACACAAGATAAATTATCTCTATCTCGGAAGCTGAACTTATTCGCGTGAAACAAAATTTCCTAAAAAGGTGCCAGTGTTGTGTGGATGCAAGAGAAGGAAATTTCCAACATCTCTTCTGATGAGGTACGTGGTTATTTTCATTGTAATTTTAACTGTGACTGTGAGAACCTGAATCATTACACCGTTAGCGGCTTTATTTGCTTAGATATTTCACCCGATCACTCGGGAGTTTGAGCTATGGTCGCCGCGACGCAGAAACCCTCATGATTGGCCAACTCTTAAGTGAAACGCACTATATAAGGGGTGTGTCTCTTTCATCATAGCACGGCGCGTCCTCAGCTTGCGGGTAGAGGATACGGCCTCCAGATATGGAGAGAAGATGCGAATATAGGTATTGAATAACAAGTTGCGGTCAGACGACATGAGGTGTATGCATAGCCCTAATCTAATGCAAATTACAAAACAAACTACCATTAATAAACTATTGCACACTAAATAAGATAAATTTATTGAAATTATTATTATTATTGACATTTAAGTAGGCTCGGCTTACGCCGGTAACATATTGGGAAGACTCGGCCTAAGCAAGGAGTCCCCCTCTTAACTATATGATTGCCAACATCTACAAATATTTACAACATTATGAATTACAGATTAAATATATGCATGTAAACAAATTATGTCATTGTTTCTTCATCTACTTCTTTCGGGTTCTGTCCTTCAATACCACCAGAACTGAGGCTTGGATCTTCATGTTGTACAGTTTGATGTAGTATGAAAGTCGCTCCTAGAAACTTTCTGACAGTGTGGCATGTGCTGAGAAGAGTAGCTTTCTGCAATTCAATGAACGTGTGGTGGTGCAGGTCAAGTGTTGGCAGGGAGCTGTGTAAGCTTTTTGGAATGACTCCTGTGCATGATATAACTATTGGGACTGTGGTAACTGATTCTAGCTTCCACATGCGTTGTATTTCTATCGCTAGTTCTGTGTATTTTGATATCTTTGTAGCTATTGAAGTTTGTAGATTGGAAGTGTTGGGACAATGTGCCATTATTAAACTAAATAATGCCACGAATTTTGTCTCTCATAGCAACGGCCTGAAATGTGAAGATTTAATTTAATATGTTTGAATGCCCGCTCGGTTGCCCTCTTTAATCGTCTGCTTGTTCAAACAGTTGATTAGTTACATGTCCTCCTCAGTCGTGGAGAACTTCCCCTTTCATTCCCCAGCCCCTTCTAACCTATAAGCTCTTCCCCTCTCCACAGTCTTTCCCCTAGCAGGAAGCATTCTAGCAAGCCGTGATTTTTCTCTCAGCTGTGTGTATTCTTCTCAATTCTATGACGATAGATTGAGTGGTGTATATTTTATGTCAGCTGTGCATACCGCATGGTGAAGACATGACGCATCAGCTCTGGAGTGGAAGTATTCTCGTAGACTTGATATCTGCTTGTTGTGTAGATTTACAATGGATAAAAAGCCCCGAGACCACCCTCTGATCTCGGAAGAGTTAGACGCTCGGTTGCAGATTTAGGATGATGCATGCGGTGTCGGGTAAGTGAAACTGCTGTTTTCGTTTGTAGTTGTTGAAGTTCTGTGTGGGACCATTTTATGACGCCAAAAGAGTATGTAGGGGATTCCGTGTAATTTGAGCCATCGTGTATTTTGAGCCACTGGCAATTTTAAACGTTGCAACACTGCAAATCACATTCCATTGGCAAGGTCATATGAACAATGCAGTGAAAGTTTCTGTCCGGAATTTTCACCCCTCTGGTCTGACTAGTTGGGGGCGAAAATTGAAAAGAATTTTATTGCAGTCATTTCTGTAAACTTGTTGAATGGTGTCACTTGGTGTTCTTGGAGCTAATATCGTGAAGAAACAAGAATTTTGCTAGAAAATCATATCTACTATATTGAGGCAATTGACAGTGAATACATTTTTAATCACTTTATACTAATTTTCTTAGATAATTAATTAAACATTAATAATGTGCTATGCGTGTAATTTGAGCCAGTATAATCCGTGTAATTTGAGCCAGGAGACAAATTATACAAAGGAGCTATAATTTACTTTTAACCTCGTTCTTCTCTAAGTGCATTACAATTCAGACATAGTATTCCTTTATGATATTGCTCTGAGTTGACTTGTTGTTCCAAGGTTCGAATCCCAAGAATAAATATTAAAAATAAATTACATAAAAATGCTAAGTTCTTGTAAAAAGATGGAACTTTTTTAGAAACTATAAATGCTAGGACCATTATATTTTTACAGATTTTAATTATGTTGTATTTTTATCGACTTAAGCATTTTAAAGAGCGTCGGCGTGGTCTTGTGGTTAGCGTCGCTGACTACAGATCCGTCGGCCCGGGTTCGATTCCCGGTACCTGCTCGGATTTGGGATGCTCTCAGCCTCGTGATTCAAATTGAGGAGCTACTTGAAAGAGAAGTAGCGGCTCCGGTCATGAAAACCACCATTAACGGCCGTGGGTGTCGGCATGCTCACCACATGCCCCCAATCCTGCCGTCTGCCTGTGGTAGATGACGCAGCGGTCGGGTGGTAGGCCAAATCCCTCCAGGGATGTAGCGCCACGGAGTTTAGTTTCTAAGCATTTTAAAAATAAATCTCTGGTCTTTATGAAAACAATGGAATATTTTTAATTTAAATGTTTTACTGCATGTGGAAAATTAAACAGTGAATAAATATTATTTATTTTTGTTATGATGTGAAAGGATATGTTATGATATATGATAAATTTAAGAAATAAGTATATAAATTATATGATATAAGTTATATTATAAAAACAGTTTGCTAAAAGAAAGGATTTGAGCATATTCTTAAATGAAATTTCTACTTTTTTGTTATGTGATAAGAAGGGAGTGATTTGAATATTTAAAAACTTAAGTGATAATTATGACGATAAGTGATAAGTGACGATTCAAAAATATGGGTAGAGTGTTTCGAGTGTTAGTTATCACCTACATCAAATTAGTCGGTTGCTTGGCTCAAAATACACGGAAGCAGCCCAAATTACACGGTTGCCTGGCTCAAAATACACGATACTAGCCCAAAATACACGGTTGTGAAATTTTTTGTAAAAAAGATTTTTAAACATTTGAAATCAATATTTTGAAACTTCAGCCATGCTAAATTGTTTAGAACAGTATATTACATAGTACAAATTAAATGTGCTTTTTTTCACTGCTTGGAAAAAGTGTAATGATAAATTTCAATTAAGTAGCCCAAATTACACGGACCTCCCTAAGTAGTGGTATTGCATATGTATTGACTGCTTTGGTAAGGTTTTTAGCTGTCAGTTTTGATGATAGTACTTTGGAAAGGCGTGCTAGGTATTGCTGTGTAACATTTCTTTAGATCTCTGCATGTTTCATACGAGTGCTCTGATTGAATCCAAGATACTTGTACATTTCTTCCTCCTCTAATGGTTGTATGGATTCATCTTTTATGCCGGTTGTCGACCAAGAGCTAAGTTAAGTTAGTTTAGCTTAGCTCACTTACAGTGCGGGATTTCATATGTAGTTGTGCCGACAAAACTACATATGAAATCTGGCACAACTATATATGAAATCCCTCACTGTATGTGAGCTAAGCTAAGCTAAGTTAGTTTAGCTCTTGGTCGACAACCGGTATTAATCTTGTCCCTTGTGCTGAGTACAATCCTCTGGTGACAGTTTGGGTTCTACATTTGTCCAATCCAAACTGCATACCTATATCGGAAGAAAAGGTCTTCGTGATTGAAATGAGGTGTTGGAGGTGGGGTTTGGTAGAGGCATACAGCTTAATGTCATCCATATAAAGTAAATGGCTGATTTTGTATGGTTTTTCTTGCTTGCTCTTAATATTAAATCCATACTCACTTGTGTTCAGTAGTGTAGATAATGGATTTAATGCCATGCAAAACCCTAATGGACTTAACGAATCCCCTTGGAATATGCCTCGTCGTATTGGTATGGGTCTCGTTGTAACATTTATGTTGCCCTGACAAAGTTGAAGTGAAGTGTTCCAGCTTGTCATCACAGTCTTCAAGAAGTTGATGATCGAGAAATCGACTTTATATAATTCCATGACATGTATGAGCCAAGTGTGGGGTACCGAATCAAAAGCCTTTTTATAATCTATGAAACATGTTAATAGGTTCCTGGATTTTTGATGGGCTTGTTCTAGCACCACATTGTCAATTGTCAATTGCTCCTTGCATCCCTTGGTATTCTTTTTACTACCCTTCTGCTCCTCAGCAATGATGTAGTTTTTCTCACAATGTATCAGAATTCTATTTGCTATTACAGATGTAATTATTATTATTATTATTATTATTATTATTATTATTATTATTATTATTATTTGTTCTGCTCGAACCACAATGATTCAATGGAGTTCCTGAATTCGTCTACTGACGTCATCAGTTATACAGCGACAGTGATCAGCGCCTCTAGCGGCGATCCGAGGTTTCCTGGGGGCAGAAAACTACGGGGTCAGAGCTGTATTTCTGAATCCAGATAGTGGCAACAGTGTATTTCAATGGTGTAGGCAGCAGCATTAGCCGCCTCTCTCTACAGACGGCAGCAACCGCCTCTCAGCAGTTTTCTTGAAGCATCACGATTGCGGGATCAGCCGCCTTCTGGATCAGCAATTTGTCAGCTAACCCTCATCACGAGTCAACAGACTTCAGAAGAAGTCATTTCTACAAGAAACGTTTGTTCATACTGCAACAGCAGTGGGTATTAAAGTCGTAACTATAATATTGTATCGTCGCGTCAGCACACATCATAGGCCTACAGCAGCATTCAGCAAAAACAGTCATTGACCTTGTTCGGACAACATTCCACCCAATACTCAGTGCAAGATACGTGAGTAATTTCTGATCAAAAATATATGTCAATAAATATCAATACACGACAAAGTACGAGATGACAAAGTATAGACAGTGTTAAAGTACAAATCCACGTAGTGTATGAGTATGATTCATGAATATACTACAGACATTATTTTATTCAAGTTATGCGTAAATGAGTAAAGTACACATTTTATGAGCTTTCACATTTACATTTATTTCCTTATTACAGTGAACATTTATTTAAAGACATTTGTAAGAAGAACTATTTTGTTCATTTCACCATAGAAGAATTACATTTATGTTATGTATATTATGTATGTTAAAGTGAATAAATATCACCGAATGAAATATTCCTAACATTGCAATGCTTTTGTTTGTTTTGTGAACAACCTGGCGAAGAGGACCTAGAAATTAATTATCAGCACAGTATTTTACTAATTAATTGGTAATGAAGACTGTTCAGCACCAATTTTATTATTAGTATTATCATTATTATTCAACACAGTTTCACAACTTTTGTTGGTATTGATACTACTGAGAAGAATTTCATCTTATCCAGCAGCTCGGAAACTTTCTCACAATCTGTCATGTTTGGAGTAATCTTACTCGTTGTATATTGCCGATTATCTTCACTGGAATTGCGATGTCCTGAATGTTCTTTGATAAAAATTTTGAGACCACACCTTCCACTGATATTACTATTAGAACAATTGTTACAGTATGAAGTATCCAGATGTTTTTTATCTCTAATGCCATGATCTGGTATTTACTGACTTTGTGCATTTCCGTTTTTCTTAAGTTGTGAGTGGATTTTTATACTGACGCCAATTATAATTGCCTTAGAGCTCTTTTATATCTATCAACAGCAGGTATGGTCGGTTATAGTCAACTGTTGTATCTGTTTTTATAACTCTATCTCAATATAACAGGGATTCTTCATACTCTAGAATGAATTCTGGAGTGTATTTGTAATACGGTGGTGGATTCTGGATGAGTTTATGATGGAGAGCTATTTGTAAGTGGAGAATTTTTGCTACCTGGTTATATCAAGCTAGAGTTGTCTGCTAGAGCTTGACAAGCAGATATTACGTGCTCTATAGTTTCTCCTTGTATATTGCATTTCTGACATCTGTCTATTGTATTTGCTTTCATTATATGTTTTTTTCAAAATTTCTAGTCCTTATTACTTTATCTTGGATAGCCACAATGAATCCTTCTGTTTCTGGATAGAGTGAGCTCTTTTGCGGGGGCCAAAGGGGTAGTATGTGGCCTCGAGGGTACACTGATTGTTGACATCAGCGTATCATTTAAGATCTAAAAGCTCGAGTAATGCCATTCATTCCTACCAAGTCCAATGCGTGCACGTCCTCGTCGTGACCCCTGGATATCGCGAAGCATGCAGGGGCGAGAAGCGAGTTCCCGACGCTATAATTGGGACACGTCAACTAAGGGAGAAAACCCTGACAGAAAACATCGGCCACCCAGGATTGCTGGCGGGTTGGGCGTGGTGCTAACGACTCCATCCCGGAAAAAAACACCTGTTAAGAAACCTTACACTGAAGAAAGCCGGACTGATCTAATGGTACGACCAAGGCATGTTAAAAGGAAACATGGAATGTATATTGCTACTTGGAACTTACGCAGCCTACTCCAGCCAGGAGCCAGCAGAGAATTAGAAAACACTTTAGAGCTATACAATATTGATGTTGCAGCCATACAAGAAATTCGGTGGAGAAAAACAGAATGCGTGGAATTAAAGAAATATGTCCTTATCAATAGTGGGAATGAAAGAAATGAATGTGGAACTGGGTTTATGATTAGCAAGAAACTGAAAGGAAATATAATGGAATATAAATTAGTGGATGAGAGAATATGTATGCTTAGAATGAGAAGCAGGTTCTTCAATATAAGCTATATTAGCATACATGCACCTAGTGAAGAAAAGGATGAAGTAGTGAAAGATAAGTTTTATGAACAATTGGAAAATACGTACAACAGCATACCAAGAAATGATGTTAAAATTGTCTTGGGAGATTTTAATGCTAAAATCGGAAAAGAAAATCAATATAAATCGATTACAGGAGGAAATACCAAACATAATGAGTGTAATAATAATGGATTAAGAGTGGTGGATTTTGCAGCGGGGAAAAATATGAAAATACGTAGTACATATTTCCCACATAAGGACATCCATAAAGAGACTTGGATCTCGCCAGATAAGATCACAAAGAACCAAATAGACCATATTTTAATAGATGCAAGACATGCAACAGACATATTGGTTGTTAGAAGTTATAGGGGGGCCGATTGTAACTCAGACCATTTTTTGGTACGAGCAAGCATGAGACAAAGAATTAAAGTAATCAAGGATGGAAAAACAAATAATATCAAGGCTTTTAATGTTGAAGCATTGAAAGTTAAAGAAATAAAATCCAAATATGAGGAAGCCATATCTGAGCAATTAAAAGAGTGTGATTTATCGGGAATGGAAACAGAGGAATGCTGGGGAATGATACAAACAACTGTCAAAGGTAAGGCTGAGGAGATAATTGGTTTTCGACCAAAAATTGAAAGAAACACATGGTTTGACGAAGAGTGTGAAGAAAAAATCCAGGACAGAAACAGAGCACGTCAAAAAATGCTTTACAGAACAACTAGAGCAAGTGTAGAAGATTTTAAAGAAAAGAGAAGAGTAGCAAGTAATATATGCAAAAAGAAAAAGAGGAAATGGCAAAATGACAAGCTGATAGAAATGCAAGAAAATTTTAATGAAAAGCAAAGTAGAAAATATTATAAGGAATTAAAGGAGGTTAAAAAGGGGTTTCAACCCAGGGTTAGCTTTTGCAAAGATAGTGGAGGAAAGTTAATTACTGGAGAAAAAGAAGTTTTAAATAGATGGGTACAATTCTTCTCAGATCTTTTAAATAAAGATACAACTGCTGAGGAAACTGTAAGTGATCAAGATTTAAACAGTCTGGAAGTAGAAATTAACAGTAGCTTGCAACCACCAACTACAAATGAAATAAAGATGCAAATAGAAAATATGAGAAATAATAAAGCCCCAGGTTTGGACAACATTACAGGAGAAATGATAAAATATGGCGGGAATGAATTATTTAAAAGTATATCTATTTTAATTAGGAAAATATGGGTGGAAGAAAAGATGCCAAAAGAATGGGCTGTAGCTGTGATATGCCCAGTTCATAAGAAAGGCGATAAAATGAATTGTGAAAATTTTAGAGGTATAGCCTTATTACATGTGGTATACAAAGTTGTTTCCTCATTGATTGCTGACAGATTGAAGGAACATACTGAGGATAAAATAGGTGAATATCAGAGTGGCTTCAGAAGAAATAGATCAACAACTGATCATATTTTTACTTTAAGATTAATTTTAGAAAAATGTGCAGCATATAACATAGTGCTGAATGCACTCTTCTTAGATTTTAAGCAGGCTTACGACAGTATTGACAGGAGGAGACTTTTTAGCATAATGACTGAGATGGGAATTCCGCCCAAATTGATTAATTTAACGAAAATGACTTTAGCAAATAATGAAGGTAAAGTTAAGCTACAAAATTTTTTATCAGAGACTTTTAAAATTCAGAATGGTTTGAGACAGGGGGACCCTCTATCCACTACTTTGTTTAACCTGGCCCTGGATTATGCTGTCAGAAAAATTACACTCAATCCTGGAGGTTCAATTTATAATAGATTGTATCAACACATGGCATATGCAGATGATATTTGTATGATAGCAAGGAGATTAAATTCCCTAACAGAGGCATTTAATGAATTTGAACAGGCAGCAAACGATATTGGGCTACACGTTAACGAGGGCAAAACAAAATATATGAGCTTCAACCGCAAACATAACACTTCAGATACCCAATTGCAATTAGAAGGATACACATTTGAGAAGACGCAAAGTTTCAAATACTTAGGTTCACTGATAACTGAGGATAATGATGTTGGGACAGGAATAAGATCTAGGTTAATGTCTGGAAACAGGTGTTATTTCGCTTTTAAAAACTGTTTAAAAAATAAAAGTCTATCAAGAAAGATAAAAATTAATATATATACGACACTAATAAGGCCTATCGTTATTTATGGTAGTGAAACCTGGGAATTAAATAAGAAGGAAGAATTGCAAATTAGTCTGTGGGAAAGGAAAGTGCTAAGAAGAATATATGGTCCAAAGAATGATGAAGGAATTTGGAGAATTAGGACAAATAAGGAGTTATATGACCTTTATAAAGACACGCATCTGGTAACCATAATAAAGATTAGACGATTAAAATGGTTGGGCCATGTGTGTAGAATGGAGAGTGTAAGATTCCCAAAAATGGCTCTGGAAGGGAAACCAGGAGGAAGGAGGAATAGGGGAAGACCGAACACAAGATGGATAGATGGGGTCGAGAATGATTTAAAGAAATTGGGTGTTAAGAGATGGCGAACAAAGGCAGAGGACAGAGAAGAATGGAATTCTATATGTAAGGCGGACAAAGTTCTCCAAGAACTGTAGAGCCAATGAGAAGAAGAAGAAGAGCTCTTTTCCAGCCATTCCAGGGATTGCTCCTTGTGAATATTTTCATCACCTAAAGCTGCTGAATATTTTCATCACCTAAAGCTGCCGAATATTTTCCATTAATCACTTTAACCTTCCACTGTTGTTCGCAAACCAATGACTCTAAACTAACGTCCTCTCTTTGAAGATCTAGTGGTGTAAATTTGCTGTTTAGTTGAACTGCGTATTTTGTAATTTTATTCTGGATCTGTAAAAAATATTTTCTCATTTTCACCTGCTTTTTATACAGTTCATAAGTATTTATCAATCCACGAATATTTATCAACCCACGTCCCCCTTGGGATCGTGAGAGATAGATACGTTGTATTGTAGCATGTACAGGTAGGGGGAAAAAAGCGGACCGACTCTTGTAGCTGATTTCAAAGCCTTCTCATATGTAAATATATGTAAGAAATGTAACGGAAGCGTTTGTTTTCACAAGCAATGCAAATTATGTGCCATGCCATTTACTTCTCAATTCAAGCAATTTATCGACATTAGAACAAATTTCAATACATTCCCTGCTATCCTGTGAATGCCGCTAGGGGGTTTAGCCACAAAAACATTACATCAGGTTAGTGGTGACTGGGATATAGCCGTATGCTACCTGTATCTTGTAAACACGAAGGAAGGGGTGACTCGCTTTCAGTGGCACACTTAATACGTACCGGTACATTCAAGTTCAAGGGCAGTGAAATGATAGGCATAGCGTCATAGCATAGTTTGCACATTTAATCGTAAATCACAGAAACAAAAAATATTTTCCAGTAAAACGTACATTTTTCACAGTGAAAATTAAAAGGCAAATATACATTATGTCTGTCCATACGATTTTTTGAGGTAAATGACAATATACATTTTGAAGTTTTCGAAAGAAAACGATCTATTTTCCTGCCAACAAGATCTGTATTGGGAAATACTTCTATGTCGCATGACGTGATGTGTGGAAATTTAAACTAAGATGAGGTATTAATGTTTCCTTTAGGCCTATGGGGGTTCACATCATGATCTCTTAAGAACCTTCCAGTATATCTCGAAAGGTACAAATGGTAGAAAATCCTACATTTTTCTGTAGAATGCTTTTTAATTTCTGCTGCACCTGTAGAAGTATTCCAGCTTCAGATTGACTCTTAGCTATGGATAATTCTCCACGAGTCTGATCGCTTGTGCCATTTCCATATTTCGTCTCTCTACATCTTGATAATTCCCCGAAATTATTTGCAATGAACTTAATATTACTTAGTAGCTTTTCTGATACAAGGTCTTTTGTTTATTTATTGATACAATTTGTACGTAGTCAAGAATATTTAGTATTTCAACAATCTGAGGGTAGTACTTTTCTTAGTGCAGGACAGCTTCCAACCAAGTACACCATTTGGTCACAATAGGTTACCAACTCAGAAATCTTGCTATGCTTTGTGTATCACTAACTTGACGAATTACTGGCTAAACCCCCCCGCCCTAGTTATAACTTAGATGTTTTAGTCGGTCCGCTTTTTTTCCCCCTACCTGCACATGGTGATACCTAAATTTAAACAAGAGTTTTCTTGTTAATGCATAATTCATGTAATTCTGTATCTGAATATTTCAGTACTCCAAATGGGTAGGCTATGACAGGAATGACCCATGTATTAATGTTTGGAATCATGTTTTTCCCATTGAATTTTATGTTAAGTAATTTTGTTAATCTTTGTTTTGCTTTGCTTGCTTTCATAGCTGAATGATCTATTACACTAATTTGTTCAATTCCAATATATTTATATGTCATCCTCTTTCATTAATGGGAATTCAGTACAATTATCTACGTCTGATTTTATTACTTTCCCTCCTTTGGCACAGGCCCGACGAGAGGGAGGGGCAGCCGGGGCTCCAGCCCGGCCCGGCCGGCCGGCCAGGTTTTATTTTTTACTTTCTAAATTTACTCCAAAATAAAATTGGTTATAAGTCAATAAACAGCTTAAGTTATGTTTTATGGGTTTATCTTATCTACATTGTCCTTTCGTATAGGCTAACGGTGACATGGAATCAATCAGTTAATCTGAAACGGATTATTCTTGAAGAAAAATTGCTATTTTTGAAAAGTAGAAGCAGAAATCCTTTTGCACTCAACAGTAGGCCCCGCTAATGTTCGGCATTTAAAATCATAATTGTCTAAAGATTAAACTGGTACATACAGATAAAATTGTTCCTAATTAGAACATTTTAGTGTATTTTTCCGTTTTGTGCCCGGTATCAGTTAACCGATTTGGTCCAAAATCAATAGGCTTCGTCCAATGGGCGTCATAAATGGTATTATGAAAATCCGATAAAGCGAAATTGAGTTATCGCTCTTACAAACACACGGACAGACAATCTCATAAAGTACCGGTACCATTCTGGCACTTACTAATTATGTAATATCATTACATAATCTTTTTGTTGCATACATTATAAAGGGCGAATTGGGTAGTGAATTTAATATTTTATGGGGGCCCGGGAAAATTTGTCCCTGGGGCCCTTTGCTTTCTTTCCACGGCCCTGCTTTGACATGTGTATCTGCACACTTAACTGATCCAAAATCCATGCATACGTCATCTGAAAAAGCTTGATATCATCCAAGAGCACTAAATGTGACAATCGACTTCCCTCTTCTCTGACATTTAATTTAAAGCCAAAATTATGTCCATTAAGCAGACGAGTAAGGGGGGATAATGCCAATATAAACCATATGAATGCATCTCCTGAGATAGTACCCCTTTTTATTTCTCCTTCTCCTAATTGCTTACCTCTGATTGAAAGTTGACTTTTCCAATTATTCATTAACTGAATAAACAACCTTTGAATATTTCCTGCTACCTTATTTAAACCCAGTACTTTAATCAGCCAATTATGTGGCACACTATCGAAGGTTTTTTTATAATCAATGTAAGCCATAGTATGTTTCTAGATTTATTTTTAGCTATTCTGGTTACCACTGTGTCTATAAGCAATAATTGTTCTTTACATCCAAGAGTATTTCTCATCTAACCCTACTGTTCAGTTGCAGTAATCTCATTCAGTATGCAATGACTATAAATCGTATTTGCTACTATTGAATTGAACAATTTATATATTGTGGGAAGGCAAGTAATGGGTCTGGGATTATGTGAACCTCCTTTCTTATAAATCAGATGAGTTCGGCCTATGGTTAGAAAATGTGGGCTGTTTCTGGTTCTTGGAGTATTTGATTGAATGACTTCACTATATTTCTAGTTATTGATGTGAACTTCATAATTCAAAAATTTTGGAGGTTATCAGGACCTGGTGATTTCCAGTTTATTGTCTTTCTCACTGCTTCTAAGAAGTCATCATTACTTAAAACTATATCTTCCATAGGTGTTAGAAGGCAAGATGGCGCCGGGTAGCAAAACACATAGATGTGGTACTTGTGATAAAACTATTACAAAAACAAATAATGCGCTTTCTTGTGGTGGAAAATGTCGTATAAGGCATCATAGTGATTGCATAGCTGTAAGTGAGGAAGAATATAAAATGCTTCATGATCCTAGGAAAAAAAGCCATATGGATGTGTGATGTGTGCCGGCAACATAACCAAGAAGACACCATTGTAAATAGTGTGCAGGTTCAAACCATTGATACCTTAAATAATGAAGATTTGTTATTAAAGGATCAACTAAAAATACTAACGGATCAAATTTATCAACTGAGCAAAAACCAAAAGGAAATTAGTGAACAACAACAAATGATGAAGAAGGATAGTGAAAGTATACAGACAAGCTTTAAATAACCAAGCGGATGCAATAAGTGAATTATTGACATATGATAAGGACACTGGGATTTCTTATGCAAGTAAATTAAAGTATAAAAGGCCTGATTACCTCTCAAAAAACATTACGTATAATAACAGTGATAGATCAAATGCAAGTACAAGGACAGTTGATGAAAGAAGTGAACTTCAGAATCAGATGGTCGTTCCATCTAGTTCTAGTTCTTTGACAAGTGAACGAATCAATTTAGCAAAATCTGTCGAAGAGAATAATGAAGGACCTGTAATATGTGAGAATGAAAGTGAAGATTTTCAGTTATACAAATCACGGCGTAGAAGAATTGAAGATCTAAAAATGCAAGGAAAGAATGAAGAAGGCAGTAAAAAGTCTTATGTGTTGCACAACAACAGGAAAATGTTTATTACAGGTACATCAACAAGTAATCAGAACCTAACCACAACGGATCGTATTTTGTATCTTTTTGTGTCTAGACTTGGTGTAAATACTAAGTGTGAGGATATACAAAAGTATTTAAATGATGGAAAGAATGGAACTTATATTGTCGAAAAGCTAACCTCAAAATATCCTGAAAAATATTCTTCTTTTAAAATTGGTATTCCAGCTGGTGTGTACAAGGACATTTATACCCCAGATTTTTTGCCTAAAAATGTGTTTGTTTCAAGATTCTTTAACAAAAGAAGTAATACTAGTGATGATTTAAACTCAGCGACTTGCCCAAATCAAAAAGACACATAGAGGGACTAGACAGTCAAACTAAGGTTGGCATAAATCTGTTTTTTATAAATATTCAAGGACTAAAAGGAAAAATTGAAGATTTGGAAGTTATTTTAACTGACGAAAAATATACAGTTGCTTGTATAGCTGAACACTGGCTGAAGTCTGAAGAAGTAGGCCTATGGGTACCAGAAGGATTTGTACTAGCAAATAGCTTTTGTCGTAGCCAGAATATCCCTGGTGGTGTAAGTATTTTGGTGTCTGATAACACGATGTTCAAAACTCTGAATTTAAACACTTTTTGCCAAGAATTTCACTTTGAAGTCACCGGAATTGAGTTGGTGGACTTAAAAATAATAGTGGTTTCTTTGTACAGATCACCCCAGGGAAAGACAGATATGTTTCTTAAATCTTTGGAATGTCTTTTAAGGCAATTAGTGAGTTTAAAACTCAAAATAGTTATATGTGGTGATATAAATAGCGAGTTTGATGTAACAACCAAGAAAACATCTGTAGATCAACGTTAAATTTACTAAGGCAGTATGGTCTGTACTGTATTAATGATAAACCCACACGTGGTAAGTCTTGTTTGGACAATATTTTAACTGATATAAATGCTCGTGACTACATAATAGAAGTCATTAATCCGGAATTATCAGATCATGACGCGTTGCAATTAGAAGTAAATATTACTCTAAATAGCATACCAAACAAATGTGCTCCTAGTGACACTGCACAAAATAACATCATAATCTCAAAGAAGAATATAGCATATTTTAAGGCATTGTTAGCAGAAGAAGACTGGGCTGTTATTCTTTCGTCAGGAGAGTCAGCTAGTGATTGTTTTGATGTTTTTTTTTATAGATTTTTAAATTTGTTTGAAAATTCTTTTCCGATTAAAAAGAGATACGGTACTAGTGAAAGGCAATTGCAGATAAGGGGTAGATTAACTTCTAACTGGTACACGCCGGAGCTTAAGCAAATGAAAAATTATATATTAGTTTGTAAAGATCTATGTGAAAGAGGACAAAATGAAAGCTCTTGACTATTTTAAGAAACTTGAAACGTCAGTACAGATTTGCTTTGAGAAAAGCAAAAATACAGAAGAATGAATAATTAATTGAGAATTCCTCCAACAAATCCCGAGCTGCTTGGACCATTATTAATCGGGAAACGGGCAGAGCTAAGGTTGGGGGTGTGGAATCCGCCATTCACCCTGATGACTTCAACCAGTTCTTTGTTACTTCAGTAGAAGATATTAGTGCTAAAGTGAATGCCTCCTCACGTGGTGCAGTGCAATGTTTAAATAAAGTCAATATTGTGCAACCTGTTGGTGGATGTATCTTGCAACCAGTTTCTACAAGAGATGTGTGGAGATTAATAGTATCTCTAAAAAAAATCAGCTACTAAAGATGTGTATGGTCTCACCAGTAACTTGTTGAAAGAAGTTGTTGGTGAAATATTGGAGCCTCTGACATACTGTTTAAATTGTTGCATTTTAGGAGGGGCTTTCCCCAAATCTTTAAAATTTAGTAGGGTAATTCCTATTTTTAAGAAAGGTAATCCTGATACACCAAGTAGCTACCGGCCAATTTCATGTATTCCAGGCATGGCCAAGATCTATGAAAAAATCTTAAAATTGCAGATATGTCAATATTTTGAATTTAATAAGTTATTTAGTGATTCTCAATATGGTTCCCGCACAGGCAGATCAGCTATCCAAGCAGTTAATGATCTGATACAGCAATTACTTGTGGCTTTAGAAAACAGTAACTCTGCTCAAGTCACTTTATGTGACTTGAGTAAAGCTTTCGATACAGTTCAGCATAATATTTTAATACAAAAATTAATGTTTTATGGAATTAGAGGTAAAGATCTAGCTATCTTTGAATCATATCTTGCAGATCGCAAACAAGTAGTTGAAGTTAATGGTAGCTGTTCACAGATATTAGATATAAAATACGGTGTACCGCAAGGATCGGTATTAGGGCCCATTTTATTTTTTATTTTAATTAATGATTTGAGTTTTAACATGTCAAGTTTTACTACAATTTATGCAGATGATACCTCTTTAGTAAACTATCATAAGAATTTAGATGAGTTGAAAATATTGTCTGAAAGCAGCTTATCAGAAGCCGTTGCTTGGTTTGAAGCAAATGGTCTATACTTGAATGCTGATAAGACTCAAAGATTACGTGTGTCTCTCAGAAACGGTAGTTCCACAGAAGACAATGATGTAGTCAAATTATTAGGAATTAGTATAGATGCTAATCTTACATGGAAAACCCATATAGACAATGTTTGCAAAAGACTTTCTAGGGTAATTTATCTATTAGTCAATTTAAAGAGACAGGTTTCATTGAAATATCTTAAAATCGCCTATTTTTCCTTTTTTGAAAGCATCATGAGGTATGGGTTGATTGTCTGGGGCAATGGCGATGGCCTATATAAAATATTAATTATTCAGAAGAAAGCCCTCAGGATCCTCACCAATTCGAAGCCTTTGGACCATTGTAGACCACTATTTATACAAACAGGAATTTTATCCATCATTAATTTGTACATATATGATGTTTTAATCTATGTTAAAAAAAATCTACATTTGTATAAATCAAGAAACAACATACACGGTCAACAAACAAGGTATAGTAATAATTTAGACTTACCAAGATGTAGATTGTCTACAACTATGAGGTACCACCATTATCTAGGATTAAGAATGTACATAATAGATTACCTTTAGCCTGGCATCATTTGCCTTTTAATATATATTCAAATACGTTACACGAATGGCTCTCAAGGAATCCTTTTTATAAGATAGACTAATATTTCACAAGAAATATTGTACAATAGGATTAATTTTTATGTTCTTATGTTTTAATGTTTTATAGGCCTATAGTAGTTCACTGTTTAATGTTTAGGACGATGTCTATTGCTGGTTTGTAACTGGCTGAACGAAAAATAATTTATTATTATTATTATTATTATTATTATTATTATTATACTGCTGCTGTTTTCTTCTATCATTTGTAGCCAAGTAGCTTCTTGATTATAAGTCTTAAAAGTGTTGCAGATATTTTTTTTAAAATGGAAGAAATTCATCTACATTTATTATTATTATTATTATTATTATTATGTTAGACCTATTACTTAATTCGGTTTTAGGAAAAACAAAAGCATAGAATAAACAATTCTGTTTTTGTTGCTATGAATTTTCTTATCAATTATTCTTCCACTTGATCTGACACACCCCACTAGCTGTTGAACGCTGCAGACCACAGAAAAATAGCGGAGTTTGTCGAGCCCTGTTGAGTACATAATCTTCTGATAATATTGGGTAGTGTAAGTTATTCTTGACATCCTAACCCCATTCTTCTGGCTCGACACTTCCTTCAGTAGCTTCTTAGATATTTTATGAACGTCAGACGTTCAGGTGTAGCTCTCTCCCTATCGTGACGTAGTTTATCTGACATTCATAAAACAGAACCATTGCGGCTAATGAGTTTATAATGATTAATGGCTTGGTTGTTGATGCCTTTATTTATTTGTTTATGAATCCACTATTTTCTTATATTATTTAGGTAGACTCAGTCTCAAAGTCTACCCTTACGTTACGCCACTGCAGATACATGTGTACCAGATGCTGCTTCAAATGTATGCTTTATTATAGGGGGAGGAATAATTTCGTCACAATTAGCAGGTGCATGTGGCTTCGCAAACAATAATTAATTACAACATTGAAAATTGAGAGAAAAGTAATTAAAACATTATATTCATTAACACTTACGTCCATAAACTAAACTATTAATAATTATAATGAAACAGCTAACAATCACACTTTGGAGTGCAATCCACGATTAGCAAGCGCCTCTATTGTATTTAACATTAACTTATAAACAAATGAATCGACCAGGGAGAGCTCACAGAATCGAAACGATCATTAATTTCATGCAATATATTGAAAAAATTGACAAAGTCAAAAAAAGGCAAAGCCACCTGCAATTCATTTGACAGTTGAAATGTATTACCAAAAACTGAAGCTTCGATAGCACAAAAAATTTACGTTTCCTGACAGTTTTTCACTCATAACTCGCGAACGAGAATGAAAATTAAAATCTGGCTTCGAGGTGAACTCGGGTACCCTTCAGTCCATCTATGTTTAAAATTTCAAATTTCTGTGTGCAGTAGATTTCACTAGGCATCGCGCATAGGCAGACAGACAGACTGTTTTGAGTGAAAACTGTGTTAATAAGTGGTATCGACTTCTTCGTTTCGATTTGAATTACTATTCACATATTATAGAGTTTTACAAGTGACACTTGGTCTGACTTTGGTGAAAATCACAAACAAAAAACTTTTTGTTTGTGTGTTTGTTTGTTTGTTTGTTTGTTTGTTTGTGTGTTTTTTTTTTCTTTCTTCTTAACATAAAAATTACCTTACACGCTTAGTAAACAGAAACTGTTTAAATTTTGGAGATTGCTCAAACGGCCATTTCAAAATATGATTCAATCGTCACGCCCCCTTTTATCCGTTAACCAGTAACTGATTAATGCAGGCCAATAAGTGCTTTATACAGGGTGTTAATAAATAACACCGAAATATTTTAGCGGCATACTTTTACAAGTAACTTTTATTAATATATTTTTGCTCTGTGACGTAAAATGTGCATGCTAGAGGGCATTAAAGTCATTACAATTAGGTGCTCATAACTCAATAATGTAGCGAAATAGGGTTAAAATGTTCATTAAATTGACTTCATGCCTTCCTAGTGATCGATAAAAACCCGACTCTTAATCATTCGTCCACCGCTATAAGATAATTTAATGTTTCCATAATCTGCAAAACTTACAGACTAATCAAATGACTGGTCGCCACTGATTAGTCTTTTATTTATTCATAACAACTGACTCCAGTGTTAACAACGAAGTTCCATTGTTTTGCATATTTTTCTAATGTTAGAAGTCAGTGGCGGCCATGCCCTGGGAGATTTTATGCTGTAACAGGAAACATTGAATCCATAGAGCAAATATCTCGTAATAAAAGTTGCTTGTCTATGTCTCCTCTATACACAGGTAAAATAATTCGGTGTTATTCATTAACACCCTGTATAATGAAAATGTTGAAAATGTTTTCCACGGATAGGCCTATCACCTTAGCAGAAATCTGGGTAACTTGGCTACGCTTTTTTAATGCTCTGTAGCCTAAATCAAGGATTTTCAAGACTATTCAACTCATACGCCGCGTGTTTGATATTGACCAATAACGTTTAGCAATTCCTCGGATATAGACCAATCACGGCCGCTTATCTTACAATATTCTTGTAGGAATCGCGAGAATGGCATTTTATCGGGTAAAATGGTCTGGTCGTTACTGGAGACGCAAGTATCAGTGTGCAGTGATTAATAGTCAGATGGTGCCACTAAGCGGCACGAAAACAGATTATTTCATACAACATAATTTGTTTGGAAATTGAAATAATAGAAATGTACATTGATTAAGAACACAATTTCGATTCTGTGCAAGCCAGTTCGTGTGCCTTTATTCTGTTCTGCTTTTAGCTTAATTGAATGAAGTTAACTATGTCTTATATGCTCTGGTGGTAGCACTGATTACACCTAAACAGCTCGAATCGATTCATGGACGGTTGATTCATAGTATGCCGTGATCTCGCAGCTGTTAGTTATGTTTTTGTAGAACAAAGCACGAAAGTTATTATTATTTGTATAATCTGGTGGATTTTTATTCATTGAATAGTCTTAATAAATCCAACTCGAGTTGACGAGTTGCATCAGATAAATTCGTCAACTCTCGTGGGATTACCTATGATAATTCGTGTGCAAAAAGCTCAATTAGGTCCTTTGATGTACACATTCACATAGCAAATTGTTTAATAGAGAAAGGAAATAATTTAGGGTGAGAAATCGCAACACTTCAAAAAGTGGCACGTCGGCCTTCTCACCCGAGGTGTCTGGGGCGAGATTGCCCTAGGACATAGGGACAGTTGGCCACACCATTTTCGAAGATAGAAAGTACAGGTAACAAGGTAGAATGACTAGGTTCTTGTACTTCCATAAATATATACAAATATAATACATTTAAGTATTAAAAATACGTTAACACAACACATTCTCGAATTAAGAAAACAAAATCGATTCTGAATACCTGGAAAGTTCTGATACATTTCTGAACTAAACTCTAATGCGTGCCACTACATCTGATAGAGGGAAAGAGATTGCCATATAATCTCTATGTTATTTATCTCCATCTTTCGACTTCGTTAGTAGAAAACAGGATCTAAAGCACCTGGTCGGCATGCCGACTTCCATGGCCGGTGTTGATGGTTTTCTTGACCGTGCCCCTATTGTACTTCTTTATAAAATATATCTTTAGTTGTCCTAACGAGACTGATTGTATCCCGTTTCAGATTCCATCTTAGAAAAATCCGAGAAGGTAACGGGAGTGGATAAAGGGCCCCTACCTTAGTGAGCAAACGATATTCGAAGAGGTCGCCAAAACACCAACACTGATAATGTTCCTTATATCAATCATCAATTACATAGAAAGCCTCCAAGCCCAGTCCAGAGAGTACAGCATCACTGGCAACTTCACTGAGTCCGCCATTCAGTTTCGTCGAAATGACTCAAAAGACATTGCTGGTCAAAATTAACAATTTCAGGTTGCTTTTTGATTTCACAAATAAACTTAATAAAATCTAGAATTCTACCTCAGGAACAATCGTTGAATCTATTAACAGTCTTTAGGTAGATATTTTTTCCATCTCTCCTAGTTAAAACGTGACTTAATTATAGCATACAGATTCTGTTACTGCACGCAAGGTAGGTTTTTGCTTTATTAAAAAATTAATAAATGAACTCAGAAATATGGATTTTTAGATGTGGGTTAACAACACGCCTCTTTATTTAGTGAAAAATTTCTTATGTCATTCTTTAAAGTACATAACAACTCTATTAAAAGGATAATAATTATTATCGAAATCTTCATCAAAATCTCCTGCATATTCTATGTGGAGGTTTGGATTTTTAGAACGCAGGCCCAAAAGAAAATCTTCATCTTCATGGTAAGTTCTAACAGTTGGGCTTATACCATATGCCTTGCGTATTTTCTTCAAATTTGAAGCAGAGGTACGACTGAGGACACTTTCGATAACAGAACGCAGAGAATCTTTGGTGGTTACGGCGAGTACCTTAAGGTTTACGCATTGCGCAATAATAAACTCTGTCCAATGAAAATCAAGAGGCATATGTACTTTTAGACACTGGACGGTTTTGAAATTAGGATATATGTTCAAAGATGGCTCTTGATTTATCTCCTTTTCAGCGGAAACACATAAATATTTCAGCTTAGTGCATGTTTTACCGATGAATTCTATGTCCAAAGTGTAATAATGTCGTAATTCCAAACTCACAAGACATTTACCCAAAACAGGAAGAATCTTTTTGTACTCGTTGGAGGTTTTATCCAATATATCCAGCCTCAAAGAACGAAGATTCTTGAGTTGTGTTAAGCTAATGAGGTCGAAATCATGCATTAAACGCAACATAATTTCAGTTAGCATCGGTAACTTACTAACAAGTAGGCGTAAAGTGCCCTCTTCTTTTAATGTTAATCCAAAAGATCTTAGAGTTGATGTGGACAACGTATCACTCGACGTATCAGTGGGAATGCCGTTTATAAGTTCTACGCAGGCTTCCTCCAGATGTACACTCGGGGCTCCTATCACGTGCAGTGTTTCTAAGTGCTTACACTTAAGGACATGATGAATGCCTTCTTCAGAAGTGACGGTAAGCTTTAAACATTTCAGATGTGGGCATGATTCAACAACACTTCTCAAACCTTCACCAGCGATAGATGGTTCCTCACACAACGTCAACTGTTCGAGTTGTGACGGAAGAATTAGTTTATCTGTTTGAACATGGAACGGACACTTTAGTCTTAGATTCAGTACCTTTAAATTGTTTAATGTGTGAGCTTGCTGTAGGATCATAGGCCCAATGAAATTACAGAAAGGAATTTCATCAAATCCAAAACCAATCGAATAAGGTGAGTCCAACTGGATTTGTGTAACGTCGGGATGCAGGAAAACTCCAGTTATCGGATTTAATATAAGTTGTTTAGTTTCGAAGAAATCCTGGATCGTTACATCAGGAACACTCCCAACGAAATGGAGAGACACGGGAAAATAGAAATACGAGGGATACCAGCACATGTTGTCTAATTCAGTCAGAAAGTGTCCTGCCAGTTCATTTGCAATAGACGCTGGAAGTCTCGTGCCGTGGAAGAAATGTTTAAGTCCTGTGCACTTGCTCGTAACTGCAGCCACTATTTCTGTCGGTGGAAGGCAATTTTTCATCCCCAACTCTTTAATTAACAGCAGATCTTCTAACGATGGTAGATGAATCAACCCGATCAATTGCCGAGCTTCGTCCTCCAGGTGTGTCGTGAAGAATGTGAAGGCTAGCTCAGTCAATTTTTTTGGCTCATGATGGCCAGACATCTAGTGAGAAAACTTAGCATTTAAACTGTTTCAGAAGTTAAATAATTACAATTACGTCGTAAATATTTACACAGTTTTCGTGATGATAGTTAAATATACTAGTGTCCAAAATTAAAGCAACAAACTGGTATTTCTTCTTCCTGTGTCTGCTATACGAGATACTCATATAAAACGTAAAGATATGTCCGTACAGTCGTGTTCTGAATTGAATATAGCATTCCTGTCATCTAACAAACATGCAAACGATGACGTTAGTGCACCAATCAAAAGGACAGTGCCCATAGTCCAATATCAACGTTTGCTGTGTAAACATTTACTGCAGGTACAAGATGGCACAGAGAAGACGCCTAGAAGATGAGGACCATAGGAAGAATGGAAGCAGGACAGTCTCAAGCTGATGTGGCCAGATGGCTTAATGTGAATCGTTGAAAATGTATCCCGAAGATCAGGGCAAGGACGACCAAGAGTGACATCAGAAAGAGAGGACCATTATTTGGGTGTAAGGGCACGATGGTACCATCGAAGTACTGCATGACAACTGGTATCTTACCTCACAGCATCCACTGGAACAGTTGTATCGAGGCAAACAGTGTTCATAAAGCTTCGGCAAAGAGGCCTTTATTGTCGGAGACCTGCTGTATGTGTACCCCTGACGCGTATTCACAGATGAGTACGTCTAGAGTGGAGTCATGCCAACTGGACGGTCGAATAGTGGGCCAATGTTCTCTTTACAGATGAGTCCAGATTTTGTCTTGAAAATGATTCTCGATGGATTTGCATCTGGAGAGAACCTGGAACACGATTTTGGGACGCAAACATTGTGGAAAGAGACTGATATGGAGGTGGATCAATAATGGTGTGTGCAGGAATTCTGTTGACTACCCGAACACCTCTTCATGAAGTTTTACGGGTAAATCGGCAAGGTTTAACTGCTATCAGGTATCGTAACGAGGTCTTGGCACCTCATGTGCGGTTGTTTCGAGGTGCTGTGGGCCCAGACTTCGTACTGATGGATGATAATGGTCGTCTTCATAGAGCAAAGGTGGTGGATGTTTTTCTGGAAACTGAAGATATTGCACGCATGGATTGGCCTGCTCGCTCTCCCGATTTGAATCCTATAGAGCATGTCTGGGATGCAATAGGGAGACGACTTTCTTCACGTGAACATCCACCTACCACTCTCCATGCCTTGAGAGCTGCTCTGCAAGAAGAATGGGCGTTATTGCCTCAAAATGAGATTGATTATATTATTCACAGTATGCCACGCTGTTGTGAGGCCTGTATTGCTGCCAGAGATGGTCACATCCCATACTGAGCACATTAACGCGTTTTTCTGGATGTGTGTGAAAGTCATTACGTGTGCAAGAAAAGAAAAACAGGGTGTTTTGTTTTATTGGTATGCACAAACGTAACAATAGTTAACTTTCTTTATTCCTTATATTGTTTATACGTTACTATTACTTGTTTATACCGTTTTATGGCAAAATAAAACACCAAAGATGAAATTTAGGTTTGTTGCTGTAATTTTGGACACTAGTGTATATTTAAGTACCTGGTCGCCAACTGGACCCATGCCTTTACAATTACATACTGTATTACAATTCACAATTTGAAAAAGTAGGTAAAGTAGATATGCACAGCTTGTCTACTATAGATCGTCCCAACCTTAAGACAGTATTGGTCTTATGTAGCGCACTGATGCCAGATCTACTCACGAAGGCCAGGCACATGATGTGAAAAAGCTCTTACACAGGCGTGAAAACCTCGAAATTTGTTTGTTGTATATAATACAGTAATTATTGTAAATCATTCCTTGCAGATAGAACGACGGTACACCCTCCTTCCATTATTTCAACCCCCATGAGTAGTATTTTCTCTATAGGTCCACAAGATCTGCATTCTTTGACCAATGTCTACAAAGTGTTACATATGTACCCTGTAGAATCGAGTAAATATTCTACGAGACAATCTTTTCGAAAAAAACACCCCTTGCGAAATGTTCAATCCCTACTTTGTGATCTTTTTAGAACAAACTACATTTTAGATGTTTCACCCCTATTTTGTGATATATATTTATATCTACAACCTTTGACCAATTTTATCAGACTTTATGCCAAGAACCTGTTAAACTAAGAGAAATTTTTAACCAAAGTTAATTTGAGAAAAACCACTTCTTAAATATTGCAATTCCTATTATATAAATTTTATTTAAATCTACATTCTATGACCAATTTTTACCAGACTTTACACGGAGCTAATAGAACCAGGAGAAAAATTTAGGTGAAACTGAATTTGGAAAAAAAAATCCTTTAAACGTTTTAATCCGTATTAAATGACGTTTAAATCTACATTCTTTAGCTCATTTTACCAGACTGGACACACGGATAAGCACGACTAATAGGAATTTGTCTCTTCTTACCTCAACCCCACCATACATGGTCTTTAGAAGTAATGGGGTGAATATCCCTTGAGTGTGATAAGTCTTTCTTCCTCTAGGGCCTAGATTTTTAAATTCAAAAGTGCTCCCTCCAAAATTGACTTCGAAGTACAAGCAAAATACTACACCAGGCAACGCCGGGTCCTTTATGCTAATTTATAAATGTTAAATTTAATTTTAGGCCTAAATTTCATTTCTATAATATTATTTATTGTTGTTATTTTTGTTGCCTATTATTGTTATAATAATCAAATTTTCAAAAATATAATTATATTAGGAAAGTAATGTTTAAAATACATTACATACCTTTAGGCCTGTTCACTATCCTCAGGGAGTGGTATTATTCCTTCTCAGAGGACCTTTCTTTTTTCTTTCTTTCTTTTCTTATTATATACAGTAAACTTTCTGAACACCCAGTAGTTTTGCTGTCTCTTTAATTGCCTGGGTAACATTCATTTTCTTTAAGAAATAATTAAGTATACTTAATACTACAGTTCGCTCTTTACCGCGCAATTTGCCAACACTACGATTTCTAGTTTCACTATTCTTAATTAATATAAAATATTAATAAATATAAAATTTAATTTTGAAAAAACACAAGAACCACTTCACAACAAAGTTAAACTTCACTACACAGCTAATATTATAACACTGAGCTCTGAAGAAGATACGATAATCTTAGATAATCTGAGTAAACAAAATCTCTACCACGTGAGTCATGACCGCCAGATGTTTAGTTCGGGAACTGTGATAATTTATTAATGCTACATGATACAGAGTTCTGGTTTGTTTTGAAAACTTTTTCAGACATCTATACACATTTCTTCTCGCTTAGTTACCAACGTACAGTTAATACCAAAGTACGTTACTGTACGTTTTCTGTGTTGCCCTCCGAGAATTTTCAGGTATAGTTGATGAAAAGTTGTAGAGGGAAATGGAAGGAACACAATTTTTTACTTTGGGACTTTGTTTGGACTAGCAAGGAGGTAAACATACTAACATACTAAAAGTCCCCACTCCTAGGAGGTGAGCGGGGGGCAGGGGAGCCCTTAGAAGGTCCCATTTTAGGTTTTTCGCTTATATCTCGAACACTATGGGTCCTAGCATTACGACCCTTATATACAAAATTAAAGCTGACAAAATTCTCTACAAGATTGATTCATTTCATTTTTAATTATCTCGCCTAATTTCCGATATATCCGTGCTCAAAATTAGCTGATTTTGAAAATAATTAAATTGCCTAGCGTTTTTTGCCTTATTTCGTTAAAAAATTCTTTGGCCCTTCGTTCTACAAAAAAGTAATAAAGAAAGAAGTTGTAGAGCATTAAATTTCCTTTAAGAATATATGTTAGATTACTTTTTATCTTCAACCGTTCAAAGGTTAGAGCAATTTTAACCTTATGTGTAAATTCCGGGATTTTGCAGAAAACTTAACTTTCGTATTTTCCGTTCTTCCACTGCTGAAACTCTATATAAAATCCAATATATACATACGAGGTCTGTTAGATAAGTATCCGACCTTATCTTTTTTCTCGGAAACCTGACGGAGTTGAATGAAGCCCGCTTGCATGAGCCGACCTTAAACCTTCGTGCGCATGTGTGAATTTTTTCCCGCCTGTAGATAGCGTCTGTTGCTGGCAAACAGCATTTGAGTGAGGTAGTGTATAGTGCTCTCGTCGTTGCAAGGAAAATAACGATTGTGACGACTGGAATTTGGTTTCCGGGTTGTACCCGTACACCAGGACTCGTCACCACTCATTAAGGTGTTCATAAAGTCGGGGTCACTGTTTATGGAGTCAAAAGCATGTCATGTGAGACTTCAACACGAAGTTGCTTTTGCTCCGCCGTCAGCAGCATCGGCATTGAATTTCGCCGCCACTCTCTTCATGGCCAAATCTTCGGTCATAGTTAAATGGGCCGAAAAAGTGATGATGCCCTCCTCTTCCACAATTTCTCGGATACTCACACGATAGTCCTGCATCACCACAGCGTTCACTTTGGCAATGACCTGGTCATTTCGGCATGTTGACGGGCGACCGGAGCGTGGCTCGCTCACCACCGATGTTCGGCCGTCTTTAAACCGGTTGTACCACTCCTTAATCTGTGTGATGATCATAGCATCATCGCTGAAAGCCGTCTGAATTTTCCGAATGGTTTCCACCTGGCTGTTGCCCAGTTTCAGACAAATAGCGCTGCTCCAGTCATTACATTATTTTCCTTGCAACGACGAGAGGACTATACACTACCTCACTCAAATGCTGCTTGCCAGCAACAGACGCTATCTACAGGCGGGAAAAAATTCACACATGCGCACGAAGGTTTAAGGTCGGCTCATGCAAGCGGGCTTCATTCAAATCCGTCAGGTTTCCGAGAAAAAGAATAAGGTCGGATACTTATCTAACAGACCTCGTATTATATATATTTATATGTATACATGGTATGTATTATATATAATCGGCACATAAAGAAATTATGTGTATATATAGGCTATGTATTTATAATATATTTTCAAGTATATATGGAGTTCTTCAAAAGTAATATTGTTTGGTGTCGTTTAATACTAATTTTGAATCCCGAACCTAGTGGAACCACTTTGAGAGCTCCATCATTTACCCCACAGAAATACAATTACTATAATATATATTGACAATACTCAAAATTGACAATTTATCGAGGATCGCTGAATCTTTATTGTTATTTAGGAGCCATAATTACCCTCTACATAGGCAATAATACTTGTATTCAATGTATATAAGATATAACGTACAGTTAATTTAATATATAGGCCTGTATTAACTATACATTCGCTCCGCATAGGCATTGGAGTAGGATGATTACAGAGTCAACATCAATTTGTACATGACGTTTTTTTATTAACACATTAACTCGTAAATGTTTTTGAAACTGTGTTACATTCAATTTAATAATATATTTACACCTTATAGTACAATTGAACAGCAATAATTATTATAAATTCCTGACTCTCTTGGAGCCGGAGGGTCCTTCCTCGTCATGGTAACTTGGTCCTGGGTATTGTTCTGCTTCGTTTTTTTCTTCATCCATTGAGAAAGGGGATACATCTTCTAGGATAACTGTCAGAGACCCAATGTCGAGTTCTTCATTCTCATTGTCCAAGAGGGGGCCCCCATTAAGACAGTTCCCTGGGAGTTTTGGCACGCAGGGGAACATTTGAGAGATGCCTTTCTGCATCCGCATTTGGTGATGGCAGAATCCTTTGTGCACAGACAAAAAATAATATTATTTCATCCGGTGCAGCCTGGTGCTCACTGTGCACCGGGGTCAGAAATTTGTTGGTTAACTCCCACCCATACATCTGAGGAGGCAGCTCATGTCCCAATCACATCTCGACTTTGTGATAAGTCCTCAGAATGTTGCTTCGCTGCCCCCTCAGTTAATGGGAGGCACGAGATGTCCGGTTTGATATTGGCTACCGATTTTACATAGAATTGGTAAGTGTAAGCGTTTAGAGATTTCTCTTTAGGTGGGGCTCCGTACCGCATCAAAATACACTTTTCCCCAGCTTCCTCTGCATCATCCTTGGTTGAGGAAGGGTCTGAGAAAACTGCAGCAGTTCCCTAGACATCTGGAGACTTCAAATACAGTTTTATAAATCCCAGCTTACTCTTTCAGAAGGCTGCTCAGGTGGTATCGCACCCAGTGAAGGCATGTAGAAATGTCTCGCAGCATCTGGGTCTGAAGCTCCTGGGTAGAAACAATGTAGGTTTTTGTTTCCACGCCCAGGCTTGACGAAAATTATGTTCTGGTCACTAGGTGTTTTGGCCATCAACAGGACTATTAGGTCGACATCTTCACCAATAACTGCAACAGCGGTGGTATGTGACAACTCCATAGCCATGTCTACAATGAGGACATCCGCATCATTCCGTGCTTGCAGGGTTCTGACTCCATGTGCCTGTAGTGTGACTTTCAGCGTGTTAATCAGCAGACTTTTGTTGTAGACATTTGACAAGAAGTCTTCCTGCTTCACAGTTATGACTGTCTCCTGAATGAAATGTATGTCGGCTGACTTACTGAGGCGGTACCGCCTTTGCTGTTCAGCGACCTTTGTACTTGAGGATGAGCTCGTGTACTCATCAAACACTACAGTGCAACTCCTTCCACGATAGTGACTGTTCACAAAATTGACATATCCATCACAAATGGCAGATATCGTGGAACCTCTTTGCCAAATAACATTGTGCAGGAGAAGTCCTCCTTCCATAACAATGTCAAAATGTGTCACACGTGCATCTTTGATAGTTGGATTGAGCTCTTTCTAGAGAACTGACTTCGTCGATTTCCTCATCCCACCCTCATAGAAGAAGGCCAAAGGGAAAGGGGCTAATTCAAATTGAAAATAAGTTTTCAAATCTTCGTCGGTTTTCTTACTTATGGATTTGCGCTGGAATAGCAAAAAAGGATCCACAGACACCCATTCGTCGTTAATCTTGATTGACGAGTTAACAGTTGAAAGGGGGAGTGCTCGATCTTTCCGAGACAGTTTGATACTTATTTTCAAACTCTAGAAAAAAGAATCGTTGTTATTCTTGAAAATTAATTTCCATCACATACAAGTCTAAAATAAACTATGCGAGATAGCGAAAAAGTGAAAGGAATCAGTCTTGATGAAACATTTTATCAGGTTTAATTTTGTATAGAGTGGTATTAACGCTAGGACCAAAAGTTTCCGAGATATAAGCAAAAACCCGAAAAAAGATACCTTCTACGGGCCCTCCTGCCACCCGCTCACCTCCTAGGAATGGGGACTTTTAGTATGTTTAACTTCTAACTAGTCCAAACGATGTCCCTAAGTCAAAAACCGTGTTCATTCCACTTCCCTCTATTCAGTCAATCATTGACTGGACTACACATAAGCATATATATATATATATATATATATATATATATATATACATATATATATTGAATCATTTATGTACAACTTATATATAGTACATACTATTTATACATATAAATACGTAATATTGGCTTTTATACAGAGTTAGAGCAGTGAAACAATGGAAAATACGAAAGTTAAGTTTTTTCTGTAAAATCCCGGAATTTACACATAAAGTTAAAATTGCTCTAACTTTTGAACGGTTGAAGATAAAGAAGTAAACTATCATATATTCTTGAAGGAAATTTAATCACTACAACTTCCTTCCTTATGACTTTTTCGTAGGACAAAGGCCGAAGAGTTAGCTAACGAAGGCAAAAAACGCGAGGCAATTTTATTTTTTTCAAAATTAGCTCACTTTGAGCGCAGATATCTCGAAAACTAGGCGAGATAGCGAAAAAATGAATGGAATCAATCTTGTGGAGCATTTTGTCGTCTTTAATTATGTGTAGGGTCTTATCGCTAGAACCCATAGTTTCCGAGATATAATCTAAAAACCCGAAAAAGGGACCTTCTAAGGGCCCCCTGCATCCCGCTCATGTCCTAGGAGTGGGGACTTTTAGTATGTTTACCTCCTAACTAGTCCAAACAAAGTCCCAAAGTCAAAATTGTGTTCCTTCCATTTCCCTCTACACCTCTTTTTGAGCATTCATTGACTGGACTAGTAGCACTTAAGTTAATAAAAAAATATATAAATATAGAGCTTTCTTCTTATATAAAATTAATTGCCGACTGAGAGGGAGTATTTTCTATCACCATCAGGCAATCCAAGAAAAAATTCTTTACTTGTTTTGATTATTGGTTTTCTGTCTATCGTGCAAAATATTGACTTCCGCCAAAATAACGTAATTATGAAAAATAGGCCTCATATTAATTATTTATGTGTGGCTTTACAATTTACATCATCAGAAAGAGCGGAAAATTCTCTATAAGACCTCGCAATCACATTGTTACATTTATCACTTGGGATTTTCGGAAAATTGGCAACGTTGTTGGGATAGGAAAGGACGAAGCTAATATTGCAGGACGTACGCAAATACTACATTTAACTCAATAGGCCTACTGACTTTTAAAGGTTGGGACGATCTATAAAAGTATAGGCAATATCGAACAGTTACACAACAGTTACACAATCGAACAGTTACACAATCGTACAGTTACACAATCGAACAGTTACACAATATCGAACAGGACTATGTGGATGCCCGCCTTCTGATTTTAATGAGCTAGGAAAACATGGAATTTTGTTCACTCAGCCTAGTGACGTCTAAATAAGAGCTACTTCTATAAAGAATCAGCGGCGATTTGAGCTTTAAATGAATATATTTACTTAATCTGATTTATTTGTGTTGAAAAACATATGGTTGTGTAATGAGAACGAAAGCCTCAGAAAGCAATGCAAAGCAGGCAAACCATTGAGATTTTTTAAAGAGAAATGTGTAATAGACTACTAGCTAAAATTTTTTTGATGGGATCAGTGTACTTTAAGGGGTCGGGCTAGTAATAATATACATTATTATGTGCAGTAGAAGACCTAGTTCTATTTTAATTGACTAGGAAAGGTTCGATAAAGCCAGTTACATATTTATAATGTATATAGATCGACTGGTGTGGCCTAAATAAAGTCAGTAGTTGTGCTGAAGTAAATTGTACACATTAAAAATATATCGAAATGCTTCCAATAGACAGCCACAGCTAGGACTACTTCCTGCGTTTTTCTGGCCTGCAAGACTAAAATCAATAGTGCAGTGGTTCACGTTTTCCACCTATTTTTCGCCCATACTCGCGAAGAATATAATGTTATGTGTGATATTAAAATAACATTACTTACATTCGTTCAGTATGATGATGTTTACCTCTACTTGCGATCGTTAATATTACTCCTTACAGTGCGACTTTGCGACGATCAAGCTGAAGTAATTTGGAGTATGTTACAAATTAGTTTTTATATTTTGTTTCCATGGATACGTATTGATAGCATTGAGTAATTTTCATCTTCGATGTCAGTTGATATCACCGCCGTCTCGAGAATTACACGAGTAATACAGTCTAGAAGGCAGTGGTTGATATAATACTACATGCGATGTTGAATGAAAAATTTAGAAGAGGTTCCATTGCTCATAAAACAGCTTACATTCTGCAGCATTAAATATTTGTGTGTCTACTCTGTGCTCATCTAGTGAAGCTAGTCATGTAAGTAACATAGACCTAGGCCTACATAATAATAATAATATAATAATAATAATAATAACCTTTAATCCCTAAAGAGCAACGGCATCTCCTAAAAGGAGGGTAGCTCGATTGTTCTTCCCACATTTGAGCTAAGAATGTGGAATTCCCCTGACTTTGTCCTTGGTAGATCGTTTGTCTTTATCTATGGTTGTTTAACACTAGCAGGTGCCCGTGGCTTCGCCCACGATAATTAATTTAAATAAATGGTGCAAAAATATGTTGCACAAACTTTCTCGCATATACGTGTTAAATGCTAGCACAGAAAAAAGTAAATTATAGGGACAATTAAATTTTATTTATTACATTTTCATAAAACTAAGAAGTATCTAGAACGGAAACCATCAGAGTCGATCTTTATGTTCAATGCTTTTACCGTGAAATAATAATAATAATGAATGACAGTAAAACTGCATATTATTAGTACTACTAGTACTACTACGGGAAAATTCAAATATAAGTCGCACCTTGGGATGAATCGGCCCCACCCAACCCACCCACCGATGCAGTTTCTTTTATACCACGATCTAGCGAATTCTTCTCTCCTCGTATTAGGAAGAAACTCGTTATTGGACGTTGGATGTGTGACGTCATACCACTAGACGAGAGGTGACAGGCTGACAAACTTCGCGGGTGATATAATATGCCACATTTTCGAAACCTACAAACAGTGTATCGTACATTATTCGAAAATGCAAGGGTGCTTCGCTACGGCTGCCGCCTCCGCTTCGCGCACTTAACTATGTGGTTAGTGTTATGCATTCTTTAGCTTTTTTTAGAGGTGGATACAAGGCACTTGCGACAATATATAAGGATAGTGGGTGCAAGGCACTTGCGACAATAAATAAGGACAGTTGGTCACTCTGCTTCGCTCAGAAACAAAATACATCACACAGTCCGTGCAAATGTGAATATCGAATGGGCGGAACTTAAGGGGCGACTTATAATTGAATTTCGCCACAACTACTACTACTACTACTACTACTACTTAGGTTATATTGCACGCAACTGCATGTAGGTTATAACACGTGTTTAGTATGGTTGCGTGAAACATTAGTCTATAGTAGCAACTAATTCGTGTCATCTGATTCTATTGTTTAGTGATGTCTTCTTTTGTGATATTCAGTTTAAACTATTATAATATCCAGTGACGTACCGGCGATGAGTTATGGAAAGTAAGAATGTCCTACAAACCCGGCGTTTGCCTTTGCGAATGAGGAAACCATGAAAAACCCAAGTCAATTTGTGCGGCCACAAGGTATGATTTGAACTCAGGACCTCTTCCGTGTTAGCCCATATCACCTCGCTGTAATTGGTTTTGGTGTGTTCATTGGAACTGAGCTAAACTGATTGCATTTCACAACAATAAGTGTACATTAGGCCTATAGTTTTCTTGTTACTAGGGGCAACAAAATGTCATTCATATTTTAATTGACATGTATGTTCTGAAATTCGCATTTAAGCCGTACTTATTTCGTTTTTATCTTGATATCTAGTAAACGTATAAAGAAATGTGTTAAACAAAAAATGTTCATTTTAATTTTCTCTACAACTTTACTGTGGTAGGTTTTCGTGTATCGCCTACTGTAATGGATATAATCTAGAAAAATTGAAAATGGATACGAGTAAAGTACCCCTTAAGTCATTTTTGCAGAAATACAGATATAGCCATTTTATTAGTCATAGATATGAGTTTCCAATTTTAATTTTTTTATTAAAATCGTTAGAGCCATTTTTTCAAAAATCAAAATTTTTAAAAAAGTTTTCATGAAAAGTCCCCTTAATATTTCAGTTGTAAAACTAAATTTCTGGGCGGCTCGACAAAATTTCGAAAAAGTCCTTAATTCAAAAAATGAAGTAAATACAATGAACCGTTTACCCGCTGTGCTTGTCCACAGACAGACGGACAGACGGACAGACGTCAAACCAAAAACACGTTTTTCGGTTTCTAGGCATCGTGAAACATGCTTTCCCGGTGTTAACTCGATTTCGATTTTTTGTCACGATCACAATACTTTCTCTATACTACGTAAGTTATATGCGAGAAAGTAAAATTAAAAATTAAGAGTATAATAACTATTAAAGCATTATATTTATTAACACTTGCACGCGAATCATTCATAAACTAAGCCATTAATAATTAATGAAACAGCTCAAATTCCTGCTTTAGAGTACATTCCACGATATGAAAGCGCCCCCTGGGAAAACTATATCAGAATCGATTATGCAGTTCCAAAGGAACCTATGAACACATAGGCCTAATACGTATTGTTTCTCAACTGTTTTTTGACATGAATATGATGTGAATTTTATTTTATCAATTCAGTGTAATTTTCAGAAATTATATAACGTTTCAAGGGAAGGAATGGTTTGTTTGGATTATTATTATCAGCGATATTTCAAGAGTAAAACCATCAATATTTTACAGCTGTTGCCCCCGGATTCGCCCGCCATTATTCATTGACTCCAGGATTTTAAAGAAATTTATACTGGTAGATTATTAAAAATGTTTGTGGTTCAGAGCTATGAAAATTGTAAGTAAAAATAAAATTAGAATATTTGTTCATTGTGTTCATTTCACTTAGGCCTTATATAATAAAAAAACGGTTTTCCTAAATTTGTAGTCGTCATGAAAGTTTAGACTGCGAGAGACGAACATCACCGAGTATACCCGATGTCTCACGAAGCGGGCGAGCGAGCAAGCACGCTATTTAGGGCCGTTGAATTGTATAAGAGTAGATTTTCGACTTTTCACTTATTCTCACTTTTGCTGTCTTATTCAGGTTTGTCCATTTTGTATGCGCTTTTCGTGTGCCTCGCCATCCTAGTCCAGGTGCTGCCAGCGTTCCTCTTCAATCAAAACATAAATAATCAAACCGATTGATAATTAAAAATCCGGCTTGGGGGTGTACTTCACGATTAATGTGCGAGGCACAGGGAAAACCCTCATATTCGAGTTCCTTACCCCCCCCCCCCCAAAAAAAACGCATAATACGTTCGTTTGACAGCAAATTTAAACATAGGCATAAGAGAATAATCTTAAGAGGTTCCGCCTAATATGCCCTATGTTTTGTTCAACTACAGCTGGAAGTTGAAGGAGAAAGTATTCAGGAAAACAATAGCCTATAAATGATAACGTCTGTTAAACAAATTAATTTATAAACTTATATGGTTATTAGAATTAGGCTACTGTTTTAAAACAACACTGTAAAGTTAGATTAAAATTCCATATAATAAATTATGGCCCAATGAGTGTTAATGTCTATAAATGTGTTGAATCACCATAAGTTGACCAATGAGCTCAGTGTCATAACAAATCTTAGTATTTACAAAATTTGAAAAACTTTGTACTGTCTGTTTTAAAATATAAGAATCTGACAAATATGTTTTTTATTCAATAACAGCAGTAGCCTATTTAATGATATTAAGACTTAAAACGTATATGATAATCAGTTCAGTATTAACAACTGGTTATTATATTCACTAATTAAAAACTGTATCTATAGACTTTGTGACGGAGAGTGTCCTTTGTTAAGTTGTATATCGCATTTCGCTATGCGTATTTGTAAACAAACATTACGTTGCTCTAATATTAACAGTGACGTTCTCTTCTGTATGTTTATACTTCCTGGGAAGAACCCAGATTATTCATTGTCTTTTACCACTTGAAATATGACATTAGTCAATTATAGGCATAAGAACTTATAATCCGGGTACTGACGGAGCCCGAATTTTATTTTCGAAAAGGGCGTGGCTTCGCTCCTATTTGCATTGTAGCTACGGTCCCAACGTACCTGGTTATATAAATATGTTTAAAAATCATCTACTATTTAGAGCAGGGTGTAAAAATTCAGGACCCCAGGTAGCCATTGACG
This sequence comes from Ectobius pallidus, assembly GCA_964059195.1. Lineage (NCBI taxonomy): Eukaryota > Metazoa > Arthropoda > Insecta > Blattodea > Ectobiidae > Ectobius > Ectobius pallidus. The sequence continues at coordinate 24,026,484 of CAXKWD010000012.1, forward strand.
ACCAGAATATTCTGAGGCGGGCGACTGTAATCCAACTTTATTGTTTATATTCCACAGTAAAAAATCTAATGTATATATTACCATAGGGCGTCATTTCTGACGTCAGAAAATGACTGAATATTTGTATTTAGGCTACTGGGAAGGGTTTATATTTGCGAGAACGAAGTTCGCATCACAAGAATGAGGGCGTCGTGGTAGTTGCTATAAAAGCACACGAACTGGTTTGCACTGAATCGAAATTGTGTTTTTAATCAATGGACATTTATATTATTTATATTTCCAAACGAGTTCTGTGTTTTCATTTTGCTCAATGGTACCATGTGACGTATTAATCACCGCACGTTGATGCCTTACATGTCCAGTAACGAGCTGACGTTTTATCAGATAAAATTGCATCCTTGCGATTCGAGGAAGGATATTATTAGATAAACGATCATGATTGGTCTATATCCGAGGAATTGCTAATCGTTACTGATAAATATCAAACGCGCGATGTATGAGTGGAATAGTCGCAATAAATTTGTATTTCCCACGTGACTTTAGTTTTAACCAATCTTTGCTATAGCTCCTGCAGTATCAAGGAATATACCATGATTGGCTTTTTGTTACAGCTTACAATCAGTTGAAATACTTCCAAAGTGTTTAGTTTGTTTTAACAATGTTACAAATCAGTTGGTACCATGCAAAAAAATACAAAATAGTATTTAGTTTTTTTTCTTTTTTCTTAATAGGAGGATAGTTCCTCTCTGTGAATAAAGGGTTTTCTTAAAAATGAAATGTTTATTAATTGCCAGTATGGTACTTTATGGTACTCCCGTGTGCGGGACGGGAAAATGTCTGTCTATCCGTGTGTCTTTACGCGCGATAACCCAAATACGCTTTATCAGATTTTCATGAGACTTGGTATACGCATTTATAATGCCCATGGACAAGAAGCCTATTTATTTTGGACGACAAATTAAAGGTCACATGCTATTTAAATGGGAAATCATGACTATACTACAATGCTGCTTTGCTAATCATTGAGGGCCTTGACTCAAATGCAGTCAGATGTTTGCTTATTTCGTTGATCAAGTTGAAATGAGTACTAAATGAATACTGTTGTATACAGAAGGTATATTGCTGTGAAATAATTAGGTCTACGTACATTAAGCGGAGTTCTTTACAAGTGCATTTTGTGAAATGTTCACATATTACAAGAATTTCTTATATCAGTGTATAGAGTATGAATTAAGGTTAAGTATCAAACTTTAGACCTTCGTTCTTCCCTGCTTAATCAATCGATCTGGAGCTTAATTCGGAAATCGATTGAAAAGTAACTTATTTTCTGCATATCATAATTGCAATTATCACGATTAAACAAAACCATTCTGGCAGTCTGTTAGGCTACATCAGTTTACCTTATTTTATTTTGTTACTAACAAAGTAAGTAAACAAAAGCTACTGAAGCATCCTTTATTTTTAAAAAAAGCTAGCAAGTAGAAGTCCTTTAAAATGAAATAACAAAGAATAGTTAATTCTTCATCGCTAGAACACAAATATGCAGTGGATGTTTACAATAAAACAAGGGATGAAAACTTGATGCGAGATTCTCAAATGAAACGAAATTGTCTACTGCCTCAAAGTTAATACTTCCAACTGGAGGTTTTCTCGGAGATGTATAGAGTGCAAAATGGGCATTCCTTAAAAGTGGGGTAACTTAGCAGTTATGTCGCAAGTCTGCTTTGTTTTCTGTGAAAGTTATTTACTTATAAAGTTACAAATGATACACAAGCATTAAAAACAGAAATAATTATGAAAAATTCCAAATATAACGTAATCTAATACTTTCATTTTTTAAAATTGTAAAAAATGCTGAAAATGACCTAAAATGCAAAATAATTCCAGACCATAACAAATTGTCCTTATTTAATCATTTAACTCATGATCCACATGATACATTCGAGATATCTTTCAACCTTCATATAGGCCTAAGAAAGATGAAAAATCATTAAGTGCCTTGCCCCTTATAACATCTCCTGCTAACTTGTTTCGTCAATTTTATTAGGCCTATGTTGTGGATCTAAGACACAAAGTATTTATTTCAATACAGCACCTTTTTTCAAAATACATTGTTATGGTAATCGTTAGCACTGGTCAAAATCTCTTAGCCCTATTAAGTTACAGAATTATTAAATTGCACTATAATAAAAATGTTTCTGTATGCTCGACAGGTAAGATTAGGGTAGAACACAAGAATGGTAGGTTAAGTTAGAGTACAAAATAACAATAAACTTTAATATTTTAATTTCCTTGAAGTTACTGCCAACCGTGCCAGAATATCTTAGTTTCTGTAAGTAGGTCAATTCTTTTATTTTGGACATTTGGTTAAAAAATCTTTATTTTTCTCTCGCTGTATGCCTGAAGTAGGTAGTATCCTGCAAAACATTTCTGATCAATTTAACTAAAAGATTATATATGGAATTCCCTAATTGCTATAAAGAATTAAGTTGCGGTTACTCCTGTGACCCAGGAGGTGTTAAGTCTGGTTTATAAATTTTAAGGGGAGAAGGTACCTTGAAATAGGTCAAAATACAAATTTTTATTTAACTGCTTAATAACATAGTTTGAAGTATGCTTTATGAAAATATAAATGTATTTTCAACCTCACGCTTATATAAAGGCGTTTCTCAACCTTTTTGAACCCGAGGACCTTTAAAATGTCTAAATTTTTTTACGGATCCCTAATTTTACATCTCATTTTTAAAAGTAGGCTATATGTAGGCCTATATTCTTAATATTTGGGGTATTAATTATAGGTCATTATAACGAAATAAATCTAAATACATTTTTTCAATTCAATGGAAACACAGTTATTGAATTGGAAGTAAACTATTGACAGTTTAATATTTATTACCAAATTGATAATATAATTAGGAATTATGTTCTTAGTAATAACCAGAGCCCGGATTCTAATGACATGTCATCTTTTTATTGATGTTGCATAGACATTGCCAACTTGTGGATAAATCCTAATCATGGCCTCTAGATTATAGAAATACATTTTTATTATGTCATTTTTTGTCGTTTAATGCAATTTTATATTTTTAGGGCATTTATTTCAATTTTTGGTCATTATTTTGTCATTTTCGTGTCATTAGCTTCCTTATTTTGTAATTTTCATGTATTGACATTGAGAGTACTGTATTAACTTTTTCGTCGCTAGCGGTGCTGTCTTTGAAGTGTTGTTTGTTTAATGCAAGAAGGAAAAGTGTTGTCATGTGTCAGTCAGAAACGAGAATCAAAGAAACGCCAAAATTTTGTATTATATTACTATTGTTATTAGATTGACTTGGCACCTACTTGGATTTGAGAGTGCAAACTACTGTTTACCCTGAATTAACAATATAATTCGGCAGACCATAAAAGGAAACGCCGAATTTTGACTCGCCAGTGCCTCAATGCCAATATAAATTTCCGTGAGAAAAGAACATTCACAACATTACAGTTATTTACAGTTTTTACAATTATGTACAAACTAGTCTATAACTTTGTGTGTACAACATTAATATTTTATAAATAAATTGTCAGTTTTTAGGTCATTTTTTTATAACTATAAAGTCATTTTCTTTAAAATTTAGGGTCATTTTATAGGTCATTTTTTAAACAATTTTAGGTCATCAGAATCCGGGCCCTGGTAATAACATTACTTTTAATGTTGAGCTTGTTGCCTCTTGCAGAGTAGGCCTACCTGGATATCTGGCTCAATATTAGTCAAATTTAGTCGAAGATCAGCAGATACATTAAGTCATCTTAATTATGTCTGCGGACCATCTGCACAATCGTCGCGGACCACCAGTGGTCCGCGGACCATAGGTTGAGAAACGCTGCCCTAAGTGACAGCTTCTGTGATACATTATTTATAGGCCGATAACCTACTGTATCTTATATTATAGGCCTATTTTGTTTTATTCTGTGTTATATGTACTTACAGGGTAGAGCACTATCTCCTTAGCCATACAGTTTTCCTTCCTGGAACTGGAAACTTCATTAAATGTACTTACTTTTGTTCAAGGAATTGATTAAGGGGCGAAATTACTAGTTTTTAGAACTTTATCTTGTATTTTTACCAATCTCAATCAGTTCATTTTTATTACGCATAAAACACGCCAGCCATATTACGGTTCTGAGTGAAGTAGGATGAGCAACTGCGAAGCAGGATGACCAACTGATCTTCTTGCATTAAGGTAAGTAGTGGCAAGTAGATTATATTTTTGTGGCTGTTAGGTTAGGTTAGGTTAGGTTAGGTTAGGTTTGTTTGGTTAGGTTAGGTTAGGTTGGTTTGGTTGTTAGGTTGATTAGGTTATGAACAGTGATATTAGTTTTGTAGGGCATACCGAATTCACGCGTTTCAGAAATGTGGCATATTATATCTCCAGTGAGGTTTATCGTGTTCGTTAACCTGTTTACCCACATAAGATGGCCGTCAGTTATATGTTATTATCATGAATTACGTATTTTAAGGTAAGAGAATTACAGGATATATTCTTATATGTGAACCAATTTCGCACCTAATTATAATCCTTGCACCTAGGGACACATTTTTAACGTTGTTCCGTTTAGTAAACATTAAAACTGTATGGCTAAGAAAGTAGGGCTGATCTCGTACTTGCATATTCTTTCTTGTATAACTCAAGACAAATTAATAGAATTGAATTGAATGTACATTAGATATGCAAACCCTGTGGTGGTGGATCAGCAAACCGTAACCTAAAACTTAATAGTTTTCCATTTTTTTTAAGAAACTAACTTGAAACGGTTACAGCATATTTATGTATTATAAGAGTACAATGACTTTTTTTAACTCCCTGATACCAATAATAAAACTAAGATTTTTCGTTTCAAAAAATTTGCAAAAAAAAGGTAATTATTAAAAATTTCTAGATACTGCGGTTTTTTAAGACAATTTTCCAGAAAAGTCACTTGGTTTCGAAGAAGTGTAAATGTAAGTGAAAAAAATTAATTTGTCTACTATGTAAAGTTATTGAGAAAAGTTACATTCAACATGAATGCACCTTCTCCCCTTAAATTACAATCTTGTATTTATAATTGTGAATTTACTGTATGAATGTGTGTATAGTACTTTCAGTGGTCATGTCGCCTGTGTAGCGACGGCTGATGCATTGCCCTCGCACTTGCTGTACTACGGTTGCTTCCTGTCTTACCTAACGTAATAAATTTGTCAACTGCTTCGCTTAGGCCGGTATTCCAATATCGAAGTTATTTGGTCAAATTGTCTTGAAAAAATAAAATGCCCCCCCCCCCCCCGTTGCTTCAAACAAACCATATTGGATGAACATTTGAAAACTTTCTGCATGTCGTTCGTTACATTGGATCAAAGATTTCCCAGCGTTCATAGTATAGGGGTCCAAAAAGGCAGCTAAACGTCGACTGTTTTGAGAAGTAAACGGCGCCAAAATAGTTGGTTTGATACAATTTCTTCTAGTAGGCCAATATATGATTACTCAGTATTTAATCCACATTTCGAAAATGACATCCCGTACTACGTGCTACAGTAGTAATATAGGGATACTTTTTAAAGCCCTGGAAGCTAATCTAAACTTATCTCACATAATCTTCAATACAAAAAATGATTCGGCCTGATTTCCTTGTCATCTAGATATATTTTCTCCAATAATACTACAAAACATTTATATAAAACTAATAAAATAATGTCATTATATAGAATTCTTTATTATTTAACCTTGGAAACTCAACTTTCCCTATAGCCTTGTATACAGAAAACTGGTTTTGGTCAAAGCTATTGGATGTAGTGTAATCTTTGATTCAAATATCGCCTGACAAGTTTTTGCTGAAGTTCTTGTCCAATGACTTGGATAGTGAAATATCGGCCTACAACGTCGGAAAGTCCGATTGCATCTAATAAGTTGTATTTATTTGTGTTGCTATTTTCTTCATTTCATTCAAAATTAATTTTGTTTTAGTTGATCAACGAGAAAACCGAGTATCCTGCTTGATGACAGTGTATTTTATTTATGAGGAAACTTACAAACAAACAGAAGCTATGCAACACGTTAGAATCACTTATGGAATGCATCAGGCAAGAAATAATTAGGACAAGATATGACAAAAAATATTAGGAATAGGCCTATCTAGAAATTCCGCAAACATTGCAGCGCAAATGGAATTAGGACTGGAAAACAGTATGACTATTCTTTTAAACAAAATAAATAAATAAATAAATAAAGTTTATACAACACATCTTAGAAATTCCAGAGAATAGTTTAGAAATAGATCGTCTAAAGTTTTTGTAGAACACAAAATTGAATAATAATCGGTGGAAATCCTTATTGGTAACGAATAATAAATTAGGATTAAATTGGATTGGCATAAAATGGGTTCTTGGAACATAAAGATAATTTGTAAGATAATAAGGAAAATATGTAACGACATTACCAAAGAATAATTATTTTTTAATTTAAAAAAATACTCAGAAGACTATTCTGATATGAAAACAGAATGAGGATGGAACCATATTTATTACTGTGCTACGGTAATGAGGGGGAAGGCTTAGCTTGAGTAAGACTCGGTATTTGAAGTTAAGAGTCTTTAGAGGAATATACAATACAATACAATGTCCACTTTGTATTAATGAAGACAATACTAAACATATCATTTTAAAGTGCAAAGAAACTGAAATATTAAGAAAAACTTACTTGACAGAAAATATTTAAGGATAGTTTTCTTCTAGTTTAAGTAGCTATTTTCTCAAAATTGTAAAAAAAAAGTACAAGTATACAATTTTTTCCCAATTGTCGCTTAGCGGCAAAGAAAAAAATGGAACCAAGAGCTCACAATAGGCGTATGTATGCTTTTGAATGATGAAAATAAGCATTGTGTGTTGTATATATCAGGCCGCCTGATATATATATATATATATATATATATATCAGGCCGCCTGATATATATATATATATATATATCAGGCGGAAATCAGCTAAGTATCAATAGATGAACTGTTATGTTCAGAAAGATGTCAGGAGGTAGGTTGACAATTTTTCCAGCATTTCCTTGAATGAGTACGTGTTTATTTTCTTTGTGGCTGTGATGGTAGGATATTAACACCGTTAGCGTAAGCAAATTTAAGTTATAGGATAGGAACCCGTTTTCATTTCCAGCAATGCATTTCGTATGCAGGTATGGATTCGGAGTCGAGATCATCGCATTGCGGGCTTCGCCCGCAACGCTCTGATCTCAGTTAGCTTATTTGGTCTGGTAGGAAATTAACTTGCTTACTAGGATGTTCTGTCTGTTTTCCCGGGACTGACTGATCTCGCGAGCCGCCGTTCGCCGCGCTGTGTGTGTGTAGTTTCGTCAAGAGTTCCACGAAATTTGGAGGTCCCCACCAGTATTTTAACCCAGGATCACTTCCACCGTAGGCACAGACGTTAGGATTGAGTTAAACAGGGATCTTCTACAATTCTATATTAAGCCTACATGATGTAATCACCATTCGAAATCCTCGCTACATAATATGCTGCATTTTCTAATAATTAACGAGTAATAGACTATCACCAGTGGCGGATGCAGGGGGGGATAGGGGGATATATCCCCCCGAAATTTTGAAAAAAAAATGCAATGTAAGTGGCCATTTTTATAAACTAATTATATATATATATAAGTTAGCTAATTTTTTTAGTATTCTTTCTATCTATTCAAATACCCCCCCCCCCCCCGAAAAAATTCTGCGTCCGCCACTGACTACCACATCTTGCAAATATTGTTTAGGCAAGTTTTGACATGGTATTGAGTTCAGACAGCTACAGGTTAGCTGTACAACAAAATGTTCTAGAGCGAAAACGGCAGCCTACTGCTCAGTAACCTGACCCCAGATTGAAGTCAGGTCCAGATTGAAGTCAGGTGCTGTGTTAGATAAGATTGTCGGGTTCATTCAAAGACGTGCAACAACACCCTGTCTCAGGAGCAAGGCTTTGCGAGGATTGCCAGTAGACGGTTAACATGCAGAATGTGGGAATTAGTTCTAAATTCAAATGTCCGTGCCCATTTAAGCACACATTTCCTTTTATACAAATGCAGTGGTTACTAAGAACGTAATTCACAACTTTATTTATAATTCCCGTTAAACACCTTTAAAACAATGATGATATAATTATAATTCACTAGGTATGAAAACAGAAACGTATTCATAAAGTTCTAATACTTTCGCCCACAACTACACCGATATATTGTGTAGTAGGTCCTATGGGCATTTGCAGGAGGTTAAGAATTCCCAATGGCTGCATTCCTTACGGACTAACAAAGTCCTTAAAGTAACCTATATTTGTACTTCAAGTCTCTTATAATTACGCCTAGACATAAATCTGTGTACCGTTGAAGCAAAGAAAGAATTAGCAATAAAGATTCGGCCAGTCATTCCTGTCGCAACTTTAACTTCCAGTATACTTAAAGGAATGTGGAATGGGGTATCTTACCTTGGCTTGCCTTTCTGCTCAGGTTTACTTGGAAAGTCAGACATCAAATATAATCAGAGCACACATATAACACGGACACATCATTTTGGTAAATACACTACACACGTGAAGAGTATACACCGATTTAAAGCACAAATGACTAAAACACTACTACACCCACTGTAAGCCGACGCGACACTGATTCCAGTGCCCTCGCTCGACATTATGGGAAGTTACATTTGTGCCATCTTTCAAAAAGTACAGTAGGCATTCAAGTTATATTTGCTAACTGAAGAAGTGATTCTTTGCCATCATACTAACTGAGCCTAATCTATTTCGTTTATGCGTTTCACTGGTTACTGCATTGCAATTAATGCGTTTATACAATGAATTCGCTCATAAAGAGCAATCAGTTATTCAAGCAGTTAATGCTGTAGCCTATGCTTGCTATTAGCAACAAGGTTTACAGACACCAACCAGACTGGAAAATGTATGAAAGCTGAAAATTTATTATTGAGTTTTGTAATTGCTGGATGACCATTAAATTTTAATTATTCTTTATTTACGAGGGTTGTGAGCTGTACTTCTAACTGTTTACGAAGTAAGATTCATATGTCCTAGGGGCTTTTGCAGTAAGTTGGCAGCTCCTAATCGCTGCATTGCTTACGAAAGAACAAGTTTCATTCACTAATTTAACCTATATTCGTTCGTAAGGCCTCTTCTAATTAGATGTAAGTTGCATATACTGGTAATTCTGTACAGAAGAATTATTAGATTCAGCCCGTTCTGTCAGTCATTTCAGTCGAAACCTCAACATATAGTAGCCTAATCTTAAAGAACATGGAATAAACAAGCTATTTTACCTTGTCATTCTGCCCAGGTTTACTTGGAAAGTCAGTTATTTTACAGACAGAACACACGGTCTCGTCACTTATAAATGCACTTTAGATTTAAGATAATATAACAATATAATACAAATACACCAATCTAAACACAATAACGCAAACCACCAGAAACCCCTGTATCGAACTGCAAGCTGACGGAACACACTCAATTCAGTGTCCCCATTTGACATTACGAGGAGTTAGATTGATGGGCATCTTGAAATGGGGGTAAAGGGTGAAACTTCCATATTTTACACTTTTAAACCTACATGCTTGATTTTTGTACACATATTTGCGGTCTAAAAAATACTGTTGTGAAAATTTTTCATTTCTGTCAGATTATTAGTTTTTTAGTTATTCAAAAGTGAATACTGAAAATTTTTCATATTTCAAAATGAATTTGAATTGGCGCCCTTAAGGCGGGAGGGGAATGACCGCTAACCACCGAAGCCGCAGGCTTTTTGTACCTACCTCCGGGATGGGATGAGTTGCGTGCCCACAGGCCGCCCCGCACCGCAGATCCCCCCGCAGGCCCCCACGGAGCTCCCCTACATCCAACAAGTTCAAAATGAAACATGTCACAATTTTTTTTTCAGTAAATGTCTGCATTTTTTAACGGGACCAGACATACGAGGTCTGATTGGAAAGTTTTAAGAATGGATCCGCCACTGCTTATTGGTTTGGCGGGCAGGTACACCGAATGTGGGGGGTTAATCATGACTTGTCTTTGAATGCCCTCTGACAGGAAAGTGCGTTTCCTTTATTCAGTTCGTTGTGGCAGCTGATTGAGTGATGGTCTGTTAGGGCTTGTTGCCGGATTCTGTCTGCGTGAAAATGGATGTAAAAACAGAACAACGAGTTTGTGTGGAATTTTGTTTTAAAACCGGGAAATCAGCTTCTGAGACGAATCGTGGGTATATGTTTATGATCCTGAAACCAAAGTTCAGTCTTCGCAGTGGAAGAGTCCAGGTTCACCACGACCGAAAAAAGCACGGCAAAGTCGGTCGAATGTGAAGTCGGTGATTTTTTTTCGATTCTACCGGTATTCTGCATCATGAATTTACCCCTAGAGGACAGGCAATTAACCAGGGCACTATTTCATAAAACTCTACAGGTGTGACATATACGACAATTATGTCAAATCTGACAAATTTGTCAATATGTCATGACAATTCTATTTTTCATAAATATTACAACTTTTCCTTACATTACAGGCAAATTAATATAATTGTCAAGACTAAAAGAGCCCTTTTCATAAACGCGACAATTTTATGTCAAACCTAAAGATTACTTTAGTACACTGTAGATGGCTCTCATATACGCGTGCAATAATCGATCTCCACATCGAATGTGATATCTAAGTAATCAATTATTACCATCGAAAATAATTGAATTATATTTCTCTTTGCAAAGTCACTGAAATTGAAAGTTAGGTTAATGCGTTGACTAAAAACCCTGCGTGATCTCATGTCTATTTTTTCATCACACTCACTACTACCAATATCACTACTACTATTTTTCATTATTAACAAGACAATTTAGCAAGTTTATTAACAAGAAAGAGTTTGTCAAGTTAAGCCATACATTTACATAACCTACTGACTTGGCCTACATATGAAAGATTGCCTGTCACTTCTGTAATGACAATTCTACATTTTTTGTAAACTTGTAAATATGCCAGCAAAAATTAATGTTTCATAAATGGTAGGTATCCTAAGATTTGACATATTTGTCGGACTTTTACCTGTAAATTCAAAAGTTTTGAGAAACAACAATATGTAAAATTGTCATACAAATCTACAAAATTGTCATGACATTTACTGTATGTAAAGTTGTCAGCTTTTATGAAAAACGTAATTGTCAAAATGTAAACTTGTAAAACAATTATATGTCACCTGTCACCTGTAATATTGTAACTTTTATGAAATAGGGCCCAGGAATACTACAAATGTGTCCTTGAGCATTTGCGCGAAAAGGTGCAGAAGAAAATACCTCCATTGTGGAAAGACAGGCGTTGGGTGCTCCACCACGACAATGCGACAGCTCATCGTGCCTGCTCATTCGTGGAAATTTATACCAAATTTCAAATTCCTGTGCTTCCAAAACCGTCCTATTGCCCTGATATAGTCCCTGCGGACTTCTACCTGTTTCCTAAACTGAAATTTGCACTGAAAGGGAAGCGATTTGACTCGATTGAAGACATCCAGGCAAATCCGGAGAGCGTCCTTAACACAGTTCAGAAGAAAAAAAAATCCAGAAATGTTTCCAAAAGTGGAGTTGGAGTCGGTATGTTCAGTCAGAAGGGGACTATTTTGAAGGAGATGCATCACAGTAGCATATAAATACCGCCATTTTGAAATTACAAGCCCATTCTTAAAACTTTCCAATCAGACCTCGTATTATGTAGAAAAATGTCATGCATTAGTTATCCTGTCCTTCTACTACAAATGGAGAAAAATTAATATTCGATGCAAGAGTCAAATTTAAGAAAAAATTCATAAAAGTAAACTCCGTGGCGCTACATCCCTGGAGGGACAAGGCCTACAACCCGACCGCTGCGTCATCTACCATAGGCAGATAGCAGGATTGGGGGGGGGCAGCATGTGGTCAGAAAAAAATGCATGGTCAGCACAACTATTTGCTTTTTAATTTTAAAAATTATTGACATAATCAAAAAATCCATGCACTATTTTGTGTCACTTTGTAGAACTTACAGATAAAATTTCAGACTCCTTGCGTTAACTCTGTAGAATCAAGTTAAGTTCTGAATATGGGCTACAAATACAGTAAAAATTAAAGTATGGAAAAATGACTTTAAACCTTTGCATGATAGTGATATAAAAATGTGTAGGCCTATATGCAATTTCATCAGAAATACTCAGCCTTATAACTGATTTTTAAAAATTAAACGAACTTGGATATTACTTTCCTTATTCTTAGGGACAATCTTCTGAAGGAAATTTATTTTTGTCCAAAAAAATTATTTTCATCACCAAGATTTAAATATTTAAATGTGCTTTCTGAAGTGAAACTTTTTTAGCCGCGCTAGGTGTAAACCGAGAGCTAACCCAAACTTGCGTTACGAACAAAATCGTCACGAAATTGTTACGCACAAAATCGTCACGAAATTAGTGGGGCTGCGACGGAACGGACTGCACTGAAAACAATCAACTCATAGATTAGGCTTATCCAAAATTTTTAAAATCCAAAAATCCAAAATTAAAAAATCTAAAAATCTAAAATTAAAAAATCCAAAAATTATAAAAATTACGGGAGCGCGCGGAGGAAAGGTATCAGGCATTAAATGGGGGGGCTATTACTGCTTCGAGCTAGTGGCGTGGTGAGCCCTTATAAAAAATCAAAAAATCCAGAATTAAAAAATCTAAAAATCGAAAATACAAAATAAAAAATAATAAAAATAATAAAAAATATAAATATCCAAAATTCAAAAATTCCAAATTCAAAAATTCCAAATTTAAAACATCCAAAAATCCAAAATTTTAAAAACAAAAAATCTAAAATCCAAAAATCCAAAACTTAAAAATCCAAAATTAAAAAATCCAAAATCCAAAATTGAAAAATCTAAAAATCCAAAATTGAAAAATCCAAAATCCAAAACTAAACGTCCAAAAAAATCAGATACAAAATCTGATAAATTCAAAATTAATAAATCCAAAATGCCAAAATTAAAAAACTAAAAGATAAAAAATTTAAAAAGACCAAAACCCCACCATTAAAAATGTCAACAATATAAAATTGATTTTTTTTATGTCTCGTAATTAGGGGACTTAAAAGTTCCGGAGGGCACTGAAACTTAGTCTTAATGCATAGTATAAGGTACATCTCTAGGTAGTGTGTTTAATACAAAAACAAATAATGTTAATTTTTACCAAAAATGCTTACTATTTCACCCATCAGACCCTTAAAAAAGAACAGTAGATGCTTTCTTTGGAATTGATTTCATTCTAAACTACGGTGCTAACTGAGCCTTAAATCTCTACAGTCTTTTGTTTAAACGCATCGTTTCGTTTATACGTTTAACTGCATACTGTATTGTAGAGAATGCTTTTGCACAATGAATTCACCCTCCTCAAAATGCAATTACTCATTCGAGAAATTAGTTCTGCATGCTTGCCATTAGAGTTAAGGTAAGCAGACTTAAATCTTTCTGTAGACGTGTGTTTTCGGCCCCCTTCACTGCCGTTTCCCAGTACACACAGACAGACAGACAGGCGTATCAACATCACCAGCCATACTTTTTTTCTGATTTAGATACATAGGCAGAGGAGGAATAAACAAGATGAACCCCTCTCGCAAGATGTCTCGTTCCCTGTGAAGCCAGTATTTAATTAAAATTGTAACTTTTCTTTAAATTGATTATTTCAATTTTTAACGTTTGAACTTTACTACTCTCTTCACTTATAGGTGAGTCTTTACAAGCAGACTCTTCACAGTTCATACGAGCCCACTTTACCACTTCATTCCCCACATTTCAGCAAATAGGTCTTCGTTGATTGAAGATACAGTGGAATTTTCTTGAGACTTGAGTCTTCAACAGGGAAGACTCAAGAAAAAGCCGGAAGTTTGAAATTGTGTTAGTGCTAGTTTTTAATTAAACTTTTTGAAGTTCTTAATATTCTATCAGTATGACAAGATTATGCTAATGTCATTTTAATATTAGTGTTACTATACTATGCCAGCACAGCAAGGTGACTTGTAGATGACAGAAGGGCTGTCGAACGGCCTAGGCGGCATAAAATAAAGGTTGCTGAGCTGATAGTTTTAATAATTATTGTTTGGGACTGGACGGAAATATATCCGGTCCGAGAGAGGGCAAATGTTTGTTATAAGGACCGTGAAGACAATGTTAAGTATGGACTTAAATTGTCCTGTCCAAGGATAAAATGTAGGTTAGGTTTAAAGGAACAAAAGTTCTGGTTGAAGTGAAACAATGTATATGCAATACATGGGAAAACTCTTTGAGTAGCGGAGGACCAATTTTAGAGCAAGAGTGGACTATATCACGAGGACACTGGGTACAGAGATCAAAGGAAACATATTGGTTAAACAATCTAGAATGTAATGAAATACTTGCACTTTATTAATACTTGTAAACACTCGAAGAAATACTATATGAACACTGAATAATAATTAAAGTAACACGTTGAAACAATGAATTGGAATTTGGCGCGAACAGGGTTACACCACTAGAAGTAATTTAGTAAATTTTGTAATATACCAATGAATAATATCTCAAATTAAAGGTAATAAAATTTACTGTAGAATGAAGGTATTTAAAGTTATTAGCACTTGATTGCTCACGTTTTATAGCTTCTTGGTGAGTGATGACGTCACACGCTATGTACTTACGTGGAACTAATAAGTGAATCTAATGAACTTTTAATACGGAGAATATGTAAATTCTGTTTAAGTAATTTACTTGAAACTAATAAAACTTATAAGGAAGTTTTATTCCTACGATTTCTAGTGTATATACAAAGGGCGCGAAGATGCCTTTGTTACTAGAGAATCAGAGCAATGTTAGAACGCGACTTGTTCGTATCACTGCAGGCTTTATACTGATGAGGCTTCCTGACGCTCTTCGAGGCGTCCTTACAGGGGGAATACCCGTCACAAAGAACTCGTGATCAGGATATGATGAAATATACGCCTACTCAACTTAATACTTGGCGCAAGAACACCTGGCGGATGATTTGAATTAAAACTATTCACTGCACATAATAAATATGCTGGAAAAAACACTTAGCTTGCGTGAACATACTCCGCGCCTTTGACGAATAACGTCAATAAAAAACATAACAGGAATGCAAGCTATAATGGAAAGACACTTGTATGTACACAAAACAAGCACTGATTCTAATTGGATGTATACATGTGATATGTGTTGGAAAATTACTTCTTACATATATTGCAAGGATATGATATTGAATAGAAAGCACTGATTTCACTATTTACGTTGAAGCACACGACACACAATATAAATCAGAGGAGATACGTAGACATGTGAGTTCAAGTGAAGCTGAAGACGTCTTGAAGGCAGCTAAGGGTGACCCAAGACGAGCAGCGACACAAGGAAAGCTTCAATAAATAAATAGAATGAAACATTGCTATCGGAGTATGCATTGGAACAAGGAAAAGATACCTGATAATTATAAAAGAATGTAGGCAATTATCAAGACCATGGTGAGAGAAACTTCCAATGAATGATAACAACAATTCATAAGTAAACATAGAATGTAGAAAATGGGAATGTAGTAGAAATTCAATGATAAGTATGACAATTATTATGATCAGTCATACAGTATGCTCAAAGAACATAAAAACCCATGTAGTAAGTAGTGGCTTGTCTAGTAATCTAATGTATGAGGATTAGTAGTCAGAAATCATACGTCAAGATCAAAGACTATATAAAACCATGTAGTAGTTGTGGCTAGGATTGCGATCCTATGACCGAAGATTAATGTAGATAAGGGACACCAAAACACCAATAATACAAGCACAAGGGAGAAATGGGACGTGTTGATTATTGAATGTTGTTGGCATATAAGGTAATTCACCTATGCAGCAAAAGGCAAGTGTTTCAAAGGAGTAACTCACCTATGCAGCAAAAGGAAAATGTATCAAAGGAGTGAATAGACAACAGACAAAGAGCTGGTAAACGATAAAGCATTTTATCCCCTCAACTGAATGTCAACATGAAGAAATTCAAGCTAGAGTAGGTAAAAACTCTTGAACTGAAAGACAGAGAGATATCTTTCAAATAGCAAGATTGATGGAAAGAAAATACATGTAACACATCTCGCAAGAGTACGATTTGTTACAGAGATAGATGAGAAATGGACTTCAAGTGGAGAATCTTGAATATAAGATCATAGAAAGTGTCATATGCTACTCGTCTTGGGGTAGAGGACACACCTTGACTATGGGCCGCTTATATTCACCACTGGAAGTGCGCACAGTAATCACTCGAACCAAGCCGTCTTCTCCCGGATGAGTAGCGGTGATCACGCCTAACTTCCATTGAAGAGGAGGAATGTTGTCTTCCTTCAAGATGACGACAGTACCAACTTGAATGTTGTCACTGGAACAGGTCCATTTCTGCCTTTGTTGTAGTGAGTGAAGATATTCGGATGACCAGCGTTTCCATATGTGTTGCAAATGATTTTGTAACAGCTGCCATTTTTCTAAGTACCTCTTATCTTCCGTAGGAGGATGTGAAGGTATAGATGTGAGAGGTTCTCCAATTAAGAAGTGACCAGGAGAAAGGTATGACAAATCAGCTGGATCATCATTTAGACGAACAAGTGGTCTAGAATTCAAGCACGCTTCGATTTGAGATAGAAGCGTAGAAAGCTGTTCATATGTGAGAATTTGAGCTCCCATAACTCTCCTGAGATGAAACTTCATAGATTTCACTGCTGCTTCATGTAAACCACCGAAATGGGGAGAATTTGGAGGAATGAACGACCAGCTATAATCATGGTTTGCAGTGAAATTTTGAATTGTAGTTTGAAAGTCTCTTGACTGCAATAGCAATCTGAGCTCCCTTAACTTGTTGTTTGCTCCCACAAAGTTAGTGCCATTGTCACTGAAGATTTCTTTACAGAGTCCCCGACGTGCTGTAAATCTTCGTAGGGCTGCTATGAAGGCATCTGATGTTAGATCAGAAACTAATTCAATGTGGATGGCCTTTGTTACCAAGCAGACAAAAATAGTGATGTAAGCTTTTACAGTAGTTTTACTGCGTGGAGCCCCATATCTTATGTTGAAGGGTCCAGCGTAATCGACTGCTGTGCGGAGAAAAGGTCTAGCAGGAGTTATTCTATAGCTAGGAAGATTTCCCATTAACTGCTGAGCACTTTCTGCTTTTAATTTAAAGCAGGTGAGACATCTATGCAAAATAGATTTTACTACTCTGCGAATACTAGGTATCCAGTAGGCTTGTCGTAATGAAGCTATAAGCAGCTGATGCGAAGCATGTAATAGCTTGCGATGCTCATATTCTACAATCAGAACTGTTAAGTGATGTCTAGATGGCAATATAACCTGATGTCTTGCATCATGTGTAAGATCTGATTTCTCCAACCGTCCACCCACTCTTATAATGTTGTTCTGATCTAGGAATGGAACTAATGCATGGATAGAGCTTTTCACTGAAGTTTGCTTGCTATGGCTAAGATCTTTCAGCTCTTGAGAGAAAGCTTCTTTCTGAGCAATTTTAACACAAACTTGTAAAGCCTTTTGCAATTCTTCTGCTGCGAGAGGTCCATGATATTTGTTTTCATGACGGCAGGCAGAAATAAATCTATACATATAACAAGTAACTCTCTGCAGGCGCTTAAGATCAGAAAATCTTGTGAGAAAACTATCTTCTGCTGTTGTAGCCGCCATACAAATAGTAACCAGTTGTTCGGAAGACTCCTGAATGGTTAATTGTTTTGGTTGTTCAGGCCATGATGTTGTGTTATGAGCCAACCACTTAGGACCGTGCCACCACAAATCAATATCAGACACTTGTTCAGAAGATACACCTCTTGAAACGAGATCAGCTGGGTTGTTTTCTGTAGAAACATGTCGCCAGGCTGCTGTTTCAGAAAGTTCTTGTATTTGTGACACACGGTTGGACACAAATGTTTTCCACTTTCGTGAATCTGATTTTATCCACGACAGAACAATAACTGAGTCTGACCATAGATAATTTAGTGAGGTTTGAATGTTAAGGTCATTCAACACCTTGTTGTACAGTTTAGATAGCAACAATGCTCCACAAAGTTCAAGACGTGGAATGGTTTGCCTTTTAAGAGGGGCAACCTTAGATTTGGAACATAGCAAGTTAATTGTAACTTCACCTTCACTGTTCACCGAACGGAGATATATGCATGCACCATAGGCCTTTTCTGAAGAGTCACAGAAGCCATGGATCTGTATATCTTGAAGGGTACCATGTGTGAGAACAAATCGTGGAATACGCATCGTGTGTATTGTACCTAAAATGTCGCAGATCTCAATCCATTTCTCTGCTATGTGCGAAGGTACTTCCTCGTCCCAACCAAGCTTTTCAATCCATACTGATTGCATGAAGATTTTGGCATTGATAACAATAGGACTGACAAGGCCTAAAGGATCAAAGATGGAGGATATGACTGATAGGATAGAACGCTTGGTAAGTTGAACTCGAGTATGAGTTTGGAGAGAAGGATGGGATTGAATCTGGAAATTATCAGTTGCAGGATGCCATAGTAAACCGAGGGCATGTGCATTTTCACTGTTATCAAGAGACAGAGGCAATTGGGTCTCTCGATAAGAAGACGGAACAGATTCCAACAAAGCTTCATGATTGGAGCACCATTTTCGCAATGGAAATCCGCCACTGTCAAGCATGAGGATTAGTTCTTCTTGAAGGCGTAGCGCTTCTTGAAGATTATCATGTCCTGTCAGGCAGTCGTCCACATAGAAGGAATTTCTAACAGCTTGGGAAGCAAGAGGGTATCTAGCTTCTTCTTCTATCGACAGCTGATGCAGGGATCTTATGGCTAAAAATGAAGCTGATTTAGTACCATAAGTCACAGTAGTTAATGCATAGTCTTGTATGGGCTCATTTGCATTAGAACGCCACACAATCCTTTGAAGATTCTGGTCGCTTTCGTGCATTTTTATGCGTCGGTACATTTTAGAAATGTCAGCTGAGAATGCATATTTATAGGTTCGAAAACGAATTATAATTGATGATAAATCATCTTGCACTGTAGGCCCTAATTTCAGAATGTCATTTAGGGACTTGCCTGAAGATGTTTTTGCAGAAGCGTCAAACACAACTCTAGTCTTGGTTGTAGTAGACGAGGGCTTGATTACTGCATGATGTGGTAAATAGAAGCATTTTTCACCTGGCTGTGGAAGTGAAACCTTCTTCATGTGTCCCAATTCTTCATATTCTTGCATGAATTTTTTGTAATCTTCCTGCAAGACAGAATTAGTTTGAAATTTTCTTTCCAGATGTTCTAAGCGTTTCACTGCTTGTTGTCTGGATTCGCCCAAGGAGTCCTGAGATCGATTCTTGGGTAATTTCACTACAAAAGCACCGTCATCTGCACGAATAGTGTTTTGTATGAAATGCTCTTCACACTCTCTTTCTTCTTTAGTAAACACTGGTTTAGGAAAATCTTCTAGTTCCCAGAAACGCCTTAACTGTGTGTCAACATTGTCAACGGTCACAAATAAATTGTGTTGAGCAAATGTGACTTTCTTAGACTTGATTGAGTTTTTGGGAACAGATCCACTGATTATCCAACCTAGTTCCGTGTTACTAAGAATAGGGTTATTAGGAATGACTATTCTTTCATTAGTGAATAGTTGGTAAAACAAGCTAGCACCAATGAGGAGCTGGACATCACCAGGGATATAGAATTTAGGATCTGCTAATGAAATTTCACTAGGAATATTGAATTTTGTGGGATCAATACGGACTGAAGGAAGTTTGTTTGCAATGTGAGGGATTACTAGACAGTTCATTTCAGCCTGGAAATTCTGGATTCTGGATCGCAGATTAACCTTAACACTGTGACTGCAAGAAGAGGTGCCATTTATGCCTCTTATGTGAGTATTGACATCTGTAGTTGACAGCTGCAACTTCTTGGCTAAATCTTCAGTTATGAAGTTCAATTGGCTTCCTGAGTCTAGTAACGCTCTGCACAACACTAGATTTCCTTGCCTATCTTCAAGATGCACTGCTGCAGTTGCTAACAAAATCTCCTTTTGGTTGGATTTTTCTTTTATAGAACAGTAACTAGCAGGCAAATTGTCAGTGCCTTCACCAGTGTTTGAATGGTGAGAGGTCTTTTTCTTGTCACGTATGTTATGTAATAATTTGCTGTGTGAAGCCTTCCCACAATTACAGAAGGACTTGATTTTGCAATGGTCTCTTTTGTGACTGTTGGAGAAACAGTTTGCGCATAAGCCTTTGGTTTTCACAAGATCCCATCGTTGATCCACACTCAACTGTGAAAACTTTTCACACCTATATAACTTGTGACCTTCCTGGCAGCAAGGGCAAGTATCACCTTTGATGGCAACATACGATTGACGAGTTGTTTTTACAGACTTCTTTTGTGAATGTTTTTCACTCTTTTCTTTGGATGGGCTTGGCACATTGTTAGACTTGGATAGCACTTCTAACGAATGAGCCTTGGCTTCTAGGAAGTTCATCAACTCTTGAAGCGATGTGAACCTTTGTGAGTCAATTTTACTTTCCCATTCTTTACGTGTAGTCTCACCAAGATGATCCAATATTAATTGAATGAACATGACTTCGTGTAATGGGATTTCAATATTGAGAGCTTCGATGGCGTTAAGATTGCTTTGAAACTGATTTAGTAAGTTTCGCAAGTCTGTAACGTTTTCATTTTTCATTACTGGTAACGAAAGTAGATTTTTGATGTGAGCTGTGGCAATAACTCGAGTATTATCATATCTAGAGCACACCAAGTTCCATGCTATAGTAAAATTCTCATTCGTGACTGGAAGATTCTGAACAAGAGCGTGAGCCTGCCCCTTCAGAGAACTCAGCAAATAATGATATTTCCTGGATGGAATCCAACGATTCATTGTTTACCACTAAACTACTGAAAGTGTCATGATAATGCCTGAAATTAGTCACATCTCCACTGAATACAGGAATTTGAATTCTTGGCAATTGTATATTTCTATTGTTGCACTGTGAATTAGAAGACTGACACGTGTGCTGAGAATTACCACTGTGATTAGATTGTTGACTGTTCACAGAGTTCACACTATGCACTTGCTGCTCGTGATGACATAGGATTGCACTGAGTTTAGCTTTAATTTCCTTGTAACAGGTTCTTGTAACCTCTTTATGTTCAAAATGTGAGTCTAAATCTTCTTCTGCTTCCACAACAGATTCAATTTGAGTTTGAATACCAATGTATCTGTCCCAGATTTCGTTTAAACTGTCGAAATGCACTTTTAACATAAACACATCAGTATCTTCATTGACATCTACACAGACCCTTTGAAGATAAGTAAGTTCTCTTTTAATTATTCCTCTTCTTTTAATTAAAGCTCTTAATTCACTTTCCATGTTGAATGCGAAATGTGGAAATTACTTGTAGTTTAAAGATGAGATGCTACCACCGCTGCACGATGATACATGTGAGTCAGCTGTTCACTGCTTTCTTGAAGTTCGCTGGTGACCGGAATCCCACGATGAGTCGAATCACTGCTGCATGATGCTATCCGCGATGCGAAGTTCACGGTTGCTGGAACTCACGAACCGACCGACTCGGAAGCACAGATGAATGAGACGAACTCGAGAAACGGTGTTTGCGAATACAAGTATGCAATAAATATGATTGTACCAATATGATCCTGCCCGTAAGGACCAATGTTTGGGACTGGACGGAAATATATCCGGTCCGAGAGAGGGCAAATGTTTGTTATAAGGACCGTGAAGACAATGTTAAGTATGGACTTAAATTGTCCTGTCCAAGGATAAAATGTAGGTTAGGTTTAAAGGAACAAAAGTTCTGGTTGAAGTGAAACAATGTATATGCAATACATGGGAAAACTCTTTGAGTAGCGGAGGACCAATTTTAGAGCAAGAGTGGACTATATCACGAGGACACTGGGTACAGAGATCAAAGGAAACATATTGGTTAAACAATCTAGAATGTAATGAAATACTTGCACTTTATTAATACTTGTAAACACTCGAAGAAATACTATATGAACACTGAATAATAATTAAAGTAACACGTTGAAACAATGAATTGGAATTTGGCGCGAACAGGGTTACACCACTAGAAGTAATTTAGTAAATTTTGTAATATACCAATGAATAATATCTCAAATTAAAGGTAATAAAATTTACTGTAGAATGAAGGTATTTAAAGTTATTAGCACTTGATTGCTCACGTTTTATAGCTTCTTGGTGAGTGATGACGTCACACGCTATGTACTTACGTGGAACTAATAAGTGAATCTAATGAACTTTTAATACGGAGAATATGTAAATTCTGTTTAAGTAATTTACTTGAAACTAATAAAACTTATAAGGAAGTTTTATTCCTACGATTTCTAGTGTATATACAAAGGGCGCGAAGATGCCTTTGTTACTAGAGAATCAGAGCAATGTTAGAACGCGACTTGTTCGTATCACTGCAGGCTTTATACTGATGAGGCTTCCTGACGCTCTTCGAGGCGTCCTTACAGGGGGAATACCCGTCACAAAGAACTCGTGATCAGGATATGATGAAATATACGCCTACTCAACTTAATACTTGGCGCAAGAACACCTGGCGGATGATTTGAATTAAAACTATTCACTGCACATAATAAATATGCTGGAAAAAACACTTAGCTTGCGTGAACAATTATTTTATTTTATTTTTATTACCAAGAACTGAAGATACAAAGATGCCAACGCAGAATGGAGAGAAAAATCTTAGACATTAAACTAGTAGACAAAGTAAGAAACGAAGAACTGAGGCTAAGAAGTGGTATCGAAGAGGCACATAAACAGGCAAGAGAGCTCAAATGGAGGTGGGGAGGACATGTGGCCAGACTACCTGCCACCACGATCTGGGACCCAAGAAGAGGGAAAAGAAGAAGAGGGAGACCGAGAAGGAGATGGGCTCAGGACTTCATAGAAGTGATAGGACCTCAATGGTCACGAGTAGCAAGGGATAGGAGGGAGTGGAAAATCACAATTTTAGGTTTAGAATAAAATGTTGACATAATTTAGAAATTAAAAGTGAAGTGAAGTGAATTGAATTAGGGAAAAAGTACAGGACACTCATTCTAGACTCAAAATGGAACACAAGCTACACACAGTAACTAACAGTTAAAGTAAAAGCTCAAATCCGAGCATGCACACAGGAAATAGCTCACCCCGTGTGTACAAACTGAACTAACCCTACCGATAGTAGGAGGCCCTTGCCTGAAAAGGATTCAGTGGTTTTTTCTAATTTCTAATTTTTCTACCAATTAAATTTTAATTAAGAACCAGAAGAGTGATTTCATGGATCTTGTCATAATCTGTGTCGGTACATTGTGCAACTTCCATGAAAATTAAGCTGTTTCTATTATGCTAAATAGGAACGATCACCTTTCGCTACTTCCAACGTACTTCATTCTTCTAATTGTTTTCTAAACCATTCTAATAAACAGTATTTGTTTTTAAATCGAGCTTCATTCAGGACATCAGAAAAAGGGCGAAATGTTAATTTTCGAGATGTCTAGAAGATTCAGTTAACGGGATCTGGCAGTACGCACTAATGAGGTCCAACGATTTAATATGCCAGAAAACCGTGAGCTGCAAAATGAAAATCGGAAGAGGCATGGTTTCAATATCAATCTTTTGATTCAGGCATCTGTAATCAATTACCGGACAGAACTCATCTGAACCTTTAGGAACTAAAAATACAGGACTCGAGTAGGCAGAGACAGACGGACAAATAATTCCTTTTTGCAGCAAATCATTTTTATCACGCATAATGCGGACTTTAGGGGGTGATAAGCGATATGAAGGCAGTCTAACCTGTACATCCTATTGCAAATTAATGTCATATGCTAGAATCTAGAAGACTGGTAACGTCAAACGGTCAGTAAGCTGCAATAATTTGTTAGATATCACCCTAAAATTCATCAGATAAGTGTGAAAGATCAATCCAACTACTCTCAGAAATTTCGGATTTTTCTAATAGATTGGAATTAATATCAGAAAAGTCAGAGTTCTTGCTAAATTTATTCAACAACGAAATTTGAAACTTAAATGAAGGCATAAATGTAAAATGTATAAGCGCACGTTGAAAATTAATTACTAAGCCTGAATAAGAGGAAAAATCATACTTCAAAATAACTGGTGAAACCAAAGTATCAAGCACCAGAAAAAGGAATTTCCATGTAAACCTTTCTATCCTAACCTCCAGACATATAACAACGGAAACCTGGACAGTTGAACCATCAACACCAATTGGGATACGGTAAAATATAATGATATGGAATTCCTATGTCTGCAAGATAAGCATGGACACAAGAATGATATCTTTGTTACAAAAGGATAAAAAAATATATATTCGTTGCTACACAGTAACACATCCAGTAAAGTGTCTGCTCTTAATAAATTTAGTTTGTGTATAAGTATATCAAGTTGTTTTTGAGAAAATCACAAAAGAACTCTTCAACGTAAAGTATAGTAAAAGTGGGAGAAGAGTAGTTGCTGTGCTTCGTTTCACATCCTTAGAGGATACTTAACCAAATCCAAATTTTAAAATGATTTATCCTTCTTTTTTAGCTATGCTGTTCACACAAATACACACACATACAGACATGTGTTTTAAAAAAGTATTTTTTTAGGACTTCAAAATGTGTAGCCTAATGAAGAAAACTTGCAAGTCGAATATCAGGGTCACAATACTTCCTCTGCCTAAGTAGGCCTACCTATGGTATAACTAGAAAAAGTAATGCATTATTGTCGAGTGTAGGTTTAATCAAGCCTCGAGAAAATGCTAGTTTCGTCAAGTTAAGACACTATTCCAAGAGCTCGATCTGAAATTAAGGAAAAATATTGCCGTATCTCGGTTTGTCTGGGAGCACACAGGACTATGGGTTAAAACACCATAATACATTTTCTCTTTCCAGCCTTTCCTGGCCTTTGACATTTATTGCATTATATTGATCCAGCAATACCTATGTCACCTCAACATCTATTCAAATACCCTCCGCTTCAAGTCCGTGCTTTTGTTTGATACTACAAACTCCCGTGTACGCTACATGACATTTAATTTAAATCGCTCTACTATATTTCAAACGTCAATTTCCTCGTACATTGAAATAAAACAAACTTTCACGAGACTTCCTGGAAATGTTAACGACGCGATTCCATTCTCAAAGCACAATGCCTGGAAATTCTAACAGTTGTGATCGCATAGGGTTACACTGTATAACTGGGACGCTAGGACCTGAACCAAACACGCGCAGATAGCTTATCGTCCAACGGTAGCAATGGAGTAGGATTCGAAGAGAATGCATATACTGTACTAGTAATTCCAAACTATGCGGCTCATAATAGCTCGTAACTATTGAAAACAAAAATAAAGTGAATAAAGTATTTGTTTTTTAGTTATGAAATATTATTTAAGTAATGGTATGTAACTCCAGAATATCGCTGTTGGGTCTACAAAGCTTCAACGCCAGACATAGTACCGGCGTCGCCGCCGTCATCATCACCATCGTCGTCATCTGCGTCACTGCCATCTCCCACTTGAATGGGAACCTTTTGCGTGCAGTTAAAAATTTGTCCACCAGAGCGCAGCAGGGTCTGAGGAGGTCCTGCCATCTCGTTCTGCCATATACTTATGCGTATCAATAGATGTGAATAATGTTGGCTTTCCTATAAAAACTGGCTATTAATAACGTTTAAGTTATATTCCAGAAATCAGATACCTATATTCTGCCTAGGAGAGTGTGAGATCGCCAGAAAAAGTATTGATTTGTTAAAAGAATTTAAAAAGTAATAGGTTCATGGTTGTTTGCTTTCACAATATTCTGTATATATTTCAGCTTTCGGTTATGGATTTACTGTGTGGTAAACAGATGCTAATATTTGATTAATATAACAAAGTAGTTATAGAAAGTAAAGAATTTGGATACAAATGTGTAAATATTTTGTTCCTATTATCATTAATATTTTATAAATAAATTTAGGTTACGTTTGCTTGCTTCTAAATAATATCCTTTAAAGGCTTACGAATAAGACATGCTCCAGAATTATAGCTGTCATTAAGTTTTTGTGTGGAAAACAAATAAAAATAAAAGTATTTGAATAGTGTATCATCATATTAGTAATAGAATGTTCTTTTCATGAAGTCAACGTAATTTGAAAGAAGCTGGAATGTCAAAATAAGGTAATAAGGAAATGATTTTCTTGTGATTATTACTATAGGCCTAAATGCGTAATGTTTTTAACGTCAACGCCCATCCATAATATAGGTTCATACTTTTTGTTTTAGAATTATATTGCATAAGTTTCAGAATTATGGCTCGTAGGGAATTGTTATTCATTGTACTGGGTTCTCATATGCTATTAATTCAAAATACTATGTTCTCTTCGATTCTAGTTAAAATATCTACGTGCATCGGTAATTCCAGTTCTAATATAGTGTTTTAATATCATTAATGTGCATTATAAAAGTGAGTTGTATATAATAACAGTGTAGTTGATTTATTTTTCTTTTTATCTTTTATTTTTTGTATTTAGAGGGAAAAAATAGCCAGTGCCAATTGCCAGTATAGAAAGGAAAAATATGCTTTGACGTCTTCTTTAAAATATATATATATATTTTTTTTTAATCTTCAATTTACAAGAACAACCAATGTCTGTAAGAATAATTCAGTTTTGAAATTGTTTCAATTTTACAATTTGTTTTAATGTTTGCAATGAAAAACTTACGAATTTAAACAAAATATTAATAATTTTATTATACAAATTATAAAAAACGTGAAACAGAAATATGTGAATTTTTGTTATGAAGTTGATAAATTAAGTAAGTTGTATTTATCAAATACTGTCCATAGAAGTAATTTTGTATCATAGTTTGAAAGAGAATAAATGGTTGAGTTTCCTGCTGGGCGAACTTTCTGTTTAAAGTAACAGAACATAAGTGAATCTTGTCCATTTCATGAAGATATTTGAAACATGGCCTTCTGTTGTAGATAATGAGAATACTACTTCTTGTTAAGTTTTATTCTTTGTAAAAATAATTAAGATAGTGATCAATTCTGAGGATTTGAAAGTGTTGAGCGAGGAGATTTGAAGGAAATCATAGACTATTAACTATTAGCATCCGTTTAATCTTCCTTATATTTTATAACCATATATTTCGTAAAGCATATGTGTACACCTCTGTTTTACACAGAGGATCGCCACAACATGTTTTCTGGCATTCTGATTGATGTTTAAATAGTCTGTTCCATTATGTTCAATTGACAGCAGACAACATGCTTGGACCTCTTTTGACCCTGCTGCCACCTATCGGGAGTCGCTGACAGAAAGGTTCCCATTACTGCATCAGTGGCCAGTTCTTGTGCAATGTATGTTTCTTCCACAGCCCGGCAATCTGGGTCACGGCGGTGAAGCCTAGCCTTGCGCTATGCCGCCATCTTGCCTCATCTGAAGACACCCATTGAACTACACGTAATACAATGGGGAAACTATCACGAGAACTTAGATTAAATCTATTTTCATAATTTTCTATTGGAAATTTTGTATCCACTAGTGAACACACTGAAACCACATTGAAAAAGCACGTCCTCTTGCTATTTTTCTCAAGCATTGGTTCCTATTACTTGCTAAAAATTAGGTTTTTGATGTGAAACTTCTTTAGCCGCGGTAGGATTAAATCGAGAGCTTGCGTTACGGACAAAATCGTCACGAAATTAGTGTTATGCTCAAAATCGTCGCGAAATTAGTTTGGTGTGACGGAACGGACTGCACAGAAAACAATCAACTCAATAATTAGGCTTATCTAAAATTTAAAAAATAAAGAATTCCAAAATTTAAAAAATAAAAAAATTCAAATTAAAAAATCGAAAATCCAAAATTTTAAGTCTAAAAATCCGAAATTAAAAATCCAAAATTAAAAAACTCAAAGATCCAAAATTTGGAAAATCCAAATTTTTAAAAATAATCCAAAGTAAAAAATCCAAATATCCAAAATTTAAAAAAAAAAAATCTAAAATTTAAAAAATTAAAAATCTTAAAATCCAAAAAATAAAAAATTCAGAGATCCAAAATAAAAAATCCATGCATGCATATCATAAGAGCCTACTTATTTATTTATTTACTATCCAAAAGTTTAACCTTATTGTACCAAGAGGTATATTAAGGTTATAGTTATTTAGAAACATAACATTAAAGCATAACATATGAATATTAATTATAGGTCATAAGATGGCTTACATGTTAATAGTTACTTACAAATATTATAACACATTCTTAAATTCTTAAGGAAGTATGAATAATACAAGAAATAGCTATCAATGTATGCTTACAGTTATTTATAAAAATTTAAAACATTCCTAGGAACTAAAGCATAATATTATTTACAATGCAAAAAATACACATAAATTGAGGTTAAGTTAATTTGCAATTTCTAAATGCTAAAGTAATATATGACTATTTACAGTGTATGAAATAGTTAACAATATTAGGTTATGGTTATTTACAACCATATAATACATTCCTAGAAACTAAAGCATGTATAATGCATGAAATGGCTAACAATAGTAATGAAAGGCCTACTTACGAATGTGTTGAAACGTGTTCCTTTCCTTGTTTCTTTCTGTCATAGTAGGAAAAATTACACCCGAATACCACACCATTCACCATTTTAGAAAAAGTATTTATACTCCTCAGTCCAATTACATTATTAGCTAAAATGCTAAAATTCACATCACTGTAACGCTCTTGTGGCTTGTACTTGATCAGCTGCTACAGTGTAGTAATATGGCGGTCCGTGCATCAACGTGGCTTCACTGCCGCCAATAGTACAGCATACACCATTGTCGATCTATCTCTATATATCTGTGGTTTCTTCAATGTCTCGAACATGTCAGTATCTTGAAATCCAGTCTTCTGATGTCATGGACTGAGATTTCTCTTCTGCCAATTGCATTGCAGAGTCCAAAGTAAAATGTACATTTTACCTGTACATTTCCAGGTGGTCTTTCAGTGACTTCCAAATTAATTCTATGAGCTTTAGGTCGGGTGGCAAGGTGGAAGTCGTAGAACAGAATGTTTATGTTGAGAAAGAAGGGCATCAATTTTGAATGTTTTCCAAGCGGGTTTTCTGAGTTTAATCCGTGAATATAATTCTGGTTTCAGCATTATCGAGTGAAATGGAATACCATGTAGTGTAAGCCAATCCATCATGACTGCTTTCCTGTATTTTTTTTTTTTTTTTAAGCGGGGTTAAGTTTTACGTTGTGGTATGGTTACCAGGACAGAGTTTTGGGGAAGGTTGGGTATTAATTTAGTCGTAAGCCATTTTTGATAATTGACAAAATTCATGTGATCGTGGTAATCTCCTGATTTTGTACCCCGACTTAAACATTAGAAGTGCGTTGGGCACAAAACAGTCTTCCCCACCTGCATGCACAATTAGAGCCCGTTGTCTCTTCGAAACAGGAGCTAGCAGTCCCGTGTTACTGTTGTCAGTCTTCCCTGTACGTTGTAAGACATCATAAATACTTCAGATGTAAATTACGGATGTCCATTTCCATTTTCTCAATTAATATCATCCGGTTATTCACTGTTTTCCTCCATCTGAACTGAAATGTAAATCTTTCAGCACTTGCCTTAAAGCCCATTTACCTCCAGGAAAATTAATTTTGTTCTTTAGAACAGGTAATAGTGTTTTTAAAGTTGGTTTTCCCTCATTTGTTTTGTGAAATTCATTCACCGTCCTTCTAATTACACACTTATCAAAATCATCTAAGTCTATTTTCACTTATTTCTTGGTCTTTTTTTTTTCTTCTTTTTTTTTGTGGAGTAGGCCTACTAAATTTCGTTCCATCTTGAACACATTTCGCACCTTCTTTTACATTTCTCGCAATGCTGCTGAATGAAATTCCTGTAGCATCCGAAACACGCTCCTGAATTGCATATTTAGTGTCATCTTGGTGCACCTGTTTGAAATACCCATATACATTCCACACTATTTCCCTACTCTGATTGTGAATCACTTTACTACCACCAACCTCTTTGTTAGAATAACTACATTCGCCTTCCATTGCTCTTATTAACGTATCACACTTCACTATTGAATGCTGTGAGGCTAACTAAGATGTTTCTACACGGTCTGTACAGAATGAACTGGCAGGAAACATCACGTGCTGGTTTTCATAGCAAGAAATCCATTGATCTCAAATGATTTTTCATTTTCTTTCAAACAATTACAATTTCCAGCAAAATTAGCTTATAATATAACTATCAATAAGGTGCAGGTCAAACATTCCAAACTATCAATAAAGTGCAGGTCAAACATTCCACTATTGCAGAGTTAATTTGAAAGAATCCTGTTTCTCACATGTTTTTCATGTGTCAGACAAGCAGAAAATCTATTTGTGCATGCACGAAACAAAAATAAAAAATGTAGTCTATAAGAATGTATTTTGATGAAATTGCTTAGTATGGAAGATATTTGTGTACACCAAAAAAAGAATAAAACTACGAGGGTGAGTCAACCATTAAATCAATGCAATTAATAACTAAAGGGACCACACAAAATCAACATCACCAACTACTGATAGCAGATAAAATAATTGAGAATGTAAACCAATTCACATATTTGGGAACGTGTATTACAGAAAGTGACGAAATGATAGAGGTACAAAGAAGAATTAATCTAGTCAATAAAACCTACTTTGGCCTCATAAAATGTCACGAAATTCAGGTTGATACATAGAAAGACAAAGATTTTTTTATACAAGACTATGATACAATCTGTAATACTTGATAAATACAGTCGAAAGAAAGATATTGCGAAGAATCTATGGCCCTATTAATGAGAACAGTGTATGGAGAGTTAGAAGAAATACGAGCTTAAACAAATGTACAGAGAACCAGAATTGGATAAAATAGTACATTTGAAAGGCTGCAATGGGCCGGACATATCAATAGAATGCAAGGAAACAGAATACCTAAAAGAATAATGAATGCAGCATTCAAGGGGAAAAGGTCCCAAGGAAGACCAAGGAATCGATAGGAGGATGCAGTCGGCATGGACACCAAACAATTACTTGAAATAAGGAATTGGAAATTGGCCGGTAGTAATAGGGAAGAATGGAGGAAGAAACTTGGGGAGGCCAGAGCTCGACATGGGCTGTAGCACCATGTGATGATGGTGATGATGATGATGATGATGATGAGTCAACAATTATCCAGACTATCGTAAAAAATACTTTTGCAGTAGTCGTACTGCGTTCCGCGAATGCCTACTTACAGTTGGCAATACGTGTGGTGAAAACCATCAACAAAGAATGTTACCGTGCACTGTTTACTAACAAACTTAAACCAGCAATTCGCAGCAAATGACGAGGTCTGCTGGACCAAATGTATAACAAAGACGGGAGACTATATTTAAAAATAATGAGAAAATCATACTGTATTTTGAAGTAAATAAAGTGTTTTATGAAAAGTCCGGATAATTGTTGACTCGCCCTCGTAAAAGAAGAAACAAAAAAGGAAGTCTTTTAATGCATGTCTTCTATATTATAGAAAAAAAAATTGCACAAATGTACCAAAAGGAAACCCAGTGAAGCAAGTTGTCCTCAGCTAGTAGTTATAATAAATCACACACCAAAGAAGGGTTACGCATCAATTGACCAAACTGCAAAAGCAGATTCTGAGATATTTGCATAACACGAGAAGCTTACACTTTTTCATAGGTTCTGTGGAATGGTTTTATATATCAAAATTAACATAAAGATCATTCTGTCTTGTGAAAATACTAAAATTTATACTATCATTCAAACATCATTAATCAGGAAAATGATCGGTCGCTTGATAATTAATAAATTAAATTACATATATATATTTTTATTCTTTTTTATATTTCTGCCAAGTTGTCCATAGGTAATTTCATGAAATTCACTATTGAGATAAAAATATTTATTTACAGTTAACTGTTGTAACTTCTGTCACATGATAATATGTGTCTGACCTACCTCACATTAAATGGACTTATCCATACGTCTCAAAGCACATGAGCTTTGGAGAGAGGAAGTTAGTCTCCTGTGAGTTGCCGCTTTAAGCTGTTGTGTTGTGTTGTGTTTCGCCATGTTTACAAAGCAGGAACAGCGAACTTGGCTGAAAATTCAATGTGCCCATGGTTGTACAGCACGACAATGTCATGAAGGTCTTGTGGAAGCACGTCGGGAGACGGCATTGCCATACAGGACTATGGCAAGATGGGTTAGAGCCTTCAACGAGGGGCACGACCCACAGTGGTCCAAATCGGAAAAAAAGCGGACAAAAATATTTTCCATAACAATTTGAAATAGTTTAGCATAAAACTTTAAACTAAATACTAATATTAGGTCAATTTGTTGTTTAGGTTCATAAAAGTACGGTACTTAGGCCTACAGGTAAAAAATATTCATTCATCCTCTGATCCGGATGAGTCGCTGTCGGCTTCTTCTCCTTCCTGCTCTGTTTCATCCTTGGGTATTGCCAATAAATTACACACTTTCTGAGCTAACTGTCTTCTTTTCTTCTTTGGTAGACCTCCTCTGCTGGAAATTACTGGATCAGAGCTTAGCAATAGTCTGTGGAACAAGTCATAATTATTGGACCTTCTTGAGGATTTTCTGGTAGGGTCTTCCCTATATTTTCTTACGTCTTTGTTTCTTGCCTCTAAGGCTTCTTCTGAAAGTTCCCCAATTGGCAGAATAGCTGCTTCTATAATGGAAGATCCATGGATAATTATTTTGCGGAGAGTTGGTGGCATGTAATACCACGGGTACAGCCGTACTTATAAACTTGCTGTTTCGCTGCGGTAGGAGTTGAACTCTGAACAATTAATTTCACGACCGGAGGAAATGGTTTTTAAAATTATTCCAAAATGAGTTATTAACTCTAAGTCTATCCCTGTTATTTCGGAAACTAACTAACGATTTTCAAAAAACCTTTGGGCAGTGTTACCATCATTGGTGGTTCCATAACCAGGCTTCGGAATATCAACTAGAAGACCTAATCTGGTTCTGAATGAGTCTTGCACTACTTTTTTTTTCTTTCCAATAGATCTCGGGTACCATCTTTCAAGCTCGCTTTCCACTTTTTAAAATCCAGGCAATAGGAAATATGGAGGAGACTTTCAAAAAATCGGATGAGGGCATGCAGAACTGATAATCCAAACTCAAGCTCTAAATTTTCGACGGGCTTCTGTGCTATTGTTTGTAAATTGTTCATTTCTGAAATCTTGGCACTTCAAATACAGCACTTCATACTTGAAGATTTTGCTAAAGCATACTTTTCCATCTATCATTAATAATATTAAGGAATAACGCACTTATGTGTTATTTATAACCAAGTTATTTAAAATTTTAATTTGTTCTGTTATGATCTTTTTTCCGCCCGAGAAATTTCTGATGTTTCATGAACCCACTGCATTCGAATAGGCCTGCAAAATCGTGTAGATGCAGTTCTCGAATTTTTCTACGCAATAATTCATGTTTTACTCTCTACAAGGCGAAGAGGCACGAAAGATGACATATAAAATACTGTAAAACCAGACTAAAAGTTTTAACAACGGTGGATAACTCACAACACTCACCATCAGCACAACGTTTCAACTAGATCCTTCTAGTCTTCCTCAGGCACTGGTTGGCAGATCAGCTGGGTTGAGTGTTGCAACCCCCTCTACGTCACCATCATCATCGGTGAGGGGTGGGTGGGTAAATTCACAAAGTGGACGCTCTGATGCATGAAGAAACATGGTGTTGCGTTGGAATCTCTTAATCCATTCAGTAGGAATTGCAAAGTCAGATTCGGGGCATTTTTTAATCTGCCAACTAATTTTAGGGGGAACATTGTCCTGAACCATTCTACGAATTACACTAATCCATTCGTCTCCCAGGTCACCATCGTAGTTATTGACACATTTGTCCTGATTACTGGCAATATGAACAGCTTCACAAATCTTTCTTTTAATTAAGTCCCTTACAACTTTCACCACTTCCAAAACTTTAATGCTATGTTTTAAGGAAACCATATGTTGACTTAATCCAGTGTTGGTCTTCAAATTACGAATATCCCTAACATGCTCCTGGAGCCTGATTTTAAAAGCCCTCCCAGTTTCGCCATAATATACCCCATCACAGTCATCACAAAGAACAGAGTAAACCCCTGGGGCGTCAAGACGGTTTATTTTGCAACCAACTTTTTTATGTTGTGAGAAAATATTCTCCAAAGTACTCCCTACTTTAAAAGCAGGTTTTAAACCATATTTACATAGCACTTAGCCAACATTCTGGCTGACACCTGGTTTATAAGTAACACTAACATATTTGTCTGTGGGGTTTTTTTCTTTTTTACTTGTCTGCTCAACACCCGCTTTTCTCCAAATCCTTTCAATAAACTTCCCAGTGTACCCATTAATTTTTGCAAGCCTAATTATGTTTTTCTTTTCTTCAAACAGATCTGCAGGATTATTACAAATTTTTAAGGCTCTAGTGACAAAGTTTTTCCACACATTAGATTTAGTTCCATGAAAATGTGCTGATTTTTTATGAATATATTGTTCACATTTGTTAGGTTTCCTGTACACACCGGTGAACACACGAGGAGCGACAAAGCGAATACGTAAGTCAAGAAAATTTAGACAATTGTTAACTGATTTTTCAATAGTGAACTTGATACGATCATGACGAGCTCCGAACTCGGCTAATAAGTCATTCGAAATGTCACAATTAGTAATAACCAGGGCATCATCGACATATCGTAGATACATAACCACACTTTCCACATTTTTAGTGATAATAGGGTTCTCTAGATAGTACATAAATATGTCGGACACAAAGCCAGAAACAGGGTTGCCCATAGCCAATCCCTCGTCCTGGGAGTATATTACACCATCGAAAATGAAGACATTATAATTAGTACACGCAGCATACCATCTACAATATTCATTTGCCACAATCGAGTCCACACCTTCCTTGGTTAACCATCGAAAAAGGTACTCGCCAGATAAGGCCCGTGGGATACTTGGATATAGGGATACCACATCAAGGCTGAATACACACATGTCATTATCGACATTCAGTCTATCCAATTTATTCCTAACCTCAAACGAATTTTCAATCGACCACTTTGTTCTTGGACTAATTTTCGTCAGTCTTTCAACCAACAACTTAGCCAGGCCGTACGCAGGATGGTTATACATGGGAATAATCGGTCTGAACGGTACACCCTCCTTATGAGTTTTGGGGAGCCCATAACATGAAGGTAATTGGGCTTTTTCATTCCGCAGCTTACTTTTTCCATCGTCACTAATGGTAATACTCGATTCAATAACTTTCACTACTTCCCTTTGTATTTTTGTAATCGGGTTGTGAGGGAGAACAGAAAAGTCTGGAGGCATGAAACAATCCTTCATCTTCTTAGTATAGGCATCACGGTCAATAAATACAGGGAAACTCTCTTTATCACTTTATCACTTATTGACCGTGATGCCTATACTAAGAAGATGAAGGATTGTTTCATGCCTCCAGACTTTTCTGTTCTCCCTCACAACCCGATTACAACAATACAAAGGGAAGTAGTGAAAGTTATTGAATCGAGTATTACCATTAGTGACGATGGAAAAAGTAAGCTGCGGAATGAAAAAGCCCAATTACCTTCATGTTATGGGCTCCCCAAAACTCATAAGGAGGGTGTACCGTTCAGACCGATTATTCCCATGTATAACCATCCTGCGTACGGCCTGGCTAAGTTGTTGGTTGAAAGACTGACGAAAATTAGTCCAAGAACAAAGTGGTCGATTGAAAATTCGTTTGAGGTTAGGAATAAATTGGATAGACTGAATGTCGATAATGACATGTGTGTATTCAGCCTTGATGTGGTATCCCTATATCCAAGTATCCCACGGGCCTTATCTGGCGAGTACCTTTTTCGATGGTTAACCAAGGAAGGTGTGGACTCGATTGTGGCAAATGACTATTGTAGATGGTATGCTGCGTGTACTAATTATAATGTCTTCATTTTCGATGGTGTAATATACTCCCAGGACGAGGGATTGGCTATGGGCAACCCTGTTTCTGGCTTTGTGTCCGACATATTTATGTACTATCTAGAGAACCCTATTATCACTAAAAATGTGGAAAGTGTGGTTATGTATCTACGATATGTCGATGATGCCCTGGTTATTACTAATTGTGACATTTCGAATGACTTATTAGCCGAGTTCGGAGCTTGTCATGATCGTATCAAGTTCACTATTGAAAAATCAGATAACAATTGTCTAAATTTTCTTGACTTACGTATTCGCTTTGTCGCTCCTTGTGTGTTCACCGGTGTGTACAGGAAACCTAACAAATGTGAACAATATATTCATAAAAAATCAGCACATTTTCATGGAACTAAATCTAATGTGTGGAAAAACTTTGTCACTAGAGCCTTAAAAATTTGTAATAATCCTGCAGATCTGTTTGAAGAAAAGAAAAACATAATTAGGCTTGCAAAAATTAATGGGTACACTGGGAAGTTTATTGAAAGGATTTGGAGAAAAGCGGGTGTTGAGCGGACAAGTAAAAAAGAAAAAAACCCCACAGACAAATATGTTAGTGTTACTTATAAACCAGGTGTCAGCCAGAATGTTGGCAAAGTGCTATGTAAATATGGTTTAAAACCTGCTTTTAAAGTAGGGAGTACTTTGGAGAATATTTTCTCACAACATAAAAAAGTTGGTTGCAAAATAAACCGTCTTGACGCCCCAGGGGTTTA
Organism: Ectobius pallidus; assembly: GCA_964059195.1. NCBI lineage: Eukaryota > Metazoa > Arthropoda > Insecta > Blattodea > Ectobiidae > Ectobius > Ectobius pallidus. Next base: position 24,063,374 of record CAXKWD010000012.1, read on the forward strand.
CTCTGTTCTTTGTGATGACTGTGATGGGGTATATTATGGCGAAACTGGGAGGGCTTTTAAAATCAGGCTCCAGGAGCATGTTAGGGATATTCGTAATTTGAAGACCAACACTGGATTAAGTCAACATATGGTTTCCTTAAAACATAGCATTAAAGTTTTGGAAGTGGTGAAAGTTGAAAGGGACTTAATTAAAAGAAAGATTTGTGAAGCTGTTCATATTGCCAGTAATCAGGACAAATGTGTCAATAACTACGATGGTGACCTGGGAGACGAATGGATTAGTGTAATTCGTAGAATGGTTCAGGACAATGTTCCCCCTAAAATTAGTTGGCAGATTAAAAAATGCCCCGAATCTGACTTTGCAATTCCTACTGAATGGATTAAGAGATTCCAACGCAACACCATGTTTCTTCATGCATCAGAGCGTCCACTTTGTGAATTTACCCACCCACCCCTCACCGATGATGATGGTGACGTAGAGGGGGTTGCAACACTCAACCCAGCTGATCTGCCAACCAGTGCCTGAGGAAGACTAGAAAGATCTAGTTGAAACGTTGTGCTGATAGTGAGTGTTGTGAGTTATCCACCGTTGTTAAAACTTTTAGTCTGGTTTTACAGTATTTTATATTTCTGACCGGTGGAAAGTTTATGGACTTTGAATTTGTTAAATATGAAAGATGACATAACTATAGTACGCTCTGGTCACTCTTGAAATCACATATTTTTCAACCACTCTGAATATTTCTTCTAAAAGAAACTTTCCACGAATTACATTTTTCCAGCGGTAAAAATAAGGCAGAAAAAACACTTCCTTACACTATTGTATACTGTTTTCTCGACACTCTCGTCAACATTGAACTGAAATTTATTAATTAGATATATCACAAACTTTTCCTGCCGCGCGCGAGATTGATCTTTATTTTCACGAATCTTGCTATGAAGTTCACTACGATTATTCACAGCACAGACAACCACCACTAATCAAATGCTTCTCACAACTGATGATCATTTCAGTTTTCTGGCTGCAAGACATCCCTGAACAGCCCCTTATCTCGCGCGACTGTTTATCCTCAGAGCGCACATATAAACATTCTCGCCCTTCCCATTCACGGAGTTGGCGGGATTTGGCGATGAAACCTTTAAGGAAATATTGTCAAGACTTCATTTTAATACTTGCGTAAGTTTCATAGGATACATATGTATACATTTTTCTAAAAGTCAAGTAAAACTTTTTTTTCTTGAAGAAAATTAGGTTTTATTAAAATTAATGTAAAAGTCCTTATAAATTATCTAAATTCGACAATCGTGCTTTTAATAGATAGAGCACATTATAAAGTACCTACAGGTACAATATTATAGACCTTGAGTTTCATTTTCAAGTGATAAAGATATTACAAAGTTTACTTACAGAACTGAGCGGTTCAGGAACTAAGAGTTATGCCCCTTTTGCAGTATTATAACTGAGAAACCAAGAAGCAATTTCGAAACATAAAGTGAAATTAATGTACACTGACAATCATACTATACTTGGACAGTTGTTTGGCGTTTCTAAATTAAAGTTCAAAATCGATTTTTGTCCGTTTTTTTTCCGATCCGGACCACTGTGCGACCGTGTGCAACACATGGCTAGGCCAGGTCGTCCCAGTATTAGTGAAGAAGACGTGGAAATTGTTTCTGCACTTCTAGACATGAATCGACAACAGACGGTGCGTGAGTTAGCCCTGGAGATGGGACTGTCGCATATGACTGTTTTTTGAATTCTAAAGAAACGCCTGGGAATGCGAAAAATTGCATCTCGGTGGGTTGCCTGGAATTTGACAGAGGCTCAGCTATGGCTACGATATGACTCTGCTCAAACTCACCTGCAGCGTTATGGTCATGATGGTGACACCTTCTTACGGCGCATTATTGCACTTGATGAAACCTGGGCCAGATCATATGAGCCTCTACTTAAGCGCCAATCCAATGAGTGGCGTCATCAGGGGTCAACACACAAAACAGTGGTGCGTCGTACACCTACAAATGTCAGAGTGATGGTTATTCTTGCATATGTTTATTGCATTCTTGCATTAGATGATGGCATCATTCTAACGCATGCTGTACCGCAAAGACAGAATGTTAATGCGCATTATTTCCGTCATTTTTTTTAGAATAACCTGACACCAGCACTGCGAATGAAGCACCCACATTTTTTGCAGAACACTCCAATAATTTTGCAGGATAATACTCGGCCGCACATGGCACACCCTGTAGGGGGTAGGAAGTGCTTTTCCATCCACCACATTCACCGAACTTAAGCTCCTGTGATTACAATTTAATCCCTAAGCTGAAGGAACCACTTTGTGACATTCGATTCCAGATTCCCAAGATTCTGCAGGCATAGGGCGGTCCGTCAGAAACATCAACAGAACAGGGGCTGCTACAGGAATACTACTACTTCCACATTGCTGGCAACGAGTTGTAGACAATGCTGGGTACTACATTGAAGGACTGTAGAAGTTTCATAAGTGTGCCACTTATATACTAGTAATAAATAAATAGTTGCCACAGTTTACACCTTTTGCTAGTACATGGAGCAATAATCTAAAAAATTGATTCTGATGCTTGGTCAATTGATGGCGTAACACAATACATATTTAAAATAGATTCAAATTTTCTAAAAGTTACAGTAAAAATTATCATTAGGATCAACAATAAATCCTTTAACATGCCAACGAGTGTTATGTGCTCATCTGTAACTTCAATGATTTCAGATATTGAGCGGTGTTTGTAAATAATATTCCAAAAGCACTGAAAAGAAGACCCTTTACCTCCCAAACAGTTACAATAATGTTCTCTCACTTAAGAGAGGAGTGCAAGAGATGTAAATTGTCTTCTTATCTTCATCTACATAATTACGAGCTTATTGTCCATCTTGTTCAAACCTTAAAAGTCACTAATCATCTCTTTTCTTGTCTAATCAACAAAAACAAAAGCCATCTTAACTCACTTCTTTATTATAAATCAAGAAATGATAATACATATTCACTTATCCGTATTGATGTTCTCGACTTCTTATCTCAAGATGCCTCTAATCATCAATAATGTAATATTCTTCAATGTGATCCACAGTTGCAAATTAGCAATAAATTACTGATTACAACCCAACAGAAAGAAGACAAAGAAAGGGGAATTGACAAAATAATCAGTCCACAAGAGGAGTATTCTATCAAGTAATGTAGTTAGCATATTTATAAAATTGTAAGTACAGATCTGTCAGGTTCAACTCTAAGTAATCTCATTATGTGATTTTATACATCCTACAATTATACAAAATTACTGTTATATTAAATATCTGCACCTTTTTGTTCCCCTTTCTTTAACTTCCCCTTCATTTCAGTAACTAGCCAGGTAAAACTAAAAAATATCATTTAAAATGAGACATAATTTGTCATAACGGTGGAAAATCTTCTGATTTTAGTTTAAATTCAGTATTTGATTTTGCTAAAAATCTCTTAAAATCCCCAGCCTCTTCAAATGGCTCTTTAACACTAAGAGCAATATCAGAATTTATCCCTGGTTCAGTTTTTTCAGAAAGATTTTTATTAAAAGTTGGCAAACTATTAAGTAATGCATTCCTGCATCGCCTCGGAACTTTTTCCTTTGGCTTAATATTTTCTGCAGTAGTTTTAGTAGATTCTGGCTCTGTCTCTGGCTCTGGCTCTGGCGATTTCTGATCGGGCACTTCTGGAGATTGACTTCGCATAGATTGTGGAAAGTAATCGGGTAATTTTACTCCTGCTTTCAAAATGGGAACAGGGGACGCTTCTCCCTTAGCACTGCTCGGTTTCGAGGTACTCGATTCTGCAGAGTCAAACTGTCCAGGCTCACTCGAACTATTACTTCCAGTCTCTGTAACAATTATTTTACCTGTACTTGTATGTTGCAATAATATACTAGCACTAAGCACCAACAGATATATACAGATGTGTGCTTTGCAAGTGCACACATGCACATGCACAAACACGCATGCACACAAACCATACTAACCTTTGAAATTAATAAATGTATGACCTCACTATTTTCATACAGAATCAATTTAACAATTAGCAGCTTATCAAATAATGTATTTCGAGCACTTTTTACTTTAACATAGTTATTATATCTTTACTCTTTATGTTCTAATCCTATAATCTTCTTAAAAGCAAATTAGTGCATGCACGAGAGCATAAGTGCATAAAGGCATCCACCATCTAAAGCTTTCAAGGTTCAGACAGCTGTTTGTCCAATTAAACATAACAAAAACGACTGTACTTTTTTTATGTGGAGCATGTTTGTCTAAGAGTTAAAGTTAGGTATTATAATGATCACTAAACTGAACACTGATGACAATGATTGAAAAAAAAATCTTTAAACCTCTGTTACACAAAATATGGAGTTCAAGAATAGAACAGATTTAAATGAAGAGAGACCTGTAATTGTTAACACCTCTTCTAACAGAATGACATAATGAAGATAGAGGTAGTGGGTGAAACCCCTATTTTCTACATTTTTAAACGCTATGCTTGTTTGCTTTGTACATGTGCTCACAATGTAGTATACACTGTACAGTCGGTCAAATAAAAAACGCCGGGCGGTATTTGATTAAGTATCACGAACGAGCATATGCGCATGTACAGGAAGACTTAAGGTTAGGTTCACGCCTGTTCTTGTCTCTCCATGTATTTTCTTGATTATTTAGTCAGTTTTGTTCCAAAACAAACATGTATAGAAGGCTGTGGCTATATGTCTCACATCCGCCATATTCTTGGTTGCAAATTCTTATAATATTAATAATTAATAAATTTGCAAGGAATATGATTATTCAAGGAGCATTTTTTAAAGATTTTATTTTATAATACCGGTACTTGTAGTGCAAAACCAATAACTTACGTTCAACTTCTGCAACCAATCTAGCATCGAAATACGCGGCCGGCCAGATCCACGATTCCTATGAAAACTTCCGTTCGCATTAAGAAATATGGTCTTTAAGAAATATGGAACCTTCTCGATGCTTCAGAGGCCGAAAAATGCAGGTCAGTTACAGCCCTAACTACACTTTCTTTCAAGCTAGCATTTGTAGGCCTATGTGGCGCGATGACACACAGCAAAAATGAATTATAACAATACATTAAGTTGAATATCGTGTGTTGCGCTTTCCGCGTAGTTCATTTTTTCCTCGTTCATTTTTTTCCCTCCTGTCACATGGCCTCATATGTTCCGAGAATGTCCTGTATTTTATGTTTTTTATCGGAAACTTGTGAACTAATGCGTTAAAACTTTAATTTTAACCGCATACGAGTACCGACATTTTTTATTTGATCGACTGTACATAGTATTGTGAAGAAATTTCATTTCTGTCAGATTATTAGTTTTGAGTTATTCAAAAATTAATATTGAAAAATTTGCATATTGCAAAATGAATCTTTGTCACGCAATTTTCAGTAGACTCAATTTTTTTAATAAGACCAACATATTTTTAAAAATAGGTCTATTATACATTAGTTTCCTTATATATTTACTACAAAAGGAGAAAAAAATTAATATTCAATGCCTGTCTCAAATTTCAGAAAAGATTCATGGGCACCACACATATTTTACTTTTTATTGCAAAACTCTTGATTTATTAAAACAAAGCATTTGTTGTTATGTTAGCCATACCCTGTAAAAATTTCAGATTCCTTGCATTAAATTTATATAACCCATTTAGTTCTGAATGCAAAGAGCAGTCGCAAGTATTGTGTGCGAGCTTTGGAGCTCTGCTTTCTGGCAAGGTCACATTGCGATAATGGCCAATTTGGAGCCTATGCACCCAGTAAGAGCAGAGAATGGGGTTCTTTAATCTCGCAAAATATCAGTATTTGGGATAAAAATTCTATATTATTTTGCTTACCTTTATTATAAGAGGTGTTGGAAGAGTTCCCCCCTACAACCACACATTCATGACACCTTCTTAGAAAATTTACATTTGCGCCGACAAGAACCGATTCTTATTCTATGAAACCTGCCTAATTTGATTTTGTGCTATTCTAATCTTCCCCTAATTCATCAGCCTTCTAAGTAAGCAAACGTGGATGTTTTCTTGGTTATTTATTCAATACAGAACCTATTTCCTTAAACTATATTACAAATTTGTGTATAGTGTTTCTGTCTGAGAGCAAAACACCGGGATATTATCTTATGACTTTCTAAGCAACCACCTTTTCTCAAATATATCTGTACCATAAGGACAAGTAAAAAACTTGCTTAGAGAATAGATGTCTGATAAAATAATTAACTAACTCCATGGCGCTACATCACCGAAGGGACTACCCCTACACCGGACTGCTGCGTCATTTACCATAGGCATATGGCAGGATTGGAGGATATGTGGTCAGCATTACCGACACACGGCCATTAATGGTGGTTTCCGTTACGGTCTAATAAAATGGGAGATTATATCAGCATCAGCATTGAAATAGGCAGGATTCACGGAAGAAAGTGTGCATGTAGGACTAAATGCAAACTGTCTACAAAGGTGTCATGAATGTGCGGTAATGGAAGGACAGCACTTATAGTACATCTTACATCAAAGTTAGCACAATAATAAATACAATTTTTATAGGTAATACTCGCTATTTTGCAAGATTAAACAAACCCATTCCTTCCTCCTCCCAGGTGCACAGGATCTGAATTGGCCGCCATTGCAGCATGACTGTGCTCTTGCCAGGGAGCAGAGCTTCAAAGCCCACACACAATTCTTTCAATCACTCTCTATAAAAATACAGTGAAAATAAAGGGAAAAATTACTTTAGATGTTTGCATAACATTTAAATGAAAAATGTGTACAGGTAGGGAAGAAAAAAAGCAGACTGACTAAAATATCTAAGTTGCCGATATGAGCCACTGCACATGCCTACTGGCATTCACAGGATAGCAGGGAATGAAATTTGTTCTAGTGTCGACTGTTGTCTTAGCCCATTTCGAAACCCGGAATATGGTTTCTAGTCGTATTGTTTTATAACCATATTAATTATTAATATTATTATAAAATACTATCACAAATTATATTATATAAGAGTCAGTTCGCTTTTTCCCCCTACCTATACATATACACCTTCTTTAGACGTAGCTAGCTTTACCATTAATGCCTTTTTTTCCCCTTTTTTTTCTTTTAATTAAACAAACTTGAACATTACTTTTCTTTGAGTATATTATAGGATAAAAATTCCTCTGACATTGGGATTTGAATGCAGGAGCTTCGGCTATTGCTCTACCGCTGCCACTGCTCTACCAACTGATCTAAGCCAGAGTTCACTTCACAGCACCAGATGGAACCTCTCTCTTATGACTGATTGTCATTAATGGTCTACCTTACCAACAGACTACTTATGTCATTTGCAGTACTGTGAGGCACACTAATTATGATTTTTGTGACCAGGCTTCCACTGTTATTGTATAGTTAACACTCAATATGGATATAAATGCATTCATGAACCACAGATTATTGTCTGTTGGACATTATATGAGAATACTTTTCTTTATTAGGAATAATCTTCTGAAGGCAGTTTAATTTTGTCAAAAATTATGTACTTATTATAATGAGTATATCCTTTTTAATATTGTGGAATTAGGGGGATTAAAAGTGAGTGAGACCAGTGAATCTTAGACAATATATACATTGTATATTTTAATACAAAAAATGCTATTTTGACCAAAAATGGTGAATATTTCATCTCTTATAAGAATCCAACACTGAAGATAACACAGATCACAGAAGTAGCTTACTGTAAAGATGGCGGAAGATGAAGGAAGGGATTGCATGAAACCCTTCCTTGCATCTTGAGGTGTGGATCCACCTGTTCGAGAGGAAGTGGGAAATTGGTGATTATAACTTTCAACAATAAATCTAATGAAGGGTAATTTATTTATTTATTTTCTTGAATATAGTAGGTATCTTTCATGTTGACATAATATCAGAAATACTGATTACAACAGCATAAAAATCCATAAAATGAAATATTTTCATTAAGTCCTATGTATTTTGATAAAATACAAAATATGTGTTCCAAAATGTTTTCAAATTGATTATCAAAAAATTTATTTAAATTATTTTAATTTTTATAGTACAGATCCTGTGAGCTGCATAAATTATTTCATTTCATTAATCCATATATGAGAGCTGCAATTCAACCAGATTTCAATCTCAAGCATAGTTTAGAAAGGAGGACAGGAGGAGTAATGCCTCCTTCAAAATCCTGGTTTGATCTAGTTTTTGGAGATGTTAAGTTAACCTATGAGAACTTAGGCAGAAGTAAAAGTACTGATAAAAGGTGGAAGAAGCTGCTTAATCTCAACAAATGAGGAATTACTACCTATTAGCAAAAGTAGCACATCAGTAACAAGCTATTCAAAAGAAAAATCTACTAGGATTTTAAATTGAACTGTGCCTGAATATTTATGACCAACTGGTGACCTGAATGGCTGTACAACTGCATGGTAACACTGGTAAGTGTATAGAACTTTTTAAAACAGTGAAACCTCTATTATATATACATGGCCATAAAATAGTGAGAAAATTCAAAATAAAAAATGCATTTATGGCCTAAAAATAGTTTTAAAAAAGACCCAAATTTAAAGAAAAATGGCTAATAAATTTGCCAATAAGACTTACAGTTAGTTAGACTAATCCGTTGCCTAAAAACCCTGTGTGGTCTCATGTTTATTTCTTCATCACTTTCACTACTACCCATATCACTACTATCGGTACTATAATGTTCATTATTAACAAGACAATTTAGCAAATTTATTAACAAGAAAGTTTAAATCACAAAAAACAGTTTGCCAAGTTATGCCTCACATTTACATAACCTACTCTGTTGGCCTACATATGAAAGATTGCCTGTCACTTCTGCAATGACAATTCTACATTTTTTGTAAATTTGTAAATATGTCAACATAAATTAATGTTTTATAAAAGTAGGTATCCTAAGATTTGACATATTTGTCAGACTTTTACCTGTAAACTCAAAAAGTTTTGAGAAACAACAATATGTAAAATTGTCATACAAATCTACAAAATGACATTTATGTAAAGTTGTCAGCTTTTATGAAAAACACAATTGTCAAAATGTAAACTTGTAAAACAATTTACTGATACCTGTCACCTGTAAAATTGTAACTTTCATGAAATAGGGCCCAGGAGTATTGACCTTGAGCGACAGCGCTGCATTTGCATGTTACCTGGTTTCCTTGACACCTAAACATCATTGCTTGTGCGCATATTTTCTGATATGCCTGTTCACTTTGTCAAGTTGTGCGTCTGTCTCAGTCTGGCACATTACTCATACACAGACGTACTTGTGCATGTTTACAATTGATTTGATTGTAAAATGTATAGACAGTACTTTCCCACCTCACCGCCTAAAATGTTACATACCAGCTATATCTATTTTCCTGCTGGATCTTATGCTTGAACGGTTTTCATTGGCAATATTTTGTTACATGTTTTCTGTACTATTCAGTAGGCAGTAAGCTTTTGATTTTAACAGTTGATTGTTTAGCAGATGCGCTGTTCACTTGTATATTTACAAACCCATGATTGCTTTGCTGTTTTTACTATATTTTTAATATAGATTATTTTTCTGGGCTTCTAATCAGGTAGTTGGAGAAATTTCAACATTTCTGGACCGATCTGTGGCTCCATTGTTAAGTTAAATGAATATTGAAGGGACAGGCTGTTGCTCTTTTATAGGGATAGGGAAGTTATGGACGTCAACATTGAAGAAGAGAATAATTGTTGGGAACTATTCAGTAAGAATCCTGAAATTTTTAAATTTATCACTTGTACTATTCGTTGATATTATAATAGTTCCATTCAGAAACCTATAATATAATATATATAAAACCTACAATGCTCTTCTCACAAGAGTGGCCAATCATGCAGATTTCTGCGTCACGGCAGCCCCAGCTCTATCTCCCAAGTGATTGGGTGAAATATCTGTGCAAATAAACCCGCTAATGGTGTAATGATTCAGGTTCTCACAGTTACAGTTAAAATTACAATGCAAATAACCACGTACCTCATCTCAAGAGATGCTAGAATGTCCTCCTCTTGCATCCATACAACACTGGCACCTTTTTGGGAAATTTTCTTTCATATGCGTAGGTTCAGCTTCCGAGTTAGTTTCTCTTGTGATATTCTCTTTAAGTTCTTCTAACAGTATGTGACTATTATTTATTGGGAATCTTGAAAAATAAAGTGTGAAGATCAATTTCCCAAACATTAGAAGAACTTAAAGACAATATCACAAGAGAAATTAACCCAATCTTGGAAGCTGAACTTATGCACGTGAAAGAAAATTTACTAAAAAGGTGCCAGTGAGGTGTGGATGCAAGAGGAGGACATTTCCAATATCTCTTGTGATGAGGTGTATGGTTATTTTCATTTAATTCCAACTGTGACTGTGAGAACCTGAATCATTACACCGTTAGCAGCTTATTTGCATAGATATTTCACCCAATCGCTCGGGAGTTAGAGCTGTGTCCAATGTGACGCAGAAACCCGTATGATTGGTCAACTCTTGCATGAAATGCACTGTATACTGGCAAACTGGTTTTTTGTGATTTAAACTTTCTTGTTAATAAACTTGCTAAATTGTCTTGTTAATAATGAACATTATAGTACCGGTAGTAGTGAAAGTGATGAAGAAATAAACATGAGACCACGCAGGGTTTTTAGGCAACGGATTAATTAACTAATTATAAGTTTTAATGGCAAATTTATTGGTCATTTTTCTTTAAATTTGGGTGTTTTTTTTTCACTATTTTAGGTCACAAATGCATTTTTTATTTTGAATTTTCTCACTATTTTATGGTCATTAAATGCCTTGCTCTAGTTATGACATATTGACAAATTTGTCAGATGTGACATAATTGTTGTACAGTGCCTTATATTTGACTGGTGGCCGGCAGGAGGTAGTTGCTGGTGCGTTGAATAGCGCACCAGCAACTACCTCCCGCCGGCCGGCCACCAGTCAAAAATAAGGCACTGTATTTGTCACACCTGTAGAGTTTTATGAAATAGGGCCCTGGTCCCTTTGCTGTGTAGTACTTGTTTTTGTTTACTTAAGGATTTGTTCTAAGAGTAAACGATGCAAACTAACATACAAAATATATTATAATTTTCTTACAAATTTGAGATATGTTTCACAGTTTGACAGTCAGAATAATTCTTCTTGTCAGAAGCAGTAAAACTGACATGGTGACATCATTTCTAAAGTGGTGTACACAAAACTGATACTACTACAAGCCTTATTCCTTGCTTCTTCAAAACAAAAGCATAAACAAAAGATAAATGTTAGAACTTCGAACCTCATACATGGAGACTGCAAAAATGTAAAAATAAGAAAACAAGTAACTGAGACTAATTTTAATGGAGAAAAGTTGGTAACTTCCAAATTCAGTACATAGGAAATAAGAAAAATCTGCAATTCCTAGCTTGTGATTCAAAAGAGAACCATCATCAGGAGGGAAACGTTCAGCTACTGATTATTTACAGACACGGCGAAAGAAGCAATTTCAAGCAATAACTGTCTTTAAAGGCCCTGTTAACTTAAACTCAAGTGATTCTCAGAATAAAGATTTTATTTAGTATAATATAGCAGTGAAAACTCCATGTTTCTATGATACTTCGTTCTCACAAATTCGAAGCTTGACTGATACGGCTTCCAATGCAGTGACATCACAGAACCCTAGTTGCTTACCGATCACTGCAATAATCAAATTTCGTATGGCCTTGTGTCTCAATATTGTATACATGAGTTTGCATGCCAATCTGTCGGAAATGCCTAGATCTTGTTTCTGGTCAAAAAACGGTTACGAAGCAAACTTAAAATGACCACCAAAGAAAAAGTAAGAGCATAAATTTTTTCTTACCGTAGTTTTGAACCCACCTAGTATTGGGGAGTAACTGATAAAAAATTACGAAAATAAAAAAATGTTGAGCAACAAATGTTATTCTATTTGGGTGATTTCAAATGGATTGACCCAAAATACACTTTCAATCCATTCATCTGCCATAATAATTGACTATTATACTATTAACCCATCCCTATGACAAGAAGACGTATTACAAGGTGTTTCTATTTTATGCTTCGTAGTAAAATTATTTCAGCTTTATGGCTGGAAAGCACATTTTGCTTATGTCAGCAGTGATTTGCACGAAATGGGGACTCAGACAAAAGTTAGCATCAAGTCAGATGTCATTTTAGTGTACATTCTCCTAGCAATAAAATTGTACACAAGTATAATTATTTAGAAAGTAAGCCGGCTGTATACTGACCTCCACGTATATATTCCTCAATTAGTTCATTTGAGTAGCCTTTACCCATAGCCTGCAATAAAGGAATAAAAACTGATTATCTGCAAACAAATATATCAAAATAAGAAGCACTTTTAATATGCTAGGCTATTTGATTGAGCTTTGTATTAAATGACCTGAACAGTTAGTGAAGTAAAAGTTCAATAATCTACAGCACTTCATTGATATTTTAAAAGTGGGTACGCACAGATTGATGGAGCTGGTAATTGCTGCTAGGATGGTAACTCACATCAAATTATAAATTTTAGATATAAATATTACTGTGACTATTTAGTTTACTAATCAGTGACCAATCAGATGAAAGGATATGTCAAATTTCAACCTATCACCACTGGCAATGGTCTTCAACAGGCAGCCTGGGAGCTGCATGAGGCCATGGCTTAATTTTTGGCAGCCTGCAAACAAATACTAATTTTAACAACAATGCCGATATTGACAATTTAGTGACAAAGAAACAGTATCAGGTCTCACATTAAAATCAAGAATGTTACTGAGGCTTATGTTATTCATTAACATTGTAAAGTGGAAGACAAAATATAAAACACACACGTATAATGCGAAGTGATCACTGCAGATACATTGTAATATAAATTATATATTTGTGTTACGTTAAGTATCATGTTATTAATAATAATCAACAAATCTATAAATAAATGTGGCCCATCGGTTTTTCACCAAAAATAAAATGGCCCTTTAGTTAAAAAAGGTTGAAGACCACTGCCCTATGGCATTTTTATTGTACATTACATTCAGTGGTTTCTGTATGTGAATTCATGCCAGAATGATGAAACACGTTTACAGATTCTTTGTACTAAATTATTAATCTTCACCTAACCTCAACATTAAAATCAACATCTTCCATTCCTCACACATCCATAACAATAAAGAAAATAAACTTCCATCATCATGTAATTTCATTTATGTGTTTTCAATAAATATTGTTCATTCAACTAGCATGGTCACAGCCCCCTATTTTTTCTAAGAAAAAGGTGACGGTTCTCACCAAAACTTTTTAACTGAATCCACAGGAGCTTCCTCTCTTCTTAGTCCAGTCAATGAAAAGTTGTAGAGGGAAATGGAAGGAACACAATTTTTGACTTTGGGACTTTGTTTGGACTAGTTAGGAGGTAAACATACTAAAAGTCCTCACTCCTAGGAGGTGAGCGGGGGGCAGGGGGGCCCTCAGAAGATCCCTTTTTTCAGTTTTTCACTTATATCTCGGGAACTATGGGTCCTAGCGATAATATTGCTCTATACAAAATTAAAGCTGACAAAATGGTACACAAGATTTATTCTATTAATGTTTTCGCTATCTCTCCTAGTTTCCGAGATATCCGCGCTCAAAGTTAGCTAATTTTGAAAAAAAATAAAATTGCCTCGCGTTTCATGCCATATATCATTAGCTAACTCTTCGGCCCTTCGTCCTACAAAAACGTCATAAGGACAAAGGTTGTAGAGAATGTCCTTTAAGAATATATGATACTTTGCGCTTTATCTTCAAACGTTCAAACCTTAAAGCAATTTTAACTTTATGTATAAATTCCAGGATTTTGTAGAAAATCCTTAACTTGTGTATTTTTTGTTGTTCCACTGCTCAAACTCTATATAAAATCCAATATACACGTATGATATATATAGTTATATGTATATATTTACATGTATACATAGTATATACTATATATGTGGCACATAAAGAAATTATATGTATATATAAGTATTTATACTATATTTTCAAAATTAATATTGTTTGGTGTAGAATTGATGAATTTATTGTTTGGTGTAGTTTAAAACTATTTTCCACACCCCGAATCTAATGGAACCACTTTGAGAGCTCCACCTCCTACCCCTACATAAATACAATTACTATATATATATGATCGAAATCTCTGATAGTACTCAAAGTTGACAATTTATCGAGGATCGCTGAATCTTTATTGTTATTTTGGAGCCATAATAACCCCCTTCATAGGCAATAATACTTGTATTCAATGTATCTTATTATATATAATACACAGTTAACATAATATATATTAACTGTACATTCGCTCCGCAAAGGCATTGGGGTAGGGTAATTCCAGAGTCAAGAACAATTTGTACATAACTTTTTTATTAACACATTAACTCGTAAATGTTTCTTTGAAACTGTGTTACGTTTAATTTAATAATATATTTACACCTTTTAGTAAAATAATTATTATATATTCCTGACTCTCTTGGAGCGGGATGGTCCTGGCTGGTCATGGGAACTTGGTTCTGGGGTGGGTTCTGCGTCAGTTTCTTCTTTATCCGTAGAGAAAGATACATCTGTAGATACCTCTTCTTGGATAACCGGCAGAGGATCAATGTCGAGTTCTTCATCCTCATTGTCCAAGAGGGGCCCCCATTAAGACAGTTCCCCTGGCAGTTTTGGCACGTAGGGGAACACTTGAGAGATGCTTTTCTGCATCCGCATTTGGTGGTGGCACAATCCTTTGTGCAGCGACAAAAAATAGATTTTAATATTTCATCCGGTGCAGCCTGCTGCTCACTGTGCACCGGGGATAGAAATTTATTGGTGGTTAACTCCCACCCATACATCTGAAGAGGCAGCTCATGACCAAACCACATCTGGACTTGGTGATATGTCCTCAGATAATGTTGTTTTGCTGCCCCCTCAGTTAATGGGAGGCATGAGATGTCTGGTTTGATATTGGCTACCGATTTTATGAAGGATTGGTAACGGTAAGCGTTTAGAGATTTCTCTTTAGGTGGGGCCCCGTACCACCTCAAAATACCCTTTTTCCCAACTTCCTCTATATCATCCTTTGTTGAGGAAGGGTCTGAGAAAACTGCAGCTGCTCCCTGGACATCTGGAGACCTCAAATACAGTTTGAGAAATCCCAGCTTACTCTTTCGGAAGGCTGCTGAGGTGATATCGCACCCAGTGAAGGCATGTAGAAATAGTATGTCTTGCAGCCCCTGGGTCTGAAGCTCCTGGGTAGAAAACAGTGTAGGTTTTATGTTTCCACGTCCAGGCTTGACGAAATTTATGTCCTGGTCACCAGGTGTTTTGGCCATCAACAGGATTGTTAGGTCGACATCCTCACCAACAACAGCTACAGCGGTGGTACGTGACAACTCCACAGCCGTGTCTACACTGAGGACATCCGCATCATTCTGTGCTTGAAGGGTTCTGACTCCATGTGCCTGTAGTGCGACCTCCAGCATCTTAATCAGCCGACTTTTATTGTGAGCATTTGACAGGAAGTCTTCCTGCTTCACAGTTATGACTGTCTCCTGATTGAAGTGTATGTCGGCTGACTTGCTGAGACGGTACCGCCTTTGCTGCTCAGCGACCTTTGTACTTGAGGATGAGCTTGTGTACCCATCAAACACTACAGTGATACTCCTTCCACGATAGTAACTGTTCACAAAATTGACATACCCATCACAAATGGCAGATATCGTGGAACCTCTTTGCCAAATAACCATAGTATCTGAGACATAAAAGAAAAACCGAAAAAAGGTAACTTCTACGGACCCCCTGCCCCCCGCTCACCACCTATGAGGGAGGGTTTTTAGTATGTTTAACTTCTAACTAGTCCAAACAAAGTCTCAAAGTAAAAAATTGTGTTCCATTTCCCTCCATTCATTCATTGAGTGGACTATGCATAGGCATATATTTTATTTGAAAATTTATTATAAAATACATATATGCATATTAATTCCTTTATGTACAACTTATATATAGTACATACTATTTATGCATATAAATATGTATATATTGGCTTTTATATAGAGTTAGAGCAGTGGAATAACGGAAAATACGAAAGTTAAGTTTTTCTGCAAAATCCCGGAATTTACACATAAAGTTAAAATTGCTTTAACGTATGAACGGTTAAAGATAAAACGCAAAATATCATATATTCTTGAAGGACATTTAATTCTCTACAACTTTCTTTCTTAGGACTTTTTCGTTGGACGAAGGGCCGAAGAGTTAGCTAATGAAATATGGCCAAAAACACGAGGCATTTTTTTTTTTTCAAAATTAGCTAACTTTGAGCGCGGATATCTCGGAAACTAGAAGATATAGCGAAAACATTAACAGAATCAATCTTGTGGAACATTTTGTCAGCTTTAATTTTATATAGAGCAATATTATCGATAGGACCCATAGTTTCCGAGATATAAGCGAAAAACCGAAAAAAGGGATCTTCTAAGGGCCCCCCTGCCCCCCGCTCACCTCCTAGGAGTGAGGACTTTTAGTATGTTTACCTCCTAACTAGTCCAAACAAAGTCCCATAGTCAAAAATTGTGTTCCTTCCATTTCCCTCTACACCTCTTTTAGAGCATTCATTGACTGGACTATCTCCCAAAAGTAATTTTTCTGAGTTAATGTTCAACAATTGGGCCCATCGTAAGCAGAATTTTTTCTCTTCTGAATTGCAGTAAAACTACCGATAGGCCTACTTGTGACGTTTTCTTCACCTTCACTTGATTCACTGTTTGCAGGTTTATAAGATGCTTCAAAAGCATCATCATGCTTTCTTTTATTGTGCACCTGTACAACATAATTACTTATTTCACTCATTTCACTTCACTACTTGTGAACTAGTGCACCTCTTGTTCCTACAATCATACTAAACAACTTTGAACGTGCTTACTGCTACAGCACAAACCAAGAGATTATGCTTTTCAAATTATACGTAAGCAACAAATGCAATTAAATTTAAATACACACTAACCCCTGATTAACTATGATGGTTAGGTATTTACTATTTGGCTGTTACCGGTATTACGTTAGCATTAACTGCACTTGGTGCAACACGGATACCGTTCGACTGTCCTTGACCACAGGAGCAATTTGTTTCTTGATGGTTAGGTATTTACTATTTGGCTGTTACCGGTATTATGTTAGCATTAACTGCACTTGGTGCAGATATCATTCGAGTGTCCTTGACCACAGGAGCAATTTGTTTCTTGATGGCTGGAAAAACCAACCCCCAACTCCTTGCAGTCCTATAGCCATGGCAATTTACAGAAACTATCATGTGCTCATATATATTATGTGTATAGAAATCTATCAAAAGCAAACAAACAAGCTTATTTTAAGCAATAGGCTATCACTTTATAGAAACTGTGATAGGAATATTCCAAATAATTCAATAAAAAAAGGTGCCTGTACCATTGCATACCATCAGAATAAAAACTTTTAGTGGGTGAAAATTAATTGCAAATCTCGTAAATTCAAAATATTGAGTAGCCTCTTACAGCTGTCGGCCGGAGAAGGAGCGGCCTTTCCTATCTAGCTTGGCATCGGCTGTCAGGAGTGTTCCTGAATCCTGCATCATATAGCCTATAAGCCTATGTGAATTTGCCGTATCACTAAGGGAGGGAATAATATTGAACAATATCCTCCTCTGAAACATATGTTTATATTCTGGTAGTTGTTGTGAAGTAATTGGTAGGCCTATCTGCTTAAATTTTTAGGATTAGCTTTGTGAATCTCGTGTCCTGATTACATTTGACCTATAATAACAAGTACTATCGGCCAAGCACGAGAAAAACTCTGAGCAGAACGAGGAGCGGTACATGGCGTCGTACCATGCTACTATTCACTAAGAAAACACTGTCACCTTGCAGCTTGGAACACACTGCACACTGGAGGCTAATGTTTACAATGTGCTTACAACAGAGAGGCTCGTCTTTTCTCTGCCCAATTAGAACACTAGTATCCACCAGCTTGTGAACCAACCCCTCTCACCGCACTCCGCTAACAGAAATTTACTCGTGCTTGGCCGACAGTACAATTTATTATTAAGCCTACGTAGTATGATAGTCTGAGTTCTTAACACTTGACTTTTGTCTGGACAATAAACGTCAATATTGAGAATAAACTGATTGAAGCACTTGTGTTGTGATTTGCTGTGCATGGGAAATATTTCAAATATCATGCAAATTGAGTGGTGACACTTCTATAACACATACACACACTACCGATAACAATCATAAGTAACCCCAGTGTCTATACAGATTATATAATTTTAAAATGCGGAAGTGATAAGAACAAATGTTTATATAAAAGTTATTTAGTGAAAAACATCCCACGAGTAAAAAAGGCAGCTCCTTTTCTCAATCGCACACCCCGACACAGCATGTAGGCTACTCAAACAACCTCTACAAGTGGCCCACATTGTTAACTTATGGAACATAACAAACACATTTTCACCCACTTACAGTTCATATGAGCAGCTAGTTTTTTGCATGTGTCCACCTATAATGAAGTTCTATCAAAGTCCAAAATTTGAGGGTAGGTTTAGACATGTCAACCCATACAGTTTCCTTGTTAGAATAAATTTCTGAATACGCTGGACTTGTGTTACTGCGGAACTCACTAGTCTGTAATACCTATTTTGGTTATTAAATTTTGAAGGGAAAGAGGAATATGCTAATTTGGGGTCCAAGAATATTTGAAGATTATAGATATGTATGTTAGTATGGATTATTTGATCTTAACATAATAATAAATACAAACAAATTACTCATCACAATACTTTGCTCTGAATCCCACACTTAACTTCCTGAATTCTCATCATTTGTAACCTGCTCCTTTACACACTTGTCTAGCAGTCTTTGAAAATAAGTTTCCCTCCCTCCTCCCCCCAAGAAAAAATTGAAGAAATGTTTTCAGCTGCTTTCAGGGGAATTTAATTTGTATAAGCCTGATGCAGCCAGTTACGATTCTGTACTGTTTTGACTGTCAACCATGCTAACACTCATACTGCCTGCATGATTTCCAGAACAACACAGATCAAGGGCTTATGAATGTCAAAGACACAATAAAAATAGTAAATGCTGAAAACTTGAGTTGTTTTGAATACCATTTGATAGAGCTCGAATGATTACAATAATATATATATACAGCATTAATGAATAACATAGAAATAGTTTACCTGTGTATAGAGGGGATATAGACAAGCAACTTTTATTAGAAGATTTTTGCTCTATGGCTCAAAATGTGTATGGTACAGGGTATTAAAGTCATTACAATTCAGTGCTCACAAGTCAATAATGAAGAGAAGTATGGTTAAAATTTTCATTAAATTGAGTTCATGCCTTCTTAGTGATTGATAAAAACCTGATTCTTAATAATTCATCAACAGCTATATCATAATGTAGGAAGAGGTGTGCGTCAAGGATGTTGTATGTCACCCATCTTGTTCAACCTTTATGGAGACTGGCTAGCAAAAGAAGCCTTAGAAGGAGTTAGGGATTTTGTGATAGGAGGATACACTATTAACACCATCAAATATGCGGACGACCTGGTGATTCTGGCAAAGAAACAAGAAATATTGCAAGGAATGATTGACAGGCTGGTGGAAACAGGAAGAAAGTATGGAATGGAAATCAACATAGGTAAATCGAAGGTGATGAGGATATCGAAGAGAGAAGAGCCGCTTCAAATTATCATGGGAAATCAAGAATTAGAGAATGTGAACCAGTTCAAATACTTAGGAAGTGTACTGACGAAAGATGCCTATTGCACCAAGGAGATAAGATCAAGAATTGCCATGGCCAAGAAAGCATTTATGAAGAAGAGAACTCTGCTAACTAGTAGTTTGAACCTAGAGCTACGTAAAAACCTGGTGAAGTGTTATATATGGAGTATTGCTTTGTATGGATCAGAGACATGGACTTTGAGGAAATTAGAGAAGAAATATTTAGAAAGTTTTGAAATGTGGTGCTGAGACAGATAGAAAATATAAAGTGGATGGACATGGTGACAAACGAAGAGGTTCTGAGTAGAGTGGGTGAGAAGAAGTCAATCATACACACAATTCGTCAGAGGAAAGCAAACTGGGTTGGGCACATTCTCAGAAGGAACTGCTTATTACATGATGTCGTAGAAGGAAGATTGGAGGGTACAACTAGACTTGGAAGAAGAAGAATTCAGCTGTTGGACGATTTAAGGGAAAAGCGGAAATATTGGATGCTGAAGGAGGAAGCAGAGGATAGACAGTTTTGGAAAACAAAATTCGGGTACCAAGTTTGAAAACCTGCCGGAAGGCAGAATACTTACTACTACTACTTCCATAATCTGCAAAATTATCAGACTAATCACATGACTGGCTGCCACTGCATTAATTTTTTTTTTATTCATAACTCCAGTGTTAACAATGAAGTTCCTTTGTTTTGCATTTTTTTAATGATAGAAGTCAGTAGCGGCCATGCCCTGGGAGATTTTATGCCGTAACAGATAAAATTGAATCCATAGAGCAAAAATCTACTAATAAAAGTTGCTTGTCTATGTCCTCTCTATACACAGGTAAACTATTTCAGTGTTATTCATTAACACTTTGACTATAGCTCATACAGTGCCAAAACGTAGACCTGTTCTGTTATGGAATTCATGGCTTTGATTTCTTTTGTGTAAGGCAATCTGTATATGTGTGTGTTTTCTACGCTACTGCATGATGATGTTTAACATAAATATATATTTTTTTGTCTACACCTGGATTTTTCATGTAATTTTTTAAGTTTCTAGTTTTTGTTTAGTTTGAGGTAGTCTTGGTCCCATTCATCTCAAATTACCGAGACTATATGGTATGTGTGTCTTTAAAAGGAAAGGGTACTTACAGCGGACTCCTCTTAACCTTCAGAAAGAATTTAAAAAATTGCTTTGTTAATTGTAATTACTTAAAATTTATTAAGAAAGGACTTACATTTCTTAGCTGTCGTTCTAAAGGATCTTCTTTCTTATAAGAACCTATGGACATTATGCGTTCTCCTCGGCCTGCCCCAGGTCTAAATCGAGGAAGTGGGGCTAAAGGTATGTGCTCCTGTAACAAACAGATACTGGTATAAGTGGAAAGGCTAGAGCAAACAATGAACTTAACAACTTCACCACACTGCAGCTGCACAGAAAGACTTCCACAGATAGCCTGACATCTGTTGACAGAATGCACGAGATACTCTAAAGATCGACCAGCTACGAGGGATGTTCTGAAAGTAAGTTTCGTCATTTTTTTTTCACATGGAAACTTTATTACCAAAACAAATACACCATGCAATCATGAAATATACCCCTTGCACTATTTTTCAACATAGTCTCCACCGACATTGAGACATTTGTCATAGCTTGCAATCAGTTTGAAGAAACCACTCTGGTAAAACTCGGTGCCCTGCTATGCAAGGAATTGTCGCACAGCCTTCTCCACCTCAGCATTGTTTTGGAAGTGACGTCCCGAGAGTGCGGCTTTCATTGCATGGAACAGGTGCCTTCCTTCACTGAACATGCAACACCAGCGACCAACAATTTGATGAGACATGACCTCTTCACCATACACAGTCTGTAGGCGTCCATGGATGATGGACACACTAGTCCTACATGCCCATTCATACCGGATAACAGCATGTACTTCCATTGTCGACCACGTTTTCAGTACACGTCCATCTGCCATCGTGATTTGTACTCAAATAACCTCGGGCACGCCAGTCTACTGCTACTCTCTCTTCTTCGGGACTCTACTCATGCATCGTTTCTCCTCTGCTGACGCTCTTTCCGTCGTTGAACCAGCAATAGGTGTCGATTCTTATGGCAGTTGTTTGCTTCATCTGCTTTACCATCTTCACTTTTTAAAAAAACGACGAAACTTACTTTTGGAACATCCCTCGTATATTAAGAACAGTTCCTCTGCCAATGGTGCTGAAGTATCAATTCAATACAGTCAACGTTACTAACTTCCTCATGAAAATCTTCTGCTCTCTCCAGTAATGTTTGAACTATACTCATGTAATCTATTACTGCAAATATCCCATGATATACCTTTAGGCAAACCACGGGTTGTAACGCCTAAGTTGAAATTAACAAAACAAAAAAAAAAAAAAAAAAAAAAAAAAAAAAAAAAAAAAAAGAGTGCATGGAACGCCACGCGACAGAAGTAAAACTTTTTTTTATTTTTTCAATTTTTGATTATTGGATTTTTTCAATTTTGAATTATTGGACTTTTTAATATCGGGTTTTTGGACTTTTTTAATTTTGGATTTTGGACTTTTTAGTTTTGGATCTTTGAATTTTTAATTTTGGATTTTTTAAATTTTCGATCTTTGAATTGTTTATTTTTTATTTTTTAAATTTTTTATTTTTGGACTTTTAAATTTTTTATTTTATTATTTATTAAATTTCGGATTTTTGGATGTTATAATTTTTAATTTTGTTTTTTTTAAATTTTGGAAATTTGTATTTTTAATTTTTTTAATTTTGGATTTTTGAATTTTGGATTTTTATTTTTTTATTTTTTAAATTTTGGATAGTTGGATTTTTAATTTTGGCAATGTTGAGAGTGAAATACAGGAATACATATAATTATATCGAACGGAAGAAGGAAATCATTTGAATAAAATAAGAACTTTTTTTGTATGAAAATAATATTTTTATTGAACTATTCAATTTTCTGTATCATCACCATCAGCCAAGAAGGATACAATAGGTTTATGGTAGCTGAAGTAGGATATAAAAACCCTTGAATGTAGTAGATCGAGAAATCGTGAGAAGACAGCATCGATCGTGGTTCTGTATCTTGTCGTCCATTCTGTTGCGTTATTATTCATCGTGAAATTCAGTTTTTGTTTTAAGAATTCAATAAGTGGCTTCGCGTCTTTTTATGAGATTTATAGTTTGCATAAGGCAAAATAGATTTTAATATAGGTTCACACGTATCAGTTCTATCATGCAGTTCATTTAAAATCGCATGCGTTTTCTGCTACGACTTTGTTGATTATAGTGCTGTTCAACTTTTTTCAAAATGTACACAGTCAAACGAAAAGAAAGATGCAGTGTAATTCTCGAGAAGGCGGTGGCTAGTGCTGTTCAACTTTTTTCAAAATGTACACAGTCAAACGAAAAGAAAGATGTAGTGTAATTCTCGAGAAGGCGGTGGTTTTAACACACTTTACCAATGTCGGATAATTTACTTAACTTTTGGATAAGCATAATCATTGAGTTGAATCATTGAGTTTATTGTTTTAATTTTTGGATGTTTTAATTTTTAATTTTGTTTTTTTTTTATTTTGGAAATTTGTATTTTTTAATTTTGGATTTACGCGGTAATGAACCTGCGGGTTCCATAAAATAGATAATATACCTTTAGATTGCTTAGGAATTGTCTATTGCCATTGAGGAAGTAAGGTCTGAAAAATTTCCTTTGATGACTCCTAATCATTGAGGTGATTGTTTTCTGTGCAGTCCGCACCGAAACAAGTAAGTAATTTCGTTCGTTTTGAGTGTGACTGATTTCGTGACTGATTGTGACTGATTTTCCCGATTTATCCTCTACCACCACTAAAGAAGTTTTACTTCAAAAATCATTCTGGACAAAGATCATTTTTCATAAAGGAAATTTTATTTAAAGTTTATAAACAGTTATTATTAATGACAATAAAACGTATAGATCCTATAGCAACAAAAAATTTTCTATTGGCTTGTCTCCTCAGTACTAGGTAAGCAATGATGAATTGATGTGTGTAGGAGGTGTTGCTAAATGGTTGAGAAAAAGTGACATAAGGGACAATGGGTGTTGATGTAACAGTATACAGAGCCAGAATTGGCTCCTTTGGGGCTGAAAGGAAGATTGAGAAGAAAGGGCAAGTGAGAAAAGAAGACTTAATGTGCTGGTTTATGTAACATTAGTTATGGTGCTTTTAGTAATAATTGGAGGAATCGAGCTGAACCCAGGCCTGGCCGATAGACAAGGCAATGTAGAAGAAAGGGCAAGTGAGAAAAGAAGACTTAATGTGCTAGTTTATGTAACATTAGTTACGGTGCTTTTAGTAATAATTGGAGGAATTGAGCTGAACCCAGGTCTGGCCGATAAACAAGGCAATGTAGAAGATATACTTAGAAGGCTTGATGGCATGGAAGATCGATTCCGGGGAACAAAATCAACATGGCGGCGAAAGAAGTTCAGCTCGAGATCAGAGAAGAGCTTAAAGGAATGAGGAGGGAAGTGGAAAATCTGAGATAAGAGTTAAAAAACTGGAGAATAGATATCGGGCATTCAATCTAGTGTTTACAGGAGTGGAGGAAAGACGAGGAATATGGCCTTTGCAGGAGGTTAACAAAATTCTGGAGAACAAGATGAAGATTGGACTACAAGGATGGGATGTGACTGAAGCATTTCGAGGTGGAAAGAGGCTGGACAGAAGAATGATAATTGCAAGATTTGCCACGTCACAGGCTTTCCACGATGTATTAAAATGATCGAAGATGTTACAAGGGAGTGACATTTTATTAGTTGAAGATAAGGACATTAGGAGACAATTAGTACACAAAATGAAAGAACTAAAGCAAGCAACCTACAACTTTGGGTGGATGGAGAGAAAAAATAGAGGAGGGCAAAAAGATACTAAACAAGCAAGGAAATACATCAGCAAATCGCTGCACAGCAAGAGACACAATAGCCTACCTAGGAAATGAGGGGGTTGAAGAACGTCCAACTAACTGCGTGTGAGGATCCGATGTGTGTCGAGGTGTCAGTAATAGGAGTCAAGGCCTAACATAAGAGTCTTCACGAGATGGGACATCACTACGGAGGGATAGAGTATCACCAGCACATATGAATCAGCTGGACAGATAGGTACGGGAAAGAGCTACATATAGTGAAGTGAAATTACCTGAGAAGGCCTGCCAGGTTTTCTATCCCATCAAGGCCATGGTCGAAACCAAGATGCACAGAAGAACACACGAGTAAGGGGAGCAGAAAAACAAAAGGGATTGAATTAAGGAATAAAAATAAATTACAAATATTTAATTTCTTTAGGGATCAATGCCCATTCATTGCTAAAAATCAACACAAAGGAATATGTGTCTGGCTTTTTTAGTGTGCAACAGATAGTGCTATTAAAGCAGTGTGAACACATCAGCAAATAAGAAATTAAAGGAATGTGGAACCTAATTTAAATAACGAGTGAAATGTAATGTGTTATGTATCAACAGTTTGTGTAGTTGCTAATAGGAATAATTTTCTAATAAATGTTGTTGTGATAAGGTTTATTTAGAAAACCATTTCATTACTGCAGTTTATTTATTTTGGGGATTTCTTGAGGGCAAGAGTAATAGAATATAATGGTGTAATGATGTGAACAGAAAGAAGGCATATGAACATCGCTTAAAAGGAAGCAGAGAAGAAACTTATCTCTATATGTTTACACAGACTCCACGAAAATGTATTATTGTGTTTAAGATGTCTACTGGTAAAATGACAAGCATCAAATCCAATAAACTTTTTCGTAATTTTACTTAGTACAATAAATATCTAACTATCTATTGGCTTGTCTTTAATCATTTAAATATTAACATTAAGGTTGAAGTGCATGGACAACTGCTTTAAATTACTGCTGCAATCCTCCCTTTTCTGGGTGAATTAATTTTCTTGTGTTTCCTGTAACAAGATAAGCTAGAAAGAAGAGTTTTTCAGAGCCATTATACCATATAGAAGTAACTTTCCTGGGTTATCTACTCTAACAAGAGACAGATTCTTCACACTTATCAAAAGTAAATGCGTTTTAGCAATTACCTGCATCAATTATGGTTCTCTTAGGGCTGTGTTCACCAACACAGAATAAAATTTTGCGGTATCGTGGATAATAAAATCCACGATTAATCCATTATCTCAAATAGTAAACCTTTTGGGTTTCACCACATAGTTTGCCACCTTCGTTCTCAAAAGCTTGGTTTTTGTATACTACTTGTCTGACCCTTAAAATTTTCATAAGAGAAACCAACATCATCTGGCGGATGTTGTGTGAAACAGCGAGGAAAAAATTAATATTGGCTTGCATCCAGCACTAATGTACAGCTTGTGCTGTCTCTCTCTAGTAGTTCTACAAATGGTCACTAGATGTCTCACAGTTTGTGGGGACATAGCATGTAGCAGATAATTTCATTTTCCCCTTGAATCTTGTTCAGAAATTAATGCCGTCACACATGTCCAAGTACGATGTATGTTCCTTTATCCATCTAGGGTGCCTTATTCTGCACTCTGCTTCATATTCCTTGTCACTGTTATCATTTCTCATGATGATCAGATGTTCCAATTATTTACGTGTCATCACAATTAGCTTGGTTTATCCTGTTTTGCTGGCCGATATTTCACCTTAAAGCACTAGCTTGGATATTATCAAAAAACCAAGTTACTGTAGCTAGTGAAATGCAAAATGAACAATATTGTAGCTTTTCAGTCTAAAAACCAGGATCAGACAGATTATCGGCGTTGGTGAATACAGCCCTTATTTGCATACAAAAATCTGAGTTTATTGAAGTGTCTAAGACAGAAACCATTTTTCAATCTTTTCATGTAGCCTAATGCATGTAGCCCAATGAACCCCACAGCAAAGTTCTGGCAAAAAATAAATTTTCACTAAAAAAATTAAGGGGTTTTTAAGAAATCCACTAAGCATATTTTAAATCAAAATACAGTTTTTGTGTTATTTTTATTATGCTCTCCCATACTGAAGTTCATTGCAATATTTCAACCAGGTGATGATACTGTAATCAAGAATCTTCAACACTCAAACTTTCCAGGACAAGTCACTTCATCCAAAGGAAAAATAATTTTTGTCGATTTTATCTTATAATTTACTTTATATAGGGTAAAGGATGGATAGGAGTAAGGTAGATATGTGTGTAGAAATTTGAAAAAAGTCTATATATGCACTCTAAGTGGCTAGTTTTATAAACTAATTATATATGTAAGTTAATTAAATTTTTTTAGTATTATTTCTACCTATTCAACAACAACAAATTCTGAGTCCGCCACTGGTTATGTCTGACTGTATAGTGTAATTCCACTTTTTGTTTTGTGGCTATGTCCTTTCACTGCCTCCTTGATGAACATTGGCAGCCCTTAAAATAAAGTAGAGAGAGACTGCTTTCCTGCGTAGACCCAAGAGCCAGACATGTACCGCTATTTTCAGAGCCAACATAATATTTCATAATATTTCACGATTATATAACATGACCCTTGCACCAAAAAGTCTATTTTCAGAGCTAACATAACATTTCATAATATTTCATGATAATAATAAATAATAACGATATAATAAATGACCCTCGTACAAAATGGATAAATATCCATTTTACATAAGAAATATTTCTTATGTAGCCTATTAAAGCTCTCTAAACTTATATAGATGAATTTTCCCTTAACTGCTCAGCAATCACTCGTGGCATAGCAGCTAAGGCATCTCTGAGCTTTGATGCTAGTGGTCCCAGGTTTGAATACCAATCAATCTGATATTTACTGTTAGGGAGTATTCACACCGAAGTAGCTTAGCATGCGAGTCGCAATAGTTGGATGCAGGTTGTGCGCTACTCGTTATAAATCCCAAATAAACAAGTTCAAGTCTTCACAGCGAAGTAGCGTGGCAATAGTGCAGCTCGCAGAGTGCGACGTTCATTTCTTCAGATAGATCTGGACTTATTTCAGGTGACGCTACTTGCGATGATGCATGCGTACAGTTGCCTTTTCTAATTGTTAAGAAAATTCAATACATATTCGCTTATGTAGCAGTAGATAATGGCAAAGATGTCATGAAAACTGTTGGAAAGAGAGCTACAATTTGTACATGTGTAGGCTATACGATATGGCAATCGAAACTAATAGGGAAAAAGCCTGCATTAAAATTGCTGAAACTAGCCTATATCCTCTTTAGGTAAATTACATTATTTTAAATGAGTTTCTCAATAGTTGAAGTGAAAATATATAAGGTAAGGGCACCTATAGTCAACAATGCACCTATAGTCGACATACATTTTTTAATTGTTTGAAATAAGGTTAATATTGATCAAAGAAGCCTCACATAAATCTGGCAACATTGCCAAAACTTGTTTTCTGGCAGCAGTAAAAAAACCTTAGCCTTATGTATTATTACATGTGGATGGTGTTGGATTGAAAAAGTGCTTGCAGAGAATGAAGCAGATTTCAGTGAATGTCTAAACAAAATCACAAGAAAGGCAAGTTCTGAGCTTTAGGTCCAAATAATTTTTACTTCCTCTGCCCGTACCATAGGTACTATAGGTAGAGGAAGTATTGTTTTCAACCCTAAATTCGAAGTTGAGTTTTTAGCATATATAGGCCTACACGTTTCAAGGCCCCCTGAATCCAAAAATACTATTTTTGGAAACATGTCTGTGTGTGTGTCTGTCTGTGTGGAAGTTTGTGAACAGGCTAGCTCCGAAACGGAGAATCGTATGAAAACAAAATTTCGTATTTGGGTCAGGTACCTTCTGAAGTTGTGATTCGAAGATTGGCGACAAATTTCTCTTATTTTTAAGGGGACTTTACATGAAGAAATTTTCGTTTTTCGCGATTTTCTCGAAAACGGCTCTAACGATTTTTTTTTAAATTTGCACATGTGTTCCTTTTACTGAGAGCTAAAACTTTTATTTGAAACTTTTTTTCGAATAAATTCTCTGAGGGTAGTTACAAGCCACCCACTGTTCACCCACTGTTTGTAGAAATTTTGTCTTGCGTGATGAACAACTGAATACGCGCTCTTTCACGGCCTGTTATTCTATATAAGAATGTGAAGTGAGAAAGATGTATTGTTGGCCAGGTATAGAGTAAAGAAGTATCTGAGGGAAATATTCGATAAATTTCTGAAATTATTCTTTACGGCGGAAAGTTCAATAAACGTCTGCAGTCACTTGTTCTTTTTTACTTCCTCTGCCCGTACCATAGGTACTATAGGTAGAGGAAGTATTGTTTTCGACCCTAAAATTCGAAGTTGAGTTTTTAGCATATATACACGTTTCAAGGCCCCCTGAATCCAAAAATACTATTTTTGGAAACATGTCTGTGTGTGTCTGTGTGTGTGTCTGTCTGTGTGGAAGTTTGTGAACAGGCTACCTCCGAAACGGAGAATCGTATGAAAACAAAATTTCGTATTTGGGTCAGGTACCTTCTGAAGATGTGATTCGAAGATTGGCGACAAATTTCCCTTATTTTTAAGGGGACTTTACATGAAGAAATTTTCGTTTTTCGAGATTTTCTCGAAAACGGCTCTAACGATTTTCTTTAAATTTTGCGCATGGATTGCTTGTACCAAGAGCTAAAACTTTTATTTGAAACATTTTTTCGAACAAATTCTCTGAAGGGTAGTTATAAGCTACCCACTGTGAATAAGTGCTTTTTGCAATACGGCTTCTTGTAAATCGTACGAAAACAAAATTTTGTATTTGGGTTAGGTACCTTCTGAGGCTGTGAAGATTGACTACAACCTTTTCTTATATTTAAGGGGACTTTACATGAAGAATATTTTGTTGTTTGCAATTTTCTCATAAACGGCTCTAAAAATTTCCTTTAAATTTTGTACATGGATTGCTTATACCATTTCAAAAACATTCTCTGAAGGGTGGTTGTAACCTACCAACTTGCCTGGTGAACAACTCAATACGCGGATATTTAAGGCATTATATTCTATATAAGCACGTGAAGAGAGAAAAATGTACTGGTGGCCCTGCTTACAGTAAAGAAATGTCTGAGGGGAATATTTGATAAATTTCGGAAATTATTCTTAACAGCAGAAAGTTCAATAAACGTTTGCAGTCACTTGTTTTTTTTTTCCCCCATAGCCTGCGTTTTTAGTCGCAACATTCAAAGAAGGGGCTATATGATATTTATAGCATAATTAGCGTAAATGCTGCAAACTTTTATTTGGGCAGAGGAAGTTATGTGACTTTCACATCAGATTTTTTTTAAGTTTGTTATATAGCCTGCGCTTTTAGTCGCATCATTGAAAGAAGAGGTATTTATAGGATAATTAGCGCAAAATTGTGTCTTGCGATTCTGTAAAAGGATATGTGAATACTGCTAACTTTTATTTGGGCAGAGGAAGTTATGTGACTTTCACATCAGATTTTTTTACTTCCTCTGCCCGTACCATAGGTACTATAGGTAGAGGAAGTATTGTTTTCGACCCCAAAAATCGAAGTTGAGTTTTTAGCATATATACATGTTACAAGCCCCCTGAATCCAAAAATACTATTTTTGGAAACATGTCTGTGTGTCTGTCTGTCTGTGAACACTCTAGCTCCAAAACGGAAAATCGTATGAAAACAAAATTTTGTATTTGGGTCAGGTACCTTCTGAAGATGTGAGGATAAGATTGGCGACTATTTTCTCTTAGTTTTAAGGGGACTTTACATAAAAAAAATTTCGTTTTTCGCAATTTTCTCGAAAACGGCTCTAACGATTTTCTTTCAATTTTGCACATGGGTTGCTTATACTAAGAGCTAAAACTTTTATTTGAAACATTTTTTCGAGAAAATTCTCTGAGGGTAGTTACAAGCCACCCACTGTTCACACACTGTTTGTAGAAAGTTTGTCTTGCGTGATGAACAACTGAATTCGCGCTCTTTCACGGCCTCTTATTCTATATAAGAATGTGAAGTGAGAAAGATGTATAGATGCATAGAGTAAAGAAGTATCTGAGGGAAATATTCGATAAATTTCGGAAATTATATTTTACGGCGGAAAGTTCAATAAACGTCTGCAGTCATTTGTTCTTTTTTTTTTTTTTTTTTAAGTTTCTTATATAGACTTTTAGTCGTATCATTGAAAGAAGAGGTATTTATAGGATAATTCGCATAAAATTGTGTCTTGCGATTCTGTACAAGGATATGTGAATACTGCTAACTTTTATTTGGGCAGAGGAAGTTATGTGACTTTCACATCAGATTTTTTCATTTTTATCTGATGTTTGAATGTACTGTTGAGGTAAAGGATGTTTAATAATGTTTTAGTTAGTTGTTTGCAGAAGAAAATGTGTGTCTCTAGCCCTTTAGTAGGATTGTCAGCCATAGGTTCTTGCAAATTACCACTGCTCCTGAAGTTGACACATGTGTCAGCTTCAGGTTCTATACCAAATATTTAATTTTTGAACTAGTTTAAACATATATTTCACAACATTAATTAATATTAAATTTTTATTGGTCTAGGACTTACAGAACCTATAGACGACAGGGGGTGTCAGCTTTAGGTATCAAACATGTCATCTTTAGGAGACTGTTTATTCTTGAGTATTCCCATGGATGCATGGATGATAATGAGTCTCCAGATCTCCAAAAATAAATTTCTAGAGCATATTCAATAAGAAAGCTGGCTGCTGAGTAAAAAATTAATTGTACAAGATTCCTTCCCCAGTAAAAAAAAAATGGTATGCATTTTTGCAAAGGAATCCTATTATAAGCCAGAGATTACATCAAAATTTAACATCTAGTTATAGGCAGATTAGTCTACCCAAAACAATATTAGCCAAATGCTTGAGGATGTGCAAACGTATTTTGTTGAGAAGGAATCGGTCTCCATTCTTCAGGTCCCAACTAGAAAATATTAATGAACTTTCTTCTTCCTCAATCGCAAGGATGAAAAAGTCCTAAGCAGAGTGAGGACGCAGTCCAATCTATCAGGGAGGTAATAATGATGAAAAAGAAACATTACTACTCTGAACACATTATGAAGCACTGCTAGAGAAATAGCTCCTTTAATGATAGTGTTCAGTTAGTACAGCTCGCCTTAGCGCTAGTTGTTCCAAAAGAATGGTCTATTGGATGGCCACAAAAATGGTGGATCTCTCACAATATTGGAAATCTATTGTACCCTTGGCTAATGAAGGGGAATAATAAGTTGCCAATCATACTGTTTATAAATGGCTGTACACCACATGCATCATGTCATTAGTCAGTTCTGTTCAGAGAAGGGCATTGAACTGATTGCTTTATATACAGATGCCGCACGTATGTTGCAGTTTTCTACTATCGGTACCTTAAAGTTGTCTTGGAAGTAAAAAGTGAGAGATTGGTGTTTGGAAAATAGAGAAAAGAGAGAAAGGAAATTTATATAATTATTACTATTGTTTTCTTCTATTACTGTTATAACATTTTTCATATTAAACTTTAAAATTTGGATTGAACTTAATTTCTTTGTTTTTTCCTAAAATTTGAACAACTAAATTGTTATGTATTATTATTGTATTACCTCGTACCTTTGTATTGTAAATAGAACATGTTCTAATCTTTTATACATAATATTTTGTCATACTTCTCCAAATTATGTATTGTTTTAAGTAATTATTTAGTATAAGTTTTTCTAATATGTTGAACTGAACCACCCCCGAACACAAGCTCTGCTTCTTCGGGTGGTGTATCAACTTTTGTATGTATTTTTCGTGTAATTTGGAACAATAAATTGTAAATTGTAAATTGTAAAGAAGCACGATTTTGACCGAGTTCTGTGTTAGAAAATAAACATTTCAAATTCTGCAGAAAGGGTTTCAGAAATATGGATTGTTTCCTTGGGACCTAGAATCAATTTGAGGCTGTAATAAAGGAAATAGAAGCAGTTCAAGCACTTGGTGATATATAGGCCTATATTAATTTCATGCTACAGTAAGTTAATCATTTAGCCTAGTTTTACGCTTTGGTTTATAACAACAGTAATTAATTATGTATTTGAAATATTTGAATGTAAAAGTACTTAAGACACCTGTCGGGCCCTAGCATGTAGATGTAGATATCTCGTCCTGTAGATCCTGTGTTGAGCGGGGCTCAAGGATATAGAACATGTCAGATCAAAAAATACATGCATGTTATAACAGAAGCTGCAAGCTGCCAAATTTATCCAAGCTGGAAATATTCCTCCAAATTGTAGAAGGTGTGAGTTATTAAAAATTCCTTCACAGCTGTTTTGAAAGGTTTGCTCTTTCTTTGAATACATAATAATTTAATGTTGTTTGGAAGCTTGTTATATATCTGTACTGCAGAATAATAAGCACCCTTCTGAAAGAGTTTTAACGAGTTATTTGGTCTGTGTAGATCATTCATGTTTCTGGTAGTACGTCCATGTACACTAAAATTAGTTTGAAATTTATCAATATTATTCACTACATAACACATAACAGAGTATATATACTCCCCTGTAAGAGTGAGGACTTTTAATTTTTCAAATAGCGGTTTACAAGATTCCCTTTTTTTCTTATTCTTATTGCCCGCTTTTGTAATCTAAATATTTTCTCCCTATGGGAAGAGTTGCCCCAGAATATGATCCCGTACCTCATTACCGAGTGAAAATATGCAAAATATACCATAAGTAATGCATCCTGTTTTAATATATTATTCAAAATTCTTAAAGCAAAGCACGCTGAACTCAGTTTTGGACTTATCATTTCTATGTGTGTCTTCCAGTCAAGATATTGGTCAATTTGCAGTCCTAAAAATTTTACATTGCTAATTTCTTGTATGATTTGTGTTCCATAATTAATTTCAAGATTTGAGATACATCTGTTTTTTGTCCTAAATTGTATAAAATGGGTCTTATCAATATTAAGTGTCATTTTATTAGCTAGAAACCATGTGTTTAACTCGTGAAAAGCCTTTGTAGCTATTCTTGATAAATGTTCTTATGAAGTTAGTGATCATAGGATCATGTTCTTAGTATTTTTAAAATTCAAAAAATAAGTTTGCAAGATTTCATTTTTTTTAAATACCGGGTACTTCAAAGAATTATTCTCTAAGTTATGTTGTATGGCCTAATACAATTTTAAGGCTGAAAAATTGATTTAAAATAATTATGATAAAATAGAAGTTTATATATTTATAGATACCCTCTCTGCACACAGTAAGACACATTAAAAAACATCTTTATTCCCTAGTTACAGCCTGATTTTAAGGATTTGAGACAGGTGTCAGGTATAGGTGCCACTTATGTCAGCTTTAGGATCCTGTCTTTTTTTATGTTGTCAGCATGTCAAGAGGTTTAAAAATAAATTTATTTTTAATATAAATGTTCATGAATTAACTAAAAACATATATATATGCAAATTAAAATACGATCATCCACCTGTCTGAAAATATAATGTAGAATGCTCTGACATTTTAAAGTAGAGTTGCAGGATCAAAAGAATGTCGCACATTTTCTTAACATGTACAGAGTGGGCCAAAAGTCGCGATCGGTTATTTTGTATGTTAGTTTATGCAATAATAAAATGCCACAATTGACGTAAAATCTTTATTTATTGAAGTAGCAGGTATTAAGGGATGGAAATATGGTAAAATAAAGTTCCCTGGGCCTGTCAGCGTCATTGTTAAACGTCAAAAGTTTCGGTATGTGCACCATCGTTTTCCACGCACAGTTGAATGCGCCGCCATGTCCTTCTGCTTGCTCGCCTCAGCATTTCGGGAGTGATCGTTCTGAAGATACGGATGATCTCTCTCTTCAGTTGTTCAACAGAATCCATCCGAATCATTCCAAGATTTTCTTTTAAGTAGGACCACAGCCAGTTGTCGCACGTTGTGAGGTCGGGCCTTCTTGGAGGCCAAATGAGAGGTCCACCTCGTCCAATCCACATAGGAAAGCTGGTACTTAACCATTCCCGAACTGGAGTCCAGAAATGCCCTGGGGCTCCATCTTGTTGAAGAACAACGGTGTTAAGAATACCAACTCTGTCAAGTTCCGGAACCAGCCATTGAGACAGCATTTCGAGGTACGATTCGCCAGACACAGATGTGTCAAAAAAATATGGCCCGATGATAATTTCACTGGTAACTCCGGCCCACATCATGACATGAGGGGGATGTTGTTGAATTTCTTCAAAGAAATGTGGGTTATGTTTGGCCCACAAATAAACATTACGCGAACGAGAGCTGAGATACACGGCGCATTCGTCAGTCATCAAGACATTACGACGAACCGCTAAGGTGGGAAAAGCAGAAAGTAAATCTTCACATGCGACACGTCGCGTTTCCATATCCCGGTCACTTAATTCATTTATGGTGGTGGGCTTGTATGCATGATAACCTTCGTTTTTCATCCAGCGGCGCAACGAAGTTCTTGGGATCTGCATTTCTGCCGATCGCTTCCTTGTTGATTTCATCGGTGAACGCTCCAATGATTCACTCAGACGATTACCGACATCAACGCCACAATATTTTTTAGGTCTTCCGCTGCGTTTTGCATCCAATACAGATCCTGTTGAGAAAGTCTTGTTTTCCAGTTTCCGAAGATTGGCTTCAGTGGGAGCTGCTTTACTGAAACGACGAAAGAAGTTCTCTCTGATTTCTTCGTACGTTTCGCCAGTTTGTTCTTTTTCATGAACCCACACACTAACAATGAGACGTTCCTCAATCGTATATTTGCTTGTATCCGCCATTGCTTACAACACAAACATAACACAGCGTTTCACATCGACAACAATCGCCTAATAAACTCGCGCGCAAGAAAAATCTGGCTTGTCACTAGAACACAACAATGTCCTTGCTCTATCGGAAAATTGACAAACTAATGCTACAAAACGTATATGAAGGGGGTAAATATTCCTCTCAGCCTATGACTAGTTTTTAATTAGTTTTCGGTTTCGGAAAATGAGCTATTTCAATATAAACATTATCCGATCGCGACTTTTGGCCCACTCTGTAGACTATTGGTGCCCTTACCTTAATTTACGTTAAACTGCAGGTTGCATATATGCTACTTCGGTATGAATGCAAAACTGTGAGCCATGCAACTCGATATGCAGCCTGCATCCAGGTAGTGCGATTCGCATGCTATGCTACTTCGGTGTGAATGCTCACTTAGGAAAAGGTCCCAAATAGGTAGGAAGGGTGAAGAGGCCAGGTGAGAGAAAGGGAGGAAGGAGAAGGGAACAGGAAAAGAAGAAAAAATAAATAGATTCAATTTTTTCTCAATTTCACCTTACTAGATGGCGTTGCGGCCCATCGTTCCTAGGAGTTCAAATCACGCCGCTAGGCAGTAGCGAGTAGGAGTGGGGGGCTAGGGTGCGGCAAGTATTTGTTTTGGGAAAAAATAGTTTTAGGTCATGCACTAGGCTCCTCCCACCAACTCTCTAACAGGATCCGCCTGGGAAGGAGGAGTTATGGGGTGGGGAGCAATTTAAAACAGAAGGGTCATTCTCCAAAAAAGGGCAGCTTTCAATGTTAGAATTTTTTTAAAAATATTTTTTTATTTCGGACCATGTAATTTTTTATGTAATATTTCTTTCTGCAGAGTAGGCCTACTATTGAGGTACTAGTCCTACCTACCGAGTGGTATTTTGCATTACATTAACAAGGTTAGAAAATGGCGCATTCACGGAGGTGAGAAAACAGTGAGAAATAGTACCTGATTATATAGAAGTTATGCGAGAATTAGGATAGATTAAATTTACTGTATTAAATGTTATCATGAAAAATAACAATATTTATTACCATACAAATGGATTAACACACAACTTTTTACTTATTTTTATCTATGTTAAAATAGATTATCACCTTCAAATCAAAACATGATATATTGCCATAAACTATTAGGATATAACAGTATCTTCTTTAAACAAAAGTAATAAATGCAGACAGTTAAATATGTCATCAATTACAACATTAATTACACCTCCATCGATAGGACTGAAGAGTAACAGTAATGGAGGTGAGATTTTTATCTAATTTGTCAAACAGCTAGGAGAACATTTGAGGTTAGAAAATCTCAGTTTTAGAGTTTAACTTGGCCTTCCTTATTATTATGACCTATTCCAAAGTTGAGTCCAAAAGTATATATAAATAACATACAACTTTACCGTTGGGTGTAGGTTTCGGAGGTGAGAAAGTCCAATTAGGCCTACTAACTCTGTATTTACGGTAGCCCTTTTACACAAACAAAACACAGAAAAGCACATTGACAGCTTGGCTTTATATAAATGATAAGAAAACTGACAAAAGTTAGAGTCCAAGGAAGATAGAAAGACTACAGTGCCCAGGACGAGTTATCTACATCTACATCTACACTCTGTGGAAATAATTGAGCTTTTATAATGTTTCACGGAGGTGAGGTCTCACTTTGGGACAGGTATGTTTAGTGCAAAAAATTGTCTTTACAAAATGATATATTTGCTTTTCAGTTATTAATGACTCATCTTTTGAGCTGTTTGTTCTTGTTATAACACTAAAATGGAATACAAATTAAAGTCTGTTGAATTATGAAAGAATGAAAATGACAAGTCAGGCATGGGGACATGACACGGAGGTGAGATCTCTCATAGCCTACTGTGCCCTAAAATGCAGAAAATTTTAACTTTTGTTTAAAAAGTGGACTATGGGATCAAATAGACCTTATTTCAATCTAACTTATCATAATAATTCGTAATCCATAAATACTTACTTTAGACCAGAAAATCAAAACTGCGACATGAATCTGCCATTTTCTGGAGAATAACCCAGAAGCAACTAGATGACTCTCTATTCAAACTACTACGAACACCATAGTGGAAAAGGTGAAACTGGGAAAAAATTAAATAGGCTAATTTATTTCTCCTTTATCCTCTCTTTCTCTACCTTTTCCACCTTCTTCCTCCCTTTCTCTCACCTCCTCCTCGCCCTATCTACCTATTTGGGACCTATTCCTCTCACCGGGATTTGAACGCATGACCACTAGGACAGTAACCAGTAGCCTTAACCACTACACTACGAGCGATTGCTGAGCTGTGAGGGAAAATTCATCTATTTAAGTTTAGAGACCTTTAATATATGAGAAATAGCCATTTTTGTGCAAGGGTCGTTTTTTATAATTGTGAAATATTATGTTGGCTCTGAAAAAGAGTAGTTTTGATGTATTTTTAATATGGCGAAGGGTAATTTTCGTAATACTTTAATTATTTCGTGTATTTTTTATGTACCGGTATGGTGCAAGGGTCATTTTTGTAATATTTTTTTTTTTTATTTTGTATTTTTTACATGATTCAATGGTTATTTTCATATATGAGGAGACGACAATAGTGAGCTGCAGTATAGGCACTGAGAAGTACATAGCCATGATGGGAGATGTAGGGGAAGAAAGGAGTGGCTTGTGCATTGGCTCAGAAGTGAGGGGCAGCAGGGGAAGTGAGCGGTCGGAGCTTGGCCAGTGCACAACTTAAATCTATCTTTTGCCTTTGTTTTTCCCCAATACCTTGTAATAGGACTAACATTCCATAGTACAACAGTGAGATGCATTGCCAGCATTGAGCAGGTTCAAAACCAGGTAAAGACGCAAGGCTATAGTCCAAAGTGGGCAGATATGAGGTGCTGCGCATCTCCATACTATCTTTCATGCTCGTTTCACTATGGTGGTGTATTCATGCAATTCCACCTTCAGACAGTGAAACTACGACAAACAGAAGAATACAGTATGAGGCTGATCCTTAATCAACAATGTTTCCTAGGCCAGTATTCCTGGGAGAATAACTAAACAATCGCACAAACATAAATTCAGCAAGATTTTAGGTAGGCTACATGAAATTTGTAACCACAAAGATAAAGTACCACATGAACAAAGCTATATACGTTCTAAAAATAATAACTTACTGTTTCTTTGTGTAAAGGCGAGGGAGTTCGTGATTCTTTATTGGACTTCCGCAATTCCTTGCCTTTATCTTGGTGTCTGTTTATTGGAACCCCACGACCAATTGAAGCAAGAAGATCGAAATTTTCAGTAGAACTATTGCCAAAATCAGAAAGTTTGTCCAGATCAGATAGGATATCCTTTCCCGATGCCCACGTAGCCATTTTTAACCTGAAATTCAAAGCTGTTTGTTTGTTATGATTATTTATCGAAGGTCGGGCGCACATTAAATCCCGTAGGCCAACTCATTCCAAGATTGTGTTATGTTTACTCATTTTAAATTTCGAACATCTTAGCTATAAAAACTGATTGACTTGTCACTCCTGTAACCTACATTCACGAAAACGCAAGTTGAAACATGCCACATGCCAATGTCATATGTTCCAAATTCTTCTTCTTCTTCATTTACCTTCTTCTTCTTCCATTCCATTCCATTCGTATTTGTTTAAGATGCAACTTATAGAATAATCGGTTAACCAAATAAGTGTTTTTTTTTTATATATATATT
The DNA here is from genome assembly GCA_964059195.1 of Ectobius pallidus. Taxonomy (NCBI): domain Eukaryota; kingdom Metazoa; phylum Arthropoda; class Insecta; order Blattodea; family Ectobiidae; genus Ectobius; species Ectobius pallidus. Next base: position 24,102,663 of record CAXKWD010000012.1, read on the forward strand.
CGTGTATTCGTTTTTCACCTATTCTTGTAACCTGCATTTAAATCCTCGGAAAGTTTTAACCTAACGTTGTTGACAGAGGGTGGTAAAATATTTCGAAATGCAACATCACCCACAACCCCCTACAAACAAGTTACCTTTACAAATCTGTAAATCACACTAGTATTTAACTAATGCTGTAGAACTACCCCTCTCAAGTAGGAGGAATATACCATCCCCTCCGCGTCTTCAACCCCTATTCTTAACATGATTGTGCTGTATACAAAATAAATACATTGACCTATTTGCTACACTTTCGCGATTAAAATTTAAATATTGTGTTCGATGTACTCCAAATTTACACACACAGCCAGTAGAACTACGAGAAAATATTGTATCCAACAAAAATATTCGAACAAACCACCCCTTACCCACTAAATGTGATTTATTTGAAATTGTACATGCTATGGCCATTTGTGTCAAATTTTACACACAGAGATTGTGGAATGCAGAGAAAATTACAGGCAACAACGATATTCGAAAAAGCAACCCCTTATTACGTGTTTTCAACCCCATACCCTCACATTCTAACATACCGGGTAATGACATAGTGGACACCTTGGCGAAAATGGCAGAACACCAAAACACCTTGGCCGCTAATTTCCTCATCCCACCGACAGACATTGCTACAGTTATGGCTTCAGTACACTCTGACCAGCCGGAAGGCCCTCAATCTCAGGCAACAACGGACAATCAGAAGCTCCGCTCCCTCCGGCAATTTCTTTTTAAGGCAAAACAGGTACCTAAGCAGGCCATTGTGCAATATTACAGACTGAAATTCCACACCGCGCTTACACCTACCTATCTACATAAAATTCTCCCAGATATCTCCCCTCTTTGTGTCTGTGGACACAGGGGAACTACCGATCACATCTTCTTTGGATGTGATCGTCATCTAAACAGCAGAGCCCGCCTACTTCATGATATATATCTTCATTATCCCAGTGGCCCCATTAGCATGGACTCGCTACTACATACCCCCTCAATACCCATCATACGTGCCCTATTCCGTTACACCACTAGGACCAAAATGAAATTATAGCACCACAACATCCCTATATCCCATCTCAGTGCATACATTTAATTTCACCGGCCCCCGCGAATTCGCGGGTGGCTCAGCGTACGACCGGGTCGGGACGCAGTCGCCGGACTTGAAGACCAGGCAGTAGCGTCTAAAAATAAATACGACAACAACAACAACAACAAGAATGTGATCCTTGCACAATTGTACGTTCTCTGACCGATGGAATTTTACACGCAGAGACTAGGACGCAGAGAAAATTATCCACTCAGCACACAAACGTAAAATATATGTAAAAATTGCGTTATCCCTAGATCTAGGTAATGTATATCACACATATTGGTTAAATAAAATCTACGTATAATATACGCTCAAATGTCCCACTTTTTGATGTATATCGTACGTCTATTCATGTCAATACAGACATTTAATATATATATCAATTATACGAACAATCGCATACATACTATTGATGTACAATATCTATACGTAAAAAATATGTAAAGATGATCTATCAAACGTATATTTTATATATAATTTATGTAGCCTATATAGGGCCTTTGGTTCATAAATGTACACTGCTCACATACATTTTACATATACTATCAATACATGAGATATCAATAACTAAAAATGTCATCAAGAACACTTTTTGTGCTTACTATCTTGCAGTTTTTTGGGACTTCTTGCTGAGGTATTTTGCAATTATTTATTGTAAGCAAAACACTGAGATCGCTCATAATACACACTGAACCAAGAATCTTCGGAACATCATCATTAACATCCATTAAGCACAGCACTAGCCTTTCTACTGCCATTATGCTAATCCACTGCCCTTTAAGTCCTTCTGTTACACTTAGGAAGTACTGCATCACATCTTCCAAACAATGCAGAGCTTGTCATTCAGCATAACTTTTAAGTTCTTTTAAGCTTTCTGCAACTGCTTGGTTTAAATTTTCTTCTTCTGCATCAATTAATCTTCTGCATGATGGACCTGGTCTTGACAAGTACTCAGGCAGATTAGGAAAGATTGATGGTACTGCACCAAGTTTCAGTTTAGGGCAAGTTCTAGGAAATGTTTTTATTTCACCGTTAACTACAAATGTCTCTGTTCTTATCACACTCTCTTCAGGAAAATACTTCACACAAATAACAGGCTTGCTTACCCCTGTAAAGTCTGTAGGAATCTTTCTATGCCATGTCTTCTTAAGTTCTTCGTCTTTTGGTAAAGAAAATGTACTAACACTTTCATGTTGTGACTTGTAGTTACTTTTACAGCCAGCAACACTACAGCACCTAGGCATTGTGAATTCCTGAAACAATTAAGAAATACTTTAGCAGCGTTATCGTAAATTATTATGATCAGAGCTAATTACCACAGCATCTGTATTATAAATCAGTTTGCAAGTCGTTGAGGTTATGATAGGCCAATTTATGTATGTGAAACAAATCTTGCACAGGGACTTACCAGTACTGTTTTATGTGTAAATGTTTTTCTTCTGCCTCATTTAATCTTCTACATGAAGGACCAGGTCTTCACAAACATTCAGGTAGGCCTACATTAGGAAATGTATCCTAGGGTATTACCCTACAGATCACTGCACGTTGCATAATATTTCGTCAGCTTTAAATACACACACATGTACATTTATTCTTCGTTTCTATGTTATATACATAGGGAGTAGTTGCAACAGAACAGTGCAATTCTCTCCACACACAATTTCTTGTTAATAAAACACTATAAAAGAGAAACTTATACACAACCACCAACAGCCAACAAAATACAACCTTGAATCAGCAGATCTACATTGCTGACGTCACAGACAAGATGGCCGCCAGTCATAAAAAATAGTCCTACTGAATGTACGGATGTAATCATTTTAAACCATTTTTTAAATTAATTTCTGATTAGCGTGAGTAAATTTTATTGCGTTCCCTTAATTTAACCAAATCGATTTACTAGAGTAAAACACAATAAACCGGTGTTTACAATGTCCAATTCTAGACGTAAAATTTACGTATAGTTGGTACGTAATTTTGATGTTACAAATGAACAATCAAATCGATTTTGTTTTATATTTAATCTTACTTATAGTTATGTAACAGTAACTTTAATTTTGATATATTATAAATATAAAGCAGGATTAAATTACAACAGTATATACATGTATATATTGGACATAACATATATGTATAATTTACGTTTTGACTTTGACCAATCGTAAGATATATATGTAGCTCTAAAATATACGTATATTATATATATCGTGCTGCGTGGGTATGGATTTCAATTGCTTCTTTTATGACATGTGAAATAATTGAAGCAATTTAAATAAGGTCACATCCCAACAACTACAACAGAGAAGGGGGCCTGGGCTACGTCCCTGAAGCTGTATCGAGAATCAACACATGATACCTCCAACAGTAGCAACACTTCAAAACCCAGACCCCTATGTCTTTTTTTTTTTAATCATTGGCCCTGACTTGGACCGATTATTTCATTTACATTTTTACATCATTTATCCCCCCAAACCACTCTGCTTTGACCCATATTATTAACCTTTATTTTTCTCCCACTGGTCCTGGTATGGATCGATTGCATCTTCAATGTTTTTACAATAAACAAAATTCCTACACTCTGATTGGCCCTATACACTCCAACCCATTTCCTCCAATCACAGAATTTCATTTTCACTCAAAAACATATATAAGCTCTCTCATCCATTTTTCTACACTCATTTCCCTGAGGAAGGCTGCAGAGATGTCAGCAACCGAAAGCTTGGATGCAATATATCCTTTTACTCGGCTTATAGCCCATGAAACCATCATTAATGATAAACAATGTTCCGCATTTTTATAGGGAGGGCCAGACCCTGTTTCAACCCCTATTAGGCCATCTGATTTATTTGAAATTGTACATTCTTTGGCGATTCTTAACAAATTTTACACTCATAGACTTTATAAAAATTAGAAAATTGTAGGGAACAAAAATAATCAAACAAACAACCCCTAATGTATTTTCAACCCCTATTATGTGATCTCTATCCAATGTTATGTTTTTGTCCGTTTTTTATATGAAATTTTACAAATCATCCTGTATAACCAGGAGAAAATTGTAGCCAACAATAATATTCAATCAAAACACCTCTTATATATTTTCAATCCCTTTTGTGTTATTTATTTACAATTGTACATTCTCTGATGATTTTCATCATATTTTTCACACAGAGATTGTAGAACGAGAAGAAAATTGTAGCCAATAATAACATCAGTAAAACGATCCCTTACATATTTTCAACCTCTATTATGCGACGTCTGAAATTATATGTTATTTGGCGATTTATAGCAAATTTTCACATTTAAAACGAGGATAAAATTGTACTGAACAAAAATATTAAAACAAACAATTACTCATGTATTTTCAAGTCTCATTATGTGATCTTTATGCAATTTTTTCTTTCACCGGTTTTTATGTGAAATTTTATATATCGTGCCCTTAGAACCCGGAGAAAATTGTACCCAACAATAATATTAGAATAAAACACCCTTAGTATTTTCAACCACTATCCTGTGCTTTATGTACAATTGCACATTCTTTGGCTATTTTTATGAGGTTTAACACACAGAGACTCTAAAATGTGAAGAAAAGTATAGGCAACACTAATATTAGAACAAACATTTCTTTACATATTTTCAACGTGTATTATGTGACCTCTTTGCAACTGAACATTTTTGACAGGTTTTATATCAAATTTTACATATCTTACCAGAAGAGCTAGGCAAAATTGTAGCCAACAATAATATTTGAAGAAACCATCCCGTAGGTCTACATATTTTCAACCCCCTATTGAGTGATCTTTTTAAAATTGTATAGTCATTAGCAATTCTTATACAAATTTTCTCACATAGACTATAGAATGAGAAGAAAAGTGTAGGCATTAATAATGCTCTAACAACCCCTTATGTATTTTCAACCCCTATTGTATGATCTCTATACAATTCTAAATTCTCAGACTGATTTTTATCAAATTTTACACATATAAGTTACCCTTTAAAATAAGGAGAAAATTCTAAGTTCTAAGAAACCACCTCTTAATTGTTTTCAGCACCTGTTATATTGTGATCTCTTCACCAAACTACTCTTTGGTTGACTTTTAAAAATTTTACTCAGACCCTGTATAGCAAGGAGAAAATTCTAGGTGATGCACATATCACCCCTTCTACCATTATTATGTGATCTTGGTACAAATATACATTTGGTCAATTTACTAGATTTTACATGCAGACTCTATAGAACCACGAGGATTTTTTTATCCTATATTAACAATCAAACAAACCACCTATTAAGTGTTTTTCACTCTATATTATCTGTGTAATTTGTATATCTGTATATCCCTATATTATCCTGCATTGTTCATTTATGCAATCTAGTGAACATCTGCCCAAGAATGTAGACTTGTACAGAAATTACATAATTGGGGTAGAAAGAAGCTAATGGGACTTAGTTCGGTCATTTTGTTGTCTAGAAATTTCTCCTGATTCTGCAGAGTCTGTACGTAAAGTCTCTTAGTAAATGGTAAAATAATCTAGTTTTGTATAGGGATCATACTATACGGGTAGAAATATTTGAGGGGTAGTTTCTTCCAATACTAGTATTGCCTGAAGTTTTCTCCTAATTCTATAAGGTCTGTTTGTAAAGTCAGATAAAAATTTGGCAAAGAATGTAGATTTAAATATACATCACATAATGGGAGTTGAATCATTTAATGGTGGTTTCTACCAGAAATAGTTTTGTCTAAAAATATATCTTTGTTCTAATATCCGATAAAAATTTGCCACTGTGCTGTAAATACAGGTTGACACGTTAAAGGGTTGCTTTCTACTAAAATTAATTTAGCCTAAAATTTTCTTTTGGTTCAAAAGGTTGTGTGCGTAGTCTGGTGAAAAGAGACAAAGAGTGTAGATTTTTAAAAAAAAACCTCATTTATTAGGGGTTGAAACTTATAAGAAGTAGTTTTCATAATTACTTCTGCCTAAATTGTTTTCCTCATTCTATAGGGCTAGTGTATAAATCTGGTAAAAATTGGTCGAAAAGTGTAAATTTAATATAATAGGGGTTGAAGCATTTAAGGGGTGGATTCTTCCAAAAGCAATTTTTCTTTAAAATTTAACCTGGTTCAATATGTTCTGTGCTTTAGGATGTTAAAAATTGATCAAATAATGTAGATTTAAATACATCACATAGTGAAGGTTGAAACGTTTAAGGGTGGTATCTACCAAAAGTAGATTTATCTAAAAGAAATGATTAGTTCTACAGGGTCTTTGCATAATTTCTAATAAAAATCACTCAGAGAATGTAGGTTTACATATAGATACAAATGGGGGTTGACACATTTTAAAGTATTGTTTCTACCAAAATTAATTCTGTTTAAAAAAATCTCTTAGGGGTTGAAATATATAAGGGTGGTTTCTACCAAAATTAGTTTTGTCTACAATTTTACGTTTGGTCTGGAGGGTCTTTGTTTAATACCCAGGTAATAATAATTACTCAAAGAATGTGGATATAAATATAGATCATACATAGGGGTTGAAACATTTAAGGGGTGGTTTCAAATAAAATTATTTTAGCCTAAAATTCTCCTGGTTTTATAGGGTATATGTGTAATGTCTGATAAAAATTTGTCAAAGAATGTAGATCTAAATATAAGTCATAAATAGGGGTTGAAATATTTAAGTGTTGGTATCTTACCCATCCTTCTGTACGGAGCCCAAACCTGGGCCCTGACAGTTAAAGAAAGGAAAATGTTAGAAACATGCCAGAGGAGATATATCACCTTTTTAAAGAATCTGCTTATAAATTACTTAATATGAGTTTAAAGAGTGAGAAGCTTAAAACTCGTTATTGTGCACCTTAATTTTTAAAATTTTCCGGGGGGAGGACCCCGGAACTCCCCTCTCCAGATGTTATAACCCCCCCCCATATGGTCGGCCTGGTTACGCCTATGCAAAGAATGTAGAACTGTATTGAGATCACATATTGGGTTGAAAATTTTATAACAGATGGTTTTATAGAATATGATTGTCTTGTAGAATTTTCGCCCGGTTCTACAGGATATATATGTAAAATCTGGTAGACATTGGTCGAAGATAGATAGATTTGTATATAGAAAATATTACTCATGAGGGGGAGGTTGAAAATAAGGGAAGGGGTGGTTGGCTTGAATTTTAATGTTGCTCATTTTGTCCTGGGTGAAGAGGGTAGGTGTACAAAATTTCGTACAAATCAATGAAAGCATGTAAATTTGTACAAAAGACAAACTCTTCTTTATAATAGACAATGCAATTAGAAGAAGAAGAATGTAATTATTACAATTGAAGACAGGTTCAGTGATGGGGAGGGCAGTCAAATTGATAAAGGAATGCTTATTGTAGGCCTATGTGTGGTGCGACGTCAAGAATGCAGTGTGAAAGACACTGCACATAACAGTCTCTTTCATGGTAGTATTTGTAATTCTCTATGGGTAATTGCATACGCAAATACCAAAGAGCGATATTCAGTTATCCGAATTTTGTCATGAAATATTCGGTTACTCAGATAGCCTTTTCATTCTGAAACTTCAATATCCTCTTTTCCCCTTTGAAGGCCTCCCTCAGTTGGGGATGTGAGCGTTAGATTCGGTGGTGGCATGTTTGAAACAGAAAACCTATGTGAATTCCTTTAATACTTGTAATTTAACATGTATCATATCTCAACATGTGACAGTAATCTAGACATTATCGCAGCCAATTGTAACGACTTGCTGATTGAATTGAGTCAGGAACTTGCATCTTGTTTCTCAAATCATGACTTACCTTATGCCATATATTCTTTGATGACCCCCAAGTGTCAAATTTGTTGGCATAAATAATTTTGAATCCGATGTTGCTAACAACTCTTGGCATGAAGTAACTCATATTACCAATATTAACATTAAAGTAAACTTTTTTTACCAACCATGTCTTTTCACTATACAATAAGCATGCACCCCTCCAAACCATATGAACAAGGTGCACTCCAACAGTGGCGTACCAAGGGGGGTGCGAACGGGGCGGCCGCACCGGGCGCCGTAAAGAAGGGGGCGCCAAAATTGAAAAACATTTTTTTTTTAGTTTAAGAAAAAATAATTTTTCAGGCAAAATATAAGGTTTTATTGGTCAAATTGTCTTTATTATACTTTATTAAATACTGCAGTAATGTTATTTAGAAATGAAAAAAACGTTTCGTTTAAAACTATTTATAGACAATACGAAATAGGTCGTGGGCGCCGAGCACACAGGAAAAGTTTACGGTGTAATTTAGCAATTTTATCTATTTTTTTTCAAAAACTAATGTTATAATACTTACAGTTTTATTTCATTCATATTTTTCTCTTTATAATGTGTTAAAGTAACATACTACTTATTAAAAATAAATAATTGTGAACATTAAACTGTGTTTAAATTAAACTCATTGAACCTTGAACCATTTAGTGTTAGGGGGCGACTACCATCTAATTAGCCCTGGGCGCCAAGTAGCCTTGGTACGCCACTGCACTCCAACACCCTGGATGACCCATTCCATAAACAACTCGAAACCCTGAAGATTTCATGAAAACTACCTTAAATGCCATAATAAATCAAACAAACTATCCGTAATGTGAAGGTCAAACATTAGTTGTAAATCGATGACCGCATGCTGGCAAGTGGCCCATTGGGTACTGGAACTTCAAAATCTCATATACCATATTTACATGTGTCAGCTACTGAAGTGAACGATTACTTTGTTAATGTCACTAAAGTGAATGGCAATGATAAAATATGACTGTATTAAGAAATATGTGCTTTTACCTCCGGTATCCAATGAGAAATTTACTTTGGCTATATGTATCCTGAACAAATCATTCAAATTATTCCCTTCATTCTGGTGTTTTCCTGATCAGTGGAAATTAGCAAATATTAGACCTATTCCAAAAACTAAACATCCAACGACGTCAAGATTTTCAATCAATAAGTTTGCTTTGTGCTAACTGCAAAGCATTGGAAATTATTATACACAAGCAAATATGTAGCTATCTTGAACACCCAACACAACCTTCTTAACCCGTTACAATCAGGTTTTAAGAAAAGTCACAGCACTACCACTGCACTACTACGAGTAACTGATGATATCCGTGCTGCTATTGATAAAAGGGAGGTGACACTGTTTTGTTTATTTGGTGTTAGTAAAGCCTTTGACTGTGTTCATCATGAACTTCTCATTATAAACTAAAACGCACTGGTTTTTCTGAAAGTGTACTCTCGTGGATATAAGACTATCTCACCAATCGATATCAAAGAGTTGTTGCAGGCAATGGCAGCAGCTCAGACTGGCTATTGGTCAAATCAGGCATGCTGCAATGATCTGTCATAGGCCCTCTTCTTTTTCTCTTATATACATTTGATATATTCTCCATCTTGAACAATTCTCAATACCATATGTATGCACCTATGACCACTAATGAGTGAAAAGATATCTGGCTGCAACCATCCTATCTGTTGCGAGCGCTATTGTAACTGTATACTGTATATTAAGGTTTTTACAGCCGGCATCTATTGAAGTAAACAATGTTGGGCTTATGAGAAATGGTCTGTGTTTTATTGACATTTTGTAGTCAGTGTGTCTGGCATCTTCAGTTCAGGAATAGCAGTTGACTGCCAACAGCTTAGTACACCACTCTGAAGATGTCTGATGCAGCTCTCAGCGAAACGTCAGCTAATAAAACTGACAGGCTATGGCCCATAAGCCCAAAAATGTAGACTTCACTAGTGTAGCTGTCCCACTTTGAAGCGAAAGTGCCCATATTGTAACAGAGTGTATTTGTAGGAACTAAGGACTATATCCTTTTTGACATCATCTGAAATTTTGTTATATTTTCATGGCAACATAACCTTCAAATTTTTGTGGCATGTCCAGCTATCAGCTTGGATACTTTTCTACTATTTTAGCTAATATAAGCTCCTCCCAAGTTTCAGCAAGTTTCTTTTCTATTTCTGTTCATCTTTCTTCCATCCACTTTCATTTACTACTATTTTCTTTAGGTTTTTTCCCCCTATCTCAAGCAGCATTTTCACCTGGAAGAACTTCCATTTTGATAAATCAGCAGTCTTCAGGAGGACCAAAAGCAAAAAATTGAAGAGGTAGTTTTTACTTTAACTATAGGCTTTAACATAGTCAAAGATGAGTTTTCATAGTCATTAATACAATATGTGATAAGCAGGGCAGGATTTTTAGGTTTTTATAAACCCTGTTTTAGTTTTCTTAAACATATTAAAATAAATCATAAAATTTAAAGCAAGTTTATATAGTGAAGTTAATAAATATACAGTATATTAATACTTGAGATGGAGATTTAACATACATAACTTCACTTAATTCAAACTAACCTGAACATGTTTCGAACCAACATCGTGACTCATCCTCAGCTATACTCCATCTCCATCTCTCTAAGGAGCTATACTCCATACTCCATCTCTGGATTAAAGCTGAGGATGAGTCAGGATGTTGGCACAAAACATATTCAGGTTAGTTTGAATTAAGTGAAGTTACGTACAGGGTCTGGCAGAGAAACCTGATGGTTTTGAAATTCAATTTGTGCAGAAGCACAGGAAGTGTCGTAAATGACCTTCAGAATAAGAATGCGTCAGTTCAAAGCATTTCAGTCAGAAAGGAGCGTTGGTCAGTGCAACATTGTGCATTCATTGTAGAAACGTTTTTTAAAAAACAGTGAATCAATTATTGTCACTCATCGCACGTTTCGCCGCCATTTCAACATTCGTCAAAATGAGAATGTTCCATGTCGGAACACCATAATGTTGTGGGTGGCAAATTTTTTGAAAATGGATTGTGCCATAAAGAAGAAACCACCAGAGAAACAGTGCACTGTTCGAACCCCGGTGAATGTTGAACGTGTGTCTTGGGCTGTTCTTCAAAGTCCTCAGTGATTGGAAGTGAAATACTCAAGTGTCTTAGGAATTTCTTGAAGCAGAATATTCAGAACAAAGTTGCAGCAATCTCTCCACAAGTTCTGCAGCGAGTAATGCGAAGTTTTCCGTTATGACTCCAAGAGTGTGTTTACTTTGAGGGACAGCATCTGAGGAACACAATTTTCAAATTGATGTAGGTAAAATGTTTTGAGATGTATTGTAATTCTAAAATAAAATAATGTATGCAAACTATTCAGTTTTGTCATAATTTCATTTTAAAAACCATCAGGTTTCTCTGCCAGACCCTGTATGTAAATACTAAATAAATAAAATGATTACTACACTTTCAACTATAATTCAGTACCTAAGAAAAAATTTTGAAGAAATCTGGAATGAGACCATACAGAAGATTAACAAAATGGATGTCGAGTCTCCAAAATTGCCAAGAAAGAGAAGAGTGTCCCGAAAGTATGATGAATGTAGTGACCCTGCCATGCATCAATTTTCTGATATTTGTGACAAATACCAAAAACTTTATTGTGAGGTAATGGATGCAACACTCAGCTGCCTGGCATCACGGTTTAATACAAATGCATATAAACTATTGCAGAAAATAGAGCAGTTTCTTCTAGGTGATGACAATCATAATGATGAAATTTTGCGTTTGTATGAATCGGATGTTGATAAGGGCCGTTTGGTTCTTCATTGAACTATGTTACTTGAAATACTGCAGGGAAAGGGAGAGGGTATGATCGATTCTTTTGAGGGCCTGCTAGAATACTTAAAAAAGGAGAGACATATGCAAGATCTCTTGCCTGAATTTGTGAAATTTGTGAAAATAGTGTTGACTGTCCCTGTATCAACATGCAGTGCTGAACGATCGTTCTTGGGGTTGCGGAGGTTAAAGTCTTATCTTCGGTCTGTTATGAGGCAGGATAGCCTAAGTGCTGTTTCTGTCATCCATTGTCATCGTGAAGAGGCCATGAACTTAGATCTTCATTCAGTGGCAGACGAGTTTATTAGTAGGAACGAGCTGAGACACAATACTTTTGCCGGAAAACAGTAAGGCAAGAATCAACAGACTTAACATTATTTTTTTATTTCAAACTTTAAATTAATCAAATATTTATTAATTTGTTTATTTATTTAATTTTCAAGCAATTAAAAGCATATGTAGTGTAATACCATTTACTCTGGTATAATATTTTATTGTACAATCCTGCCCCTCCAAAATCTTTAACAAGTCAATAACACCTCAATAACTGATAGGAAGTGTGCCTTATGCCTGTATGAAATTGTCATGAAATAGAATGAATGTGTGGTCTCACAGGTCTTTTCTTATAACTGAGCAAAGGCTTAAGATACAAGTATAAATAGTTCACTAAGTACTTAAAGAGATGAGAGGAGAAAGCATATATGTTGAAATCCCAAAATTAAAAATTTGTGCCTTAAGCTCTTATTGAACCAGGCTCTATTATTATTATTATTATTATTATTATTATTATTATTATTATTATTATTATTATTATTATTATTATTATTTCATTCCTGTGTTAACTTAATAAATCTGAAAATAGTAAATATAAAGTTGTAAGCTTAAATGTTAAGAAAATGTGTGTAATTATTATGATCATTATTAATAGTGCAACAATACAACCTAATACAGTAGAGTCCTGCAAACTTGACACTCGATAATCCGGCAGTTCGAATTGCTTCAAAACCATTACAGGAAAAATAAACAATTTTTTGCCAAGAAATAAGGTAAACTGTTTTGCTGTAATTTACTGAAACACTAATTTTGTGTTTCATAGAAGAGGTACTGTACCTATAAGAACATATCTTATGCTGTTTTTTATGGTGTTTGTTATGTCTGAGGCCAATAAACATATTTTTAATTTTTTCAATAACAGTTTAAGTTTTAAGCCCCAGTAACTTGATATGTTGGAAACTTGGTGCCCTTTTAGTCCATATTAGACCGAATTTGCAGGACTCTACTGCTCTGAATTAATAAGTGTTTAAAAAAATTAAGAAACAGATAAATAAATGAACAAAAACGAGGAGTAATAAAATCTATCGAGTATATTTTTGTTGTTCTGCAAGGCTATTTTGTCACACAAGATGAGCTCACAAGAAACTTGCCTTCAAATTTTGCTGACAAAACCTGTATCCTAAAGAAAGCATACATACCAAAAACTAGCTGCTTTTTTAAATGCCAAAAAGTGAATGGAAATTTGTACCAAATCAATAGGGGAATTGGTAAGTAGTGCAGCATTGAGTTGGGCAGCTCTGACTACTGCACGAGTGAGTAGCAGTAAAAAGAGCAAGATCTTCTGTATATACAATTAGAATTGTGCCAGACGAGTTTGGATGAATACACATGAACCAATCATTCTCTTAATGATTCTATGTTGTGGGATATACTGTGTGACTTTCTCTTGGTATGTGCATATTTATCATCAAATAAACTTCACAACGCATCACTACCTAACTAGCGAGGGATGGCCAAATGCTACTTGCTAGGTGCTATGTAGCCTCGAATTGGGAACCTTCCAATTAAAATTGAATAAAAAAATTAATACAAATTAAAATTAAAAAATGCAGCTAGTTTTTGGTATATGAGTTTCATAGGATACAGTTTCAGTATGTCAAATTCAAAGCACATTAATAGTTCTCTTGTAAGCATACATTTGCAATTATCAATTTTTTAATAAACCTAATTCAATATAAAAACATTTTATCTCAATGTATTTTCCTTGGGCATTTCATTTGTCATTATAACAACTAATACTGACAAAAACGTCAATTTCCTCAAATGCATGCTTCTAGGCAAAATAAATGCACTTCCTGCATATATCGAATGTGTATTTTGAATAATGCTCCTCAATTGAGCTAACATAGTTCATAAGAAAAATTCAGAATTATCTCTTTCTTAATTGGTGCTCCTTCTCCCAAGGGCAGCTACAGAGCACCATCTCAGGGGCAGCAAATTTGATCACAAAGGTGATTTTTTGAAGGAAGTTAATTACGAAACTACAGGTGAACTGGTTCGTTTGGTGACAGTGAACCAAAAGTACACAAATAAAAATGTCAGAGTAACCCTTGCCCTCCCCCTGCCACAGATAAAATAGTAATATTAACTAGTTCAATAAACCAATTTCTCAGACAAGAATTCATAATCTGCCACACACTTATAGTCAAAGGCTAAAACAGTTATCTTTCCACTTTCCACTATTCATGCTCAATCTTCTTAGTCACAAGTTTTCATGACTAACAAGACTACAGCTAAGGCAAAACTTATTTTTAGTACTAATTTATCAAAATTGTATCAACATTCTCTAGTATTGTTCAGTTAAAATTCCATACAACAAAGACCAAAACCGAAATTACAAAGGGTAAAAACCAGTTTTTGATCCATTCTGTTGGAGTGACATTTCCAAAGTTTACTAATTACTTTATCTGGCTAATTTATTTATTTATCTGACAATAGGCATTCCACTCCATTCAAATGTTTTCATTTTATAAAACATAATTATGGCTAATCTGCATGAGTGTTATGTTAGTACCAACATTAAAAAATAGTCTATAATGTTTGCTTAAGGTATGAACCTGAATTATATGTTTCTCTCCTTACAAAATGCACAAAGAAATATTTCCAGAATGCTAAATTCTGGTATCAAATGCACAGCCTTCTGAATTTCAATTGCCAGTAAGAAAGATTTAGCCCCAGGAATCACTTTCTTCAAATTCCTTTTTCAGCTTTTTCACCACACTGCTCGGTTCCAAACCGCTTCCAGAACCGACTTTGTTACCATTTTGTAGGGTATCTGCAATAAAATTGCACAAGTTAACAGAGACAACCACAAACAATAAAATAAATGAAAAACAATGATAACACATATTTAACATGCTCAATTTAAGCCCATAGATTCTAAGGGCTTCAATTCTTTACTACAAAATCACCAATCCTGTAATTCCTAAGAGCTCATATTAAAATTTTACTAAAATCCACGGTTCATTACTTTAGTGTTACTCACTTATCATAGTATTTTGATGCTAGATGAGAATTTAAAGACTTTCCACAAAGTAGAAAGCAAAAGAAATATATTTTCTATGGAAGCAGCTAATTGTAAGCACAAATGCTGTTAACACATTCGCTACCGTGCACGCCACATGGCATGGAAGAAAAGCCAGCACTTTGCTCCCGTCCATGCCAGCTGGCATTTAAGCGCCGCGCCAATTTTTTGTATATTTCTTCAAGGAAATGTTGAAGGTAGTAGTTTCCAGTTATGACAATAGATAGGGGGGTGAATACACTTGCTAGTTTCCATTTACGGCAATAGATTGAGGGTAAATACACTTGCTGGATTTACAGAAACCCTCAAAATTATGTTGTTGACCACCTGACAACAAAAGAATTCCATGTGCTTTTGAAGACCAGTTTTGCAACGCCGGTCAGTAGCGTGAAGAATGGTTAGCATTAGGCTTAGTTGTAATTCCGTGTGTAGTGACAAAAGAGATAAACGTGATTATAGGCATAGGCCATTATCAGGTGAGGAGATAGACAAATTATTATTCAATAATGATTCTGGTCATGAATTAAACCCGTCTGCTGCAGTTCCGCAGCCATTCAACAAACATAGAAGTATTTAACAGTCTTACCCACAGATTGGTCAACATCCCCATGGGCAAAAATGAATATCAACTAGAGTACAATCAAATAGTGAAAATTGCAGAAGAGAATGGTTTCAAAAAATCTGATGTGAAAGTCACATAACTTCCTCTGCCCAAATAAAAGTTAGCAGTATTCACATATCCTTTTACAGAATCGCAAGACACAATTTTACGCTAATTATCCTATAAATACCTCTTCTTTCAATGATGCAACTAAAAGCGCAGGCTATATAAGAAACTTTAAAAAAAAAGAAGAAGTGACTGCAGACGTTTATTGAACTTTCCGCCGTAAAGAATAATTTCCGAAATTTATCGAATATTTCCCTCAGATATTTCTTTACTCTATACCTGGCCAACAATACATCTTTCTCACTTCACATTCTTATATAGAATAAGAGGCCGTGAAAGAGCGCGTATTCAGTTGTTCATCACGCAAGACAAAATTTCTACAAACAGTGGGTGAACAGTGGGTGGCTTGTAACTACCCTCAGAGAATTTTTTCGAAAAAAAGTTTCAAATAAAAGTATAGCTCTCAGTAAAAGGAACACATGTGCAAATTTTAAAGAAAATCGTTAGAGCCGTTTTCGAGAAAATCGCGAAAAACGAAAATTTCTTCATGTAAAGTCCCCTTAAAAATAAGAGAAATTTGTCGCCAATCTTCGAATCACATCTTCAGAAGGAACCTGACCCAAATACGAAATTTTGTTTTCATACGATACTCCGTTTCGGAGCTAGCCTGTTCACAAAGTTCCACATCAAATTGGCACCACAGAATAAATTCAGTTTGAAAAATCTTATAAAAACCAACCAGAAAGATAAGGTCCATCATCACAAAAAAGCTGGAATTTACAAAATTAATTGCAAAGATTGTGGAAAATTTTATATAGGCCAAACAAAAAGGAATTTAGACACAAGGAGAAAAGAACATTTTAGGAACATCATGAACAAACAAATTGAAAAATCCGCTTTGGCAATGCATTTCTGGGAAGTAGGCCATGAAATTGAAAATGAAATTGCACTTTTGAAGCAAGTTGAAAACCCAACAGAACTTATAGTTTGGGAAAAAATATTCATTAAAAAGAACCGGGAAAATCTCTTAAACTTTGACACTTCAGTTGGCATACAAGGAATCCTGATCGACAAGTTCATTCACCCGCCGCTAGAGGGCCAGTTGGAATCAGCTGATGATGGCGGGAAGACCCGCTGAAATGATCATCTTGGGTAAATATACCTTTTAGTGAAGTTTAGTGTGTATATTTCCGATCTCAATCTTACTACAGTTACAAAATGGTTAAGAACTAATTTAACTAATGGATTTTGATGGAACTTTGACTGAAACATAGCCTGAACATTGTAGTGTAATCTCTGATGGTCTTAAAGCTAAGTTTTACATATATTCGATTTATCTCCATACTAACAAAACATGAAAAAGTGACATAAAAATGTACACTTTGACACTCCTGTTTTTAACGAGACTTTGCAAACTCCTTTTCTATCCCATTCTCTGGACTGTTACACAAACAACATCCTTGTCAATGGTTTATGAGGACTGAAGTGTGACCTTCTTCAAGAAGTTAAAACATGTACAGTCCTTGTTAAAATTTTCTTAACGTAAATATAAGTTTGTACAACAGATCATAATAATTTAGTTTGGTATGGTAAAGCTCTAAACACTTAGCATCACTATCATAATATTTAGGAAGTTTACACAGTGAAATAATTATTATATAAAAATAATAATGAGCTGGATTGTTACACACTAACTTCACTAGAATTGTCACTAACCTGGACTGCAGTTTCGAACGGCATCCTCATTCATCCTCAGCTAGACTCCATCAGATAGAGTTTAGCTGAGGATGAATGAGGATGCCATGCGAAACTGCAGTCAAGGTTAGTGACAATTCTAGTGAAGTTAGTGTGTAACAATCCATCTCATTATTATTTTTATATAACTTAACATCGCAATTCCTGGCACCAGTAAACAGATTTTTTTTTTCCTGTGTTTGTGCACACAACAACCTCTTGTAAGGCTTGGATTTTTTTTTTTTTTTAACTTTCTGGTAGGACTTTCCTAATAAAGTGTCCCTCCATTAGCCTCCTCATCCCCTAAACTTTATGACATCTCCATTTAGATTCATAAACCTTACCCTAGTAGCACACTTCCTTGGCCCAACGGAGGGATTTGGTTGGCATGGAAGGGATATGTTGGCAAAAGGTTGGTTGTAATTTCCTCGGTTTTGCCAACGGATTTATTGGTTGCCCTACTGTTGGCGTTTCCAACCAATAGGGCTGTTGGCCCAACAATACATTTCGTTGGAATATAATCACATTTATGTTAAAATTAAAAAGTGTTGAAATAACATTATAAGCGTTAAATTTTAATTTCCTATAAAATAAAACAGTGTTAATTCATTAATTATTCGAGCTCAGTGTGCGCGTTACATGCTAAAAATTTACTTCACCTCTTCCTGCCAGTCTTCGGCAATTTCCGGCCTAGTTCGTAGGTCATCACGTAGACGATGAAGATACAACGGTTATTCGCCATCTTGATATGTTGAAGAATCCGAATGGTGTTTTTACTTCTATTAATATTAGGGCCCTTTATTTGTTTTCTGAAAATAATGTTATCATATATTCACACCAAATATTCAAAATACGAGATGTATATCCTTCTTACTATTTATCATGTATTACACATCTCTGTAGTAAATAGGCTAGAAGAATTCTCGATTTTTATTGCAACGATCACTAATGGCATAGTGGTTAAATCGATAGACTATAACACTAGCGGTTCCGGGATCGAATCCCCGTAGGTGCGAATTTTATACGATAGGAATAGGTAGGTAGGGTGAAGGAGAGAAGGGAGGTAATAGGGAAAAGAGGAGAAAAGGGATGAAAGGGAAAATAAAAAATTAAATTTTCTGTGCTTCTAGTATTTCCGCCAGATGTCTCTGCGCTGCTAGTAGTTCCACCATCACCTAATAGATGTCTCCCAACTGTTGGGATTTTGTTGTATATTGGTTGGCTACAGTTGGCAATTGGTTGGATAAAACGCTCCTTGGCAACGGAACCCCGACGGACATTCCTAACCGTTGACCAACGAAACATGGCGATCATTTCCCAACATTGGCCCAACGATCTGTGCTACTAGGGTACATGTAGAAGATTGTGCTAGAGAAGTATTCATTAAAAAAAACCACAAAAATAAAGTTTGACATAAAATCATTCATATGGTGCTGTGCCATTATTTTGACAGAGTTATTGTTTTACCCTCCCTTTTGTTGCTAGATGGCTCATCTGTAGGGCTCTGATTTATTGGTGAAATAAAATGGCTGATTTCGGTGTTAACTTCCTTCTATTTCGGTGGGTATTTCATGAAATAAATTACTTATGAAGTAACTTTCGATTTAGGCATGATTAGAGTTAATGTTCAAATATAATGACGAGAAATATTATCGTAATTTCTACTAAACACCATCAGATAGCCATTTGCAAACAGAAGTGACAACCATACTACTGTGGATAAAAGGCGAAATCTGTTGAATACAAGTAACAAACATGGTACTCTCTTCTGCTGTAATTGATCATAGGCATCGCTAACTTGGCAAAGACATAGCAGGAAAGGAGTGTACTCAACAGTACAAACCAGGTCACAGACAATCTTTGCGTAAATCCTGCAATCTTTGTAATCGATCACAAATATCGATATATCTGTAAATCTTCGACAGCCACAGAAACAGCAGAAAAAAGCATGCTGATAAGAAATAAAAAATACAGTACACCAAAACACAATATTGTGATTTTAAGGCACATTTTCATGCTCATTTCTCACTTTACGGACAGAAGGGGCATATTTCGCGCTTATAGACACATTTCGCGGAATGAAGTAAATTTCGCGATATTTCGTGGATTCAATTTGGTTCATATTGGTATTTTAAGCATATAAAAGCTAAATATAGCTAAGGGAGGTTGTTTTATAAAATTTCGCTCTTATCGTTGTTACCAAAAAATACGGCCCCTACTCATCTGGCATGATACTCAGCTGAGTGTGCCAGTGTGTAGCTTTGCTAGTCTCTCTCCTTTTCTCCGTGCTGGAGCCTAGCAGACAGTTTCTTAACTTGGTCACATCAGGCGCATCATGGCCTCTCTCCCATCTAGACCTGTTTCCAGTTGCTCCATCATGGCTGTGTTTTAAATTGTGTTTTCGTCCCTTTTCCTTTGTAATAATGTCATCACAAGCTCTACATCATGCTAACCTAATGTTCGTGTCGTGGTAAGTTCTATTTCTTTAAATTAATTAATTTTGGTTTCGGTTGTAATTTTAATTATGTCTATGTTTTTCTTTGTTTTTGCCCTTGCCATGCCCGTCTCCTGCCTGACTGGGATTTAAAGGCATCTTAGTCGGTGTGATGTTTTTCCACCTTTTTCTAAATTTCCCCCTTTGAAATTTTTGTAGGCCTACACAGTTTATTTGTTTGGCGTTTTACGTTTCAGAATTTTTATGTAATAACATTAAAATGTATTTAACAACCTCAAAAAACTATCATCCCCTGATGTTTGGTATTAAAAGTTTATAGTGTAAATGTAACTATAAAGTAAATTTAAATATAATGTGCCCCTGTTTTACTTTTGAATAATATGAGATTGTATCATTAAATTATTGTAATTTCAAGGTTTGGAAATGATGTTACATACATATGTGCTTTTTTCTTTCTTTCAAGCTGTTAGATCAAGAGTCTATAAGTTTTATGTTTCAAATTTGCCTCTGTGGTAATTGGCGCAAGCCGCCAATTCTTTGCCGCGTGTGCTTGTCATATCCTGTGCAGGCACCTGCTTGTGGCGTCGCCACGCCAGTTCAGTTGAGTCAGTTGTGATCTAGATGCAGCAGTGTACAGTCATGCGTTGCAATTGCTCCTAATTGGCGGGACAATTTTCGCTCTGTATGCTTAGTGCTCATCTTCAATTCCACACCAATTTGCTCCTTCAGTGTTAGGCAGCTCGCGTGTGAAGTTCCGGGAATCAGATTGTATTTTCAGTGCAAATTACAATTATTTCCATTGTGTTAATAGCCTAGCCGCCACGTGCATTGAAACAAAGAACTTGTGCTAGCGCTTGTATAATCTACTTGGCGGGAGTGTTGTATTGCTCCTAGCAACAGTAACTGTATTTAACCACATCTATTATATTCTTGTGTTAAGTGTTTATACAATTTCTCATTATTCAGAGTTCAGGCTTCCTGAATATATTGCAAAACCCTCAAATTTAAATCTCTGTTCCAGCTGACCTACAGTCCTAGCTTTCCTTGTGTAGTCTTAAGTGGTTTAAAAATAAACCTGGTCCTCCGAAAAACCTAATAGTTACCTAACACAAACAAACCTTTTTTTTTATAATTACCACATTTAATGTAATTTTTATTTAATTATAAATTGTATTTTTTCATTGTAGAATGAAACCATAAACTTTTACTTTGCATACTGCGCTCCTACTGGGATTCATCATAACCTATGAGTGGGCAGATTTTCAGGGAATAGGTTAGCTTCCCTGGGGTTTGGTAACCTTTGCATCTTTCCACACATCCTTTAGGTAGGAAGTTCACAGTGCCAACTCAATCTGTAGAAGAACATTTTTCTTGGAAGAAATCAAACCTATGTTTTCAGCTTGGTGCGCTATGCTTAGACCACTCAACTCCATAGGAAGTGCCCAGTCCCATTCAAAATATTCCTCTAGCTAGACCCGAGGCCATCTTGACCCTTAAGAAATGAGGCTGTTATATAAAGCGGTTAGCAACATGGTATTATAAAAACACACAATGGAAAGTAGTATTATTGCTAACAGTGTTTTTTAATCAAAATCTTCAAAAGAGCTTAAAAGCTATAAATTAACTTATATTGTAAAGGCCACCGTCAGAAAAATCTGATTTTAATAACAATTCCACTAATCAATAAATTTTAACTTTTTTCTGCATCTGGTTTGTACATGGGTGGATTTACCTAATTTTGAAATGCTGAATTCACTGGTAAAATCAGTTTTTCTCTATCACATAACACTTCCTAGATACACAGCAGAATCAAAAACAGTATTGGTGAACATTGACAGAACTAGACAAACAAGAAATTCATATTCAGAACTTTAGAACTCAATACTATTTTTTATGTATGGACATGACGCCAAAAGAAGTTATAAATTAGTTCATAACATATTTTCAACTTTAATCTTCTTTGGTATTCGAAAAATGTGACAATAATGCTCTTTTTTTGTTTGGAGTTTCATCACTCTTCCTAACAAGATCCCAGCAGTAGTCTCCAATCATCGAGGGTTCCAGTGACCTTGATAATGGTGTACCATTGTATGGATGTCTTGGTGAGAGCATTCACCCTGCTCATTACTGATGGCTCCCAAATTATCCAGAAAGAAGTCAAGTTGGGAATGTAAAAAGTGAATTTTAAGCGAGATTCTACACCCCACGTTCTTGTAGCTGTCTAACAGATCATTCACAGTGGAAACATAGTTATCATCTCTTCTGTTGCCCAAAAAACAATTGCTTAGAAAGAGAACCAAGCAGCTAATTCAATATTTGTGAGTTTGTATCAAAGGTTGGATCTTCTATCAATTTTCTTTTTTGTGGTTCAACAAATATACCTTCTTTCAGCTTTGTTTCACTCAATTTAGGAAACTTTTCCTTCAAATGATTGATGGGCCGACCTCCTTTACCCAGAGCTTTAACAAAGTTCTTCATAAGGCCCAACTTCAGATGAAGAGGAGGCAAAATTATTTTATCGGGCTCAACCAATGGAGTGTTTTTCACGTTTTCCTTTCCAGTAACATATGATTTCCTTATAGGCTATTCTTTGACTGTACAGTGGTTCTTGGTGTCACAGCTGTCCCGTAGGCATAAAAAACAACAGTATTCAATGTCTACTGTCAAAAGAACAGTAAACAGCAAAATACGGAAAATAAACTATAAACAATAAAAAAAAAAACCTTCAAAACCCAAAAACCTTATATGCTAGAACATTTTGAAAGACAGATTCAGATTCTACACACCAAAATACATACTAACTGATACCTCACATCCCAGATGCAGAATGGCTGTTGACTAGTGAATTTTCAACTAACTTCTTAGCACTGTGAAGATTTAAAATGTCAGTGAAACCTAATTCAATGCTCATGCAACATAAGGCACAATTTTTTAGAAGACTGTACACATCTGTTTAATTTCTCAAGAAAATAATAATCTCGGACAGAGCACTAGGAATCATCAGGAAGTAATGTTTTCTGGGAATATAGGGATATTTTCAGGCATTCAATTTATAAGGTTAACAGCTAATTTTCAATTCAACACATTTGGGCAGTACCTCTATTTCCATCGTCTCCATCAAGATTTACATCCTCTGCTTCTTGCTCTTCTGGAATAGGTTCAATGCTTCTGTTTGAGAAAGTGGATTTTCTGAAACAAAGAATACCAGAAACTATAAAAAGCAATATTTACTTTATAGCCTCTGAACTACTCTATTTTATGGACTTTAAGAAGCTACAGACTATAAGACGCACCTTAGTTTTTAAGCAATTTTTTTTTAATAACATTTTTACCATTTTTATTATTAGATTGCAAAGCCAGACTAAAAAAAAATTCATATGAATACTTTTACCTTATTCCATTGTGAAACTGGCTACTAACAAAAATATTGTACTGTTGCCGATAACATAAATCACTTTCAATTCAAGTTCAAAGGCACCATAGACTGCAATGACGCATTATAGGCTAGACAATGTTCTGGGTTTGTGATGGCAGGGCAGGAGGGACATAATTGGTATACAGATCTGCACTTTTGACCGTGTTTCACCTACATAACTTACCCCATATAGCCAGGAGAAAATTAATATTAATATAAATAATATTACTATTAATACAATATTAACACAAATTAATACTCTGTAATATTCTACACTATGTAAGATTAATATTAATTTATAAAAATATCCCTTAGCTGTTTTCTACCGTAATTATATGGTGTTATTTCTATAAAAATATGGCCTACATTCTTTAAAAAATTTTCATCAGATTATACTGACATACCCTCTACCCTATTTTCTAGGCAACAAAATATTATATGAAATCATCCCTTAGTTGTTTTATGCCTACATTATATAACTGTGCACTACTTCTGAACATCTTTGATTTTGGAAAGATGTGGAACGAAATGTTACGGTCAAGCTTTTTGCAATCTGAGAAAAAACTGTTACTTACGGCCACAGCACATCTCTGGCCCTGCATAACGGTTTGGTTATTTATATTTATTTATGGAGATGAGATCTTCCCAGTCGTGTAAAGCAGTCAAAGTATTTAACAACTGATTTTACATAAGGTGAGTCATTTTGAAAAAGATTAATGTATTATTTTGTTTAAGGGTGTTTGCAATCTTTCCTATACCGCCCATAGTAATCTTGCTTCCACGAATCTCAAACGGAGTAACTGCTACCTAGCGGCAGAACCAGTGAACTACCTCAGTCGTCACACTTTCTCCTCTATTCATTATGGTAACATTACACTAGAGCACACAACCCAAACAGAAAATATTTATCGGAAGATTTAAATATTAGACTGCTGTATAATTTATACAAAGCCCATGTTGAATGTTAAGGAAAAGAGCCTGTTGCAGAGTACATTTGTCAAAGAACTTTTAACGAGTTTAATTTGCATTTGCATGATCCTCACAAGGGCACTTTTAATGAACTCAAGCATTTTACCAAATTCTGATGAACAAAGAAAAAGAAAACTACAGCAGGACCAAGAACTGCATCTCCGAAAGACTGAAAAAGCTCGGGAATCAATGAAAGTGGATACTGAATATTCAGCTTCTGATCTACCATACTATGCATTTACTTTTGCATTTACTATGCATTTACTCAGTCTTTCCCTATACTGACATGTCAAGTAGCTTATTACAAAAGTAATTTAAATGTTTACAATTTGGGTTGTCACGAGCTGTCATCAAACTTAGGATTCATGTACTGTTGGGACGAAGTGACTGGATCTCAAGGTTCCCAGGAAATTGGTGCCTATTTAGTCAAACACATAGAAACAAGAGCACCAACAGAAAAACATGTTGTATTGTCAGAAAACGAATTGGAAAATCGCCATGACACTAATGAAACTTGTTTTAAGGGAAGGCAATACGATTGAAACCACAGACCAAAAGTTCATGAAAAATGGTCATTCCTTTCTCCCAAATGATTGTGATTTTGCCTCAATAGAAAACTACATCAAGACACAACACATTTTTTCCCCCAATGATTATTACAATGCTATTGCCAAGTAAAGGAAAAAAATTCCTTTGATGCGACTGAAATGTCAAACAACGATTTCTTGTCTGTAGAAATCTTGTTGCTGTCAATCTCCAAAAGGAAGACAGACACTGAAAAAACATCCAATGTCATGGTTAAGGACGCAGAGGATTCAGTCCCAAAGGGTGAACCATTCACAATCCTTTTTAAAGAAACTCTTTGTAAGGAAATGTCATTTTCCACGTTAGACTTCAAGCCAGGATCCTAGGAAAGGACGCCCAGTTTCTCTTGCTAACATAAAGCAGTGAAAGCTGTATGGAGGACCATGGGCTGTTATAACAGAGAAGAAAAATGATATAGAAGACCTCTTTTCCTTCATCACCACTACTTTGAGAGTCTTCTTACTTCTGATGATGCTGAAGACATTGGGCCACTGAATGGATTTTTTTTTTTCTGGTCTCTTCAGCTTCAAATTATCCAAGTTCAACTTACCCACCAAAATTTTAAAACAGTACCAATAATATGCAAGCTAAATTGGTTGTAGGCCTGAGTTCAAGTATTGATGTGTAACAAAAATTGTGGTAAATACAGTGTTGTTAAGTGCCATGCATATTTTTCTTGTCAGTCTTCCTTTAACCTGGATCATATGTAAGCATTCATGAACCACAGATTATTGTCTCTGTTGGACATTACATGAGAATATTATAGGAGAAAAATTCCTCCGACACTGGGACTTGAACCCAGGACTTTGGCTACATAGCTACACAGCCAAAGGTCCTGGGTTCACGTAAATTTTTCTCCTATAATATTCTTATCCTTTAACTGTAACGTTTCTAAACGCAGCTATGAAAAATAAATATTTAAAAATTTACTGCTGAACTTTCTATAACAACCCTAGTAAAACCTTAAATATCTCAAAACAGAAGTAATGTGAGTTACACCACTTGGGCTTTAAGGGGCTCATATTATGAATTGGTAGAATGTGTTTATTACCCTGATAATGTAAAAAGTATAGGCCTACAACCAATTTAGCTTGCATACTACTGGTACTGTTTTAAAATTTTGGTAAGTTGAACTTGGATAATTTGAGCTGAAGAGACCAGAAAAAAAAGTCAAGTTTTCAAATTAGAAAAGTTTTAGTTTTTCTATAGGGATGTCATGGGATCATGCTAAAAGTTCTAAGCATTCACAAATTCAAATTTTAAAAGTTTGAAATAACCAAGTTGGAGTGTACTACAATTCATTTCCCATATGACAATCTTGAGTTTAGCACATTCCTTGCTGGGTAGGTTACATGTCAGTAAGAATTTTTTATGTTTGTTACTTGTATTTATGTGTTTTCATGTAAATTTTTAAGGAATTCATTTGAAATTAAAGTACATTAATAGAGATGTTGTCAAAATAATTTATTACTTACCAGTTTTATAAAGATTGTCTTTTAGTAGGGCATAATTTTGGAAATTTTCATTGCAGGTCTGGATCCATTACAACTCGCACAGTATTTATGATTGTATGTTGTAGTGATTTCCTTTTCCTCCCTCTTCATTCTGCCTAGCAAATGTTTCGATGTACTTATTTGATGCTTCTATTTTAAACATTACAAAGTTTTTAACTACCATATTTTACAGATCATAAGCACTTTTTTACCATGAAAACAGACCCTTGAAAGTTGGGTGCCTAATGGTCCAATGTACACTAATAGTATATTGCGATACATAGTTCCGTAAGCAGTGCATACGGATCGAGGAAAGAGTTTCAATTTCTGAGATCCGTTAAGTGCTTACGGAATAAGTATTACATGCTATTTTTTGCACAATGATTATTTATATCAATTTAATTATATTAATTGAGATATTAGCTGAAAATATTATGTATATACATTATTGAAGATAGATGTTATATTTCAGAAAGTGATTCGCATGTGTTGGTTGTTATGGAGACTGAATATTTGTCCTGTTAAAGCCGCCACAAACTGGGGGGGCCTTGCTTCCGGCCTTCGATAAAGGCTTGTATTATGATGGTTTTACTTACAGCACTAGTGCTTTTTGTCATTTTTACAGCACTGAGATTTCTTTTGTTTTCATAGCAACTAGATTGCGTGTGGGAATGTCAAGTTACGATCCACGGCAACAATATTCGTAAGTACCACTAATTAGTTACGTCGTGCAAAAAAAAAAAAAATTAAAATTAAAATTATGGTAAATATTGCTGGAATACCGTAGTTATAAACAAGGTGTTGTAAACTATGACAGTTACAAATGCTGGCACAGACTGTACATCAGTGCACTCGTCACAATCGTAAAATGAGGGTAGCTGCAGTGGCGTAGGAAAGGGGGTGCGGGCCGCCCCGGGTACCATCGCCCGGGGGGTGACAAAATAAAAATGTCTTTGTAAGTAAAAAATCGCTGAAAGGAATTTAAAGAAAATAATATTATTTAAAACAATTTAATAAGCTTAACAACTTTCTACAAGTCAACATGTGTATTGAAACTTCTTTTAGTTTTAAATGCAGTCAACAAAGGTATAATAATAAAACGCGGCTGAACTGGCCGCTGTGTAGATATGAAGAATAATATTATGGATAGGGGGAGGGGTGTTTATTTCTGCCGAGGCTTGTATCTGCAGTTTTATTAATTTAAATGAGACTTCAACAATCGGTGATATTTTATATCACTCAAGCCGCAATCAATTCAACCCGCTGCGGCAGTCATGACTTTGACGAAAATAAACTTCGAATGTGAGTTGACCCCGAAGTCTCCGGCAATCTAGATTTCGAACTGGTATGTACGCATATTTAAGAATAGATTATTAATAATACAGTTTC
This sequence comes from Ectobius pallidus, assembly GCA_964059195.1. Lineage (NCBI taxonomy): Eukaryota > Metazoa > Arthropoda > Insecta > Blattodea > Ectobiidae > Ectobius > Ectobius pallidus. Next base: position 24,130,481 of record CAXKWD010000012.1, read on the forward strand.
GTAAAATAGTTACATTACTTGTTTATGAAATTTATTAGGATCAACCCATAAAAAAATGATATATAATTCACATAACTTCCTCTGCCCAAGTAAAAGTTAGCCTCCCCTTAAAAATAAGAGAAAGTCATCGCCAATCTTTGTGTCATACCCCAAAAGGTACCTAACCCAAATACAAAATTTTGTTTCCGTACGATTTTCCGTTGCAAGAGGCCGTATTGCAAAGAGCGAGTATTCAGAGTGGGTGGCTTATAACTACCCTTCAGAGAATTATTTCGAAAACGTGTTTCAAATGAAAGTTATAGCTCTTAGTATAAGCAACCCACGTTCAAAATTTAAAGAAAATCGTTAGAGCCGTTTTCGAGAAAACTTTCTTTATGCAAAAACAAGGAAAACCTGTCTCCAATCTTCGGTTCACATCTTGAAAGGTACCTGACATAAATACAAAATTTTGTCCTTTCGTCAAAATTCATCTTTCCTAAATTCGAGATTTCGCTTGGAAAATAAAATATAAAAATATTAAAAAATCACTCCAGAAATAAAACTTTGCACAATTTTGGGAGTGTATTTTGGCCTAGATATTCGTTTTATTAACGGTAACACCCATAATTCGTGAATCTGTCGCTCACGAAAACAATGTATAGGCCTATCTGTCTGTTTATAACGTAGCCTACTTTAGATTAATATTAATAATAGTAATAGTAACAATATTATTATTAATAATAATAATAATAGCATTTATTGTCGTTTAACAGTACAATGTACAACATAACTTAATGTGCTTGATATGTATGTCTTTCCTTAATCCTAACAAAATTGGCTGAATTAGGTTAACTATGTCTTATATGCACCATTGGTAGCACTGGTTACAAGATGGCGACAACATGGTAACTGGAATCACTTTATGGATGGTTGATTCATAGTATGCCATGATTTCGGAGCTTAGTTTTGTTTTTATATAACAAAGTAATTATTACTAATTTTGCATAATCCGTTGAGTTTACGAGTTACATCAGATAAATTCGCTGCAACTGCATCTATCGATAAACTCTTAAACTCTCGTGGGATTACCTTTGACTATCCAAAAAATAACACTTGGAACTGTTCCAGCTTTTCATAATTCAAATGGGGGGGGGGGGGGGGTTGACAATAAATTTTCCGCACCGGGTACCACCTAAGCTTGCTACGCCACTGGGTAGCTGGAAGCCAGATAGACAATGCAAAGAGAAAGGAAAGTTGAGTTCTATTATACAATAGGCGTTGACTCAACTGGGTGGTTTAAATGAAGTCAATGACCTCTAAAAAGCCTTGTCCCATTATATTTACCATATGCTTGGTGTAAAAGTATTTTCAGTCTTTCATGAAAAATCAGTTCAGCTGTTAAAATTTACACGATGGCACCTGTATAGAAGAGATTTTCATACAAAGGAGGTTTTAATTTAGAAGTGATTTACACCAAGTCCATTGTACAAGGTTATAATTTGTTTATGCAATGAAGTATACTATTCTCTTTAAAAAAATTGTTTACAATCACATTAAATTTATTTTCCTTTATATTTCCATCATAAAATCAAGGTGTGTCTTATGGTTCGGTGCATCTTACAGTCCATAAAATATGGTAATCAAAACTACCTATACATCCCGCATGACATCTGTTTTTTTGGTGGCTCCTAGTGTTCGCCACTCAGATTTAGATGCTTGGAGTCACCAATTTGGCAGGCAGTGACATGGGACTATAGACATGGAATGCTTTGTACATGGGAACCTTTTGAGTGCAGTTGAAAAACTGACCACAAGAGCACAGCAGGGCCCAAACAGGTACTACCCAATTGTTCTGCCTCATGTTTATTTGTATAAGTAAATATGAATGTTGTTGGTTTTTTACATAATTTAAAGACTTATTATATTTTATATGAAAGGAACTTAAAAGAAGAATTACCATAGCATGGAAAATTTTCTGGCTTCTAAAATTCATCCTCTTAAACAAGAACAAACTCAAATTCGAAACACTCGAATCCTCCATCTTACAACTTTATTGCATGGTTGCCAAACAAGGAACTTGACTGAAGCCCACAAGAAAAAGCTCCAAGTCTGCCAAAGGAAGATGGAGCGGAAGATCCTAGGAGTATCTCTTCTAGACAGGATTCCAAATACCAGGTACTGGCAAACACAGAGGATGCAGCCTAATGAGCAACAATACTAAAGTGGAAATGGGGAGGATACCCAGCTCGACTGCAAAGCAGCAGATGAGCACAAATCACAATGATGTGGGACCCACGGATCGGAAAGAGACACCTAGGCAGACCAGCCACTATACGGGCCGACACATTTAAGAAGTCCTTGGGAGTGCATTGGTCCACAACAGAAAGGAGCCGGGGTGAGTGGAACTAACTTGCAACCAACAATTCATGTACACAGTGTAGAAATGAACAATAGGGCTCGTAAGCCAGAAATTTAAAATTCATGTGGATTAGCTCATCACATGAACTTCACATGACCTTTTCCTTTCAGGAGGCCATTGTCCTTCACGGGATCAAATTGGCTTCATTCATTCATTCATTCATTCATACTGAAAGTCAATGTCCAAATTCTGCGAAGAAGTATCTGATATCGGAAGTATGAATGGTCAATTTATGTTGAAAAGAACACACAGGTATTTCTATCAATTGCAGGGGGAGAGACATGCGTAGATTAGTAATAAAAACATTATAAGATTTTATATTTATTCCTAAATATAGAGATGCTTTTTTATTCAAGATATGGTGAAGATTTTAATTTTTTTAAATGCATTTTAGAGATCTCAAATGTTGTATACAGAATAAATGGCTTCTTCTTGAGTTAAAACTATAGGCCTAAATAGGGTTACCACCTTTGAAGGATCCCTTGGCTGGACAGGACAGTTCTCACATACAAGCAGGAGAAGACAGTTTGGGAATTTAAAAAATCATTGTTCTTATAATTAAATCATTATTATGTAACAAATACTAAAATATGGAGATTTCTAATTTTTTAAATACAATACTACAGATTAGCAGGTGTCCATGACTTCACCCGCATTTATTCATTCAAGCCTTAGATTTTTTAAATTGTTTATTTAACAGCAAACTAATTAAATATTATATTTACTAACATTTAATAAACAATTAAAATGATAAATAATGAAAAAGCTAAAAATCTGACTTTGAGATTCATTTCACGATAGATACCTGGGAAAAAACAACATACATTCAAGTTCCCTGGCCCAAAAAACTTATGCATAGTAAGTTTTGTCTACATCGTTTCCCATTTAGGCCTACATTCATGATCCCCCTTTCTGCAAACCTATGTAACAAATTCAGATTTCTGTATGCAGGGTGTCCAGTGAGGCAAGCCGAAAAAATTCAAGCATAATTCAAGGATTTCAAGGCTTGAATTTCCAAAATTTAAAACAATAGCTTTATTTACTGATATTAAAAAAATTATGAACATAGGACACAATGAGTGAATATTAATGACTAATATTTCTGAAATTGTAAAATTTTCGTAAAATCTATCAACTTAAAAAAATATTAATGACTAATATTTCTGAAAATGGTACAATTTTTGTAAAAACTATCAACTTAAAAAAAAATATTCTCTTCTACGCGATTTTTCCCGACGGTTCACAAAATTCAAGCATGATTCAAGCATTTTTCCCGACATGGAAAATTCAAGCATAATTCCCGATTTTCCCGATTTTCAAGGCTGCTGGACACCCTGGTATGTCAATGTTATAAACAAACGAATCAAGTGGAGCATGCTAACAAAATCAAAGCGATCGACAATTCCATTGAAAAAATCTATTTCAGCAATGCTCTTTCTTTCCTGGTTGTTATGGCATCAGAGCAAGGCCACCTGCAACTAATTTTACAATTCAAATGTATTAGTGAAAACTGTTGCTTCAATAGCACAAAAATTCACGTTTTCTGCCAGTTTATTGCTCATAACTTGTAAACGAAAGCGAAAATTAAAAACTAAGCTTAGAGGTGCATTCGGTTCTTTTCAGCCCATTTATGTTAAAAATTTCAGATCTCTGAATGCTGTAGATTTTTATGGGCTTCACACACAAACACTTCCTCTTATTATTTAGAAAAGGAAAGGTGTAATAACAGCTACTCTACGGGTAACATAACTGATAGTTGATTGTTATAAAGAAAATTACGTAATTTAGCACACAGTCATGTTTTCCCATGCATAATTGGATTTTTATTTGCTGCTTTCAGCACTCCTTCACTTTCTTTTGCTTTCATAAAATAAAGAACTAAACACAACTTTCAGAAAAGTTCATCTTACAAAGCTGATCAAGACATGTCCTCTTTTCATTATATTCTAATCATCTCAGAGACTCTCTAGGCAGTGATATGCATATGTTAATATTTATTCTGGAATAAGTTAAAGAATCAGCATTATAATATTTTACAGGAAATTTTTCCATAGTTAAGCAACACTGTCATTTAATAATCGTAATCATATCCTGTAAATATAAACACATAACCTCAACAGCATGAAATTCCACTGGTGACATGTGAGTGGAGGGAAGACCATTGAGAGGTGGGAGATGAATTCAGAGCTATCATTCCTCTCTCTTTTGTTAACAGATTCATCCAGACAGCTGATCATTTAAATCTGTTCCTATATATGCATAATATATTTCAAGGAACAATACCTACCAGCATGCATCTGTAGAAACTATAAAAATCACGTTTTTTTGCAAAATATATTCAATAATAAATTTTAGCAAACAATACTTGAATAAATGGATGTTTAATAACTGATCGTTTTTTGTTCACAGAAAACAGTCACAATGAATGTATGTCATGAATGCCTTTTAATATTAGGCCCACTATGATAATCTAAAATTCCATTAAAATATTTAAATTTGAAAACATTTTATTAATTATTTACCACTATTATTCAATAAATAGTCATTATTTATTCATTATTTACCACTATTATTCAATAAATAGTCATTATTAGGGACCGGATTCTTAGGTTTTTACCTATTTTTTTCCTTACTTCCAAAACAAAAAGCGCTCATACACTTTTTCGAATCATGTCCATAGGATTCACCCATATTAATTCAGTGACACCTAAAAATACCTAAATGGGGTATAAAAACCTAAATGTACCTAAACGGGATATAAAACCTAAAATGTCTAATTTAGGCTACTTTTTTGTCTTTTTTGTTTGTCAGTTTAGAAATCGATATTTTGCGGAGAGACAATTTTTGTCGGGTTGAAATTAATACCACCAGCATTTCGTTCAACCCAATGTCGTCTAGGATGACAGTATCAAGAGAGGAAGTGTAAGAGTACCGGCGTATTCCTTTTAATATATTCGTACGAACAACCATTGTTGACGTCATGTGAGGTTGAAAGGACATCTTCTGCCTTCAAATGCATTCTAAGAGATAACAGGAAGAACTTCACAGTTGAGAATCTTGAAAGATATTTAGTGATACACTGCATAAAGGAAATGTGAGACAATCTTATTTTCACTGCTTCTTTTGATTTTTTATGTTTTCTTTCTTCAATTGTATTATATTGTCCTAAAGCAAGTTTACTCAAATTTAAGTCAATTTTGTTAAGTTAAACTTTACAAGTATTATGTATTGAATCCTATGTAGCACATTCAAATTCACTAAACCAATTATTCTACCCGAAAACGATATTTTGGACAAAAAACCTAAAAAAAACTATTTTACCTAATGGAAAACCTAAAACAGTGTTTTTAAAAACCTAAAAATCCAGTCCCTAGTCATTATAAATGCAACTCATAACTTTATCGGCGATTTCCAAGTCACTCCTGGCATCACCTAAGATAAATGTTGAAATCCACCACTGCATCACTTTAGTTTGTATGGTTTCGCAAACAAAATGTTGATGGACATGATCTTGTTCTTTAACTATAAAGATGATAGGCTATGTGTAGAATTTTCATTAGTTAGCCATACCAGAAACAACAATGTATCTTTCAATATTACGTAAGTCATATACATACCTTGTAGTTTGAAGTTTTAACTTTGAATGTGAGCTCTACTCAGAAGATGCTTTGTTATTGAATTATTTCAGTTATTCTATTGCATTTGGATTAAATATAAATCCTATTTCATCTTCATACAATATATTTAAAATTGAATTTGTATTTTGTTAATTGCTAGTTTGCTCATTTGTTTCATTGTACTTCTTTTTACTTTCTTGCATAATAAACAGAATAGAGAAAGTATTTGGATCATGAAAAAAATTTGAAATCTAGATAAAATCGGGAAAACACGCTTCATGAAGCATAGAAACCAAAAAATGTTTTTTTGGAATGACGTCTGTCCGCCTGTCCATCTGTTTGTGGACAAGCACAGTGAGTAAATGGTACTTTGAATATACAGAGTGCGGCATTTATAGTTTCCCATTTTCAAAACCGTGTAACTCATGTATTTAACAAAGAAATAAGCTACATTGAACATTTTAAAATGTCTTACAGTCTTGGATTTGCAATTCTGGTCTTACTTTTTGAATATGATGTCCTTGAGATGCCATCCATTAACTTCAACACATTGCTGCAATCCCCTCATATACGGTCCATTACGCGATGTTTGGTGTCTTGCGTAACATTTGCAATTTCCGGCTGAATTGCATTTTTAAGACTTTTAATGTCAGAGAGGGCATGAGCGAAAACTTTAGACTTCAGATAGCCCCACAGAAAAAAATCTGGTGCAGTAAGGTCGGGAGATTTGGAGGGCCATTGGATATCACCAAAACTGGAAAGAATTCTGCCGGGGAAAGCAGCATGTAGCTTGTCCATTGAAAGACATGCAGTATGTGCTGTAGCACCATCCTGTTGAAACTACAATCTCTCAATATCCCAGTTACGATGTGTCAACTCTGGTAGGAAGAAAGTTTGCAGTATGTGATTGTAACGTTCAGAGTTGACAGTCACCGAAGCACCTTAAGGGCCAATAATACCCTGCACTGTAATGGCACACCACACTACGACCGTAGGACTGTGAATTGGCCGCTCGTGGATTATGGGTGGATTTGCAGGAAATTGCAAATGTTACGCAAGACACCACACAGTGCGTAATGGCCAGTGTACGAGGGAGATTGCAGCAATGTGTTGAAGTTAATGGAGGGCATCTCAAGGACATCATATTCAAAAAGTAAGGACAGATTTGCAAATCCAAGACTGTAAGACATTTAAAAATGTTCAATGTAGCTTATTTCTTTGTTAAATAAATGTGTTACACGGTTTTGAAAATGGGAAACTATAAATGCCGCACCCTGTACTTATTTATTTTTTTAATTAAGGACTTGATTGGAATTTTAATGAACTGCCCAGAATTTGGTTTTTCATATATGAAATTTTAAGGAGACTTCTCATGAAAACTTTTTTCAAAATTTTGATTTTTAAAAAAAAATTGCTCTTACTTTCGTACCTACTCAATGGCAATAGACAATTCCTAAGCAATCTAAAGGAACATTATCTATTTTATGGAACGAGAAGGTTCATTGCCACGTGTACCTGAGCCTGCCATTCAACCCTATTCATCCTCCGCTAGACCATCTGCAAACAATCACACAGGTCATGGAAAAAACGGACGAATTTAACCTACCGCTATACATTGCCTTTGTCGACTACAAAAAGGCCTTCGACTCTGTGGAACACCCAAGTATATTCCAGGCACTGACTAAACATGGAGTAGAACAAAAGTACATAAGACTAATAGCGAAATTATACGAGGACTCACATGTTACAGTGACGACAGAAAGAAAAGGGAAACCTATCAAACTAAACAGAGGTGTAAGACAAGGTGACCCAATATCCCCTAAACTCTTCACCAGCGTGTTGGAAGAAATATTTCGTAAGATAAAATGGGGAAGCAAATTTGGAATTGTAATGAATGGCTACAGACTCACCAACTTACGATCCGCTGATATATAGTCTTATTTGCCAGAACGGCAGAAAGCCTTCAAGAAATGTTACAGGAGCTCAGTGACCGCAGTAGAATGTCCGGACTACACATGAACATGGAGAAGACACAAGTCATGACAAACAGACAGCCAAAACTCATCAAGATTAACGGATCAGATCTAAAATATGTGTCAGAGTACATTTACTTGGGGCAAGTTGTATCATTCCAAAACCATATGGGGAAAGAAATAAAGAGGAGAATCTCCTCAGCATGGAGAGCTTTCTGGGGACTGAAATTCATCCTGATGGACAGATCATTAAACAAAAGACTAAAATTAGCGGCACTAGAATCCTGCATCTTGCCTTCAATTCTGTATGGATGCCAGACAAAGAGTTTGACATCAGCTCAGAAGAATAGCATAAAAACTTGCCAACGGAAGATGGAACGGAGGATAATGGGGATATCCCTCAGAGACAGAATTTCAACAGAAAGACTGAGAAAGATGTCAGGACTAACTGACGTGGCCCAGCGCGCATGCAGCCTGAAGTGGAAGTGGGGTGGTCATGTCGCGAGACTTCCAGGTACCAGATGAGGAAACATCTCTACTGTATGGGACCCTAGGATCGGCAAAAGGGGAAGAGGAAGACCAAGAACGAGGTGGGTAGATTTCTTCAGAAGGCGTGCCAGGGTACACTGGTCCAGCGTAGCAAAGAACAGAGATGTCTGGAGAAGCCTATACACCGAGTTGTTGGAAGATGTTTATTGAAAGTGAGTGAAAGTGAAGTGTTTACCAAGCTCATATGGACCAGCTCACCATATGAGATTCTAACCGAGCTACCCCTCATCAGAGGGAGGCCCTAGCCCTAAATGGGACACATGTGGCTCATTCATTCATTCATTCATATCCAATGACAAGTACAGGTTATGAAGCTCGTTGTTATGCAGTTTTCTCCAGCCCCATTTCCATCTCTCTTAGGCTCAAATATTTTCCTAAGCACCCTGTTTTCAAATACTCTCAGATTATGTTCTTCCCGAAGAGTAAGTAACCATGTCTCACATCCATATAATACAACCGTCAAGATAACTATCTTATGAATTTTTATTTTTAGATTTCTGGACAGAAGACGAGAAGATAAGAGTATAAAAATGGCTCCAACAATTTTAATAAAAATATAAAATCCAAAACTTCTATCTATGACTAATGAAATGGCTATATCTATTTTCTGTAAAAATTACTACAGTCCTAATTTCCTCGCATCCATTTTCAATTTTTATAGGCTATCTCCATTACAGTGGGTGATACATGGAAACTTAACATAATACAGTTGTATAGAAAATTAAAATTAACATATTTTGTTAAATAAATTTCTTTATAAAATTAATAAGTATCAATATAAAAACAAAATAGTTATGACTTAAATGCAAATTTCAGAACATATATATTGATTAAAATATGAATATGATTTTCTTTTGTTGCCCATATAGTAACAAGAAAACTATAGACCTAAACCACTTATTGTTGTGAAATGAAGTCAGTTTACCTCAGTTGTAATGAACACACCAAAATCAATTGGAGCGAGGTGGTATAGGCTAATAGGGAAGAGGTCCTGGGTTCAAATCAAACCTCATGGCTGACCAAATTTACCACTAGACTCTTGTAATAACTCATTCGTGCAGTATTTGGTTCTACAATTCGGCGATATCTCAATATATCCTGCATTTCTGCCTTTGAGATAGAGAAAACCATGCAAACCCCAAGTTAAATTGGCTGAAAACGAGCTATAAATTAATCAAATGCACTACGGCGTATCCCAGTTTCTAGTCAGGGAGTTACACAATCTATAATAGGCTTATAGACAATCACCAATTATTTATAAATCACAATGTGATCACAAAATGAATCGCATGAAATTTATAGAGCTCTGTTATACCGAGCAATGAATACTTTTTCTATTCCCTTATAAATTTTAGAAATGTTTTTATTATTCATCTGTGAACAAAATGTATGCAGTTTCTTCTTACAAGTTATGCCATATTAAACTAAATCAATTGACAATAACACTTGATGAGTTACTTCTTAGGATAATTATGTAGTTTCTACTCATAGATGAAGTTTTTTTTTCTCTCACATACATTATCACAGGTGCCATCTAGCATTGGCAAACTAAATGTGACAACAGGAATTGCTTGAGTCTAGCATTATTTATACACGTTTTAACAGCATATAGGAGGTCATTATTGTCTTTTAATGTATTTAGGATGTTTGGGTGCAGGCCTACCATTAAGCTTGTAAATCGATATGAATCTCTTTCTATTGTTTTGATGTGTTTTTATTTTGCATTTCAGGTTGCAAAAACAAAAACCCAAATAAAATGGCAGACCAAGTGTTTTTAACCCAAATGTGCGATGGCACCCTTACGGTGAATTTTCTCGGTTTGAATTTACTGTAGGATGAATTTTGAGACCTGCGAGACTTGCAAGGAACAGGTTTGCTACTGCTAGAGTTTACCAAATATTGAAACTACATTCAGGCAAGGCAAGGCAAGGCAAGACCAAGGGAGAAGTTACCAATAAATATATTTCTTTGTATTTTCACCATCATGCACCTTTTGGATTAATTCACTTAAGGGAATTTTATTTGATCAACCTAATCGGTCTTTACTTATTTTCTTCATCTTTCCTTCTTGTGATAATTTCCCTGCCTTTTGCCTTGCCAAACACTTTTTTAGAAAAATCTACCTATTGCAATCGATACCATGTCATGACTTTCGAAAAATTCTTTCATATCTTTACGTTTCATGCCTCCCTAAGTACAAAACCACCGCCCGTTCAAAAAAAAAAAAAATTGTGATATTTATATCTTTACATGCTAGCGGCCGTAATTTTGAAGATATTTGAACCAAATTTTATTATGTTATTTCTAGGCCCAATAGTTCGGACAAGTTCGTTAATGAGCAAAATTGGCCCGGGCGGGGGGGGGGGGGGGTCGGGGGAGGGGGTTGAAATTTTGAAAACTTTATATCTCGGCCCCTATGAGGTATAGAGGGAAACTTTGTTTGAATAAATTAGAGTACTCCCTATGACAGGGGTCGGCAACCTGCGGCTCGCGAGCCACATGCAGCTCTTTGGATGTGAAGCTGCGGCTCTTTAGTTCCATACGCAAATATTATTTATTTTATAAAAAAAGAAATTTAAAAATTGGTCAGAATCGATTAACGAGGAATAGGCATCGATTCTATCTCTCAGCCACTTGTACTCGCTTTTCACTGCACCCCTCCCCCGTGACACGCGTCGTCACTGTCGTCAGTGTGTCGGAAGCTCTCGCTTTCGACGCAAGACAATTTGGCGTCTTCACCAGTGCTTTGGCTGTGACGTATAGTTTGTTGTTTCAAGTAAAAGAGTTAGAAGCGAATTATCTTCTCAAAGTTATGTATGTACATATGTACATATATATATATACCTAACTACTTTTTTGAAGTCAATAAGAATTGTCAAAAAAGAAACAAAGTACTATGTTAGATATTACTGTGAAAGTGTTTTTATTAAAATATATATTTAATAAATTACCTATTTTATTATTTATCAATTTTATAGCTTTTATTATTTAAAAATTAGCGTTAAAATAATAATTATAAGTACATATAAATTGTTATTTAATAAACCTATTTTCGAACTCTGAGGATCAAAGTAGGTAGTTTTAGATTGTTTATATGTTTGGCAATTTTCATTGATTTCGGCATAGCTGGGCATAACACCTTTACTCGTAAACTAAGTATCTAATATTTGCCAAAGGTAAGGTGTGCTTGAATGAAATAAATACATTCCTAAATGAAAAAGGCATTAATCACCCTGAATTAGAGAACGACAAATGGTTGCAAAAATTTTACTTTATGGTGGATATGACAGCGAAATTAAATGAGCTGAATGTAAAACTGCAAGGAAAGGGAAACCCAGCCTATGTTTTGGTAGAAGAATTGGTTTGTTTTGAAGAAAAATTAATTCTTTTTGCAGAAGATATTCAGAGCGGTAAATTACTTCATTTTCAAATTCTAAAGCAATATCGCGATAAAACCATCGCAACTGTTGACACGAATTACTTCAGCACAGTTATAAAAATAATTAAAGATGAATTTGCTGACAGATTTGAGCAATTCAAAACCAACAAAACCACTCTAACATTCATAGTAAATCCTCTCAACACAAATAGTAACGAAATCCACATTGAGCCATTTGGAATTGATACTGGATCTCTAGAAATGCAATTGATCGATTTAAAAAAGTATAGCTTTGTGGAATGGAAAATTTACAGAGTTGAAAAGCAGGTTGAAAGAGTTGGAGGTCCAGAAATGTATGTACGTAACGCAACAAAAGTGGACAGCTTTAAAAGAAATGCCGCGAGTTGAGGCACTTATATTCGACGCATGGAATAGTCTTCCAGATTGCTACAGTGAGGTGAAGAAGTTGGCATTTGGAGTGCTGATTATCTTCGGATCGACATATTCGTGCGAGCAAGCGTTCTCTTGCATGAATATAATTAAAAGAAAAGTAAGAAGCCAACTAACAAATGAAAATTTAGTGTCGTGTTTGAAACTAAAAACAACAAGTTATGAGCCAAATTTATCCAAACTTTCTAAAACCATACTAAGCCAACGCTCCCACTGAATTTGTTTGCTCAAATGTATGTTATTGAAGTACAAGTTAGTGTTGTAAGTAAATGTTTAATTGTTTTAATTTTTTACTTAAATAATAAGTAATTATCTAATAATGCCATATATATATTATCTAATTTGTTGTGAAAAACACTACTTATATATGAATAAATAGATATTTTTTCTTATGAATAAATAAATTAGTTTTTTTATTTAAAAACTTTATTTATGCAAGTACTATTTATTGTTGGTAAGAAAAAATTTTGTGGCTCTTTAAAAACTTTGAAATGTTGTAAATTGTAATTTTTGGCTCTTCCGACTCAAAAGGTTGCTGACCCCTGCCCTATGGGGTTCACAGTGACACCAACGATTCGGGGGTTTTGGGGGTACGAGTGGGGGTGGATGGAAATTCGAAATTTTTGAAAACACGTCTTATGGGGTATCATTGAAAAGCTCTTGATGAGTACTCTACAAATCAATAACTAGTTTCTCGATAGTTCTCATATAAGGCGAAATTTGAGTGTTTGAAAAAGGGCTCTTTCCTCTTTTTTGCAGTTATTATTGTGGGTTTGTCATGCAAAGGCTAAAGGAGTGCTGGGCAGCAAGAATAAATTAAGCCAAAAGCACTTCGAAATCTACCTCAGCCTGTAGGCCTGCCTAAAGGGATTTTTTATAATTCTGTTCTGTAAATTTAGTGGTTGTAAATGTTTTATTCTTTTTCATCGATAACTTAATGCTGTACTCATAGCCTATGCATTTAAATGAAATATATCTAATATAGTTTGTATGTTCAGAGAATAAATACATTGATTTATATTTATTTCTTTTTGTTCCACTTAATTCCAATCTTCTATATTTACTTAGTTTTTTGTATAATTTTGTAACTTCCATTTTTGGGTCTACTATTATTGGTACTGTGGTTTTGCAATTGTTCCTTTGTGTGGTTATGTAGTCTATTGGTTGTCAACGAATAATCGTACGATGCTGCCAACACCATTATTCGTCTGCCGAACCGACAATGCAGCTCACTGTTATACTGCAGTATTATATTGACTGTTGCTTTTACCACAATGGGACGTTTTATGTTAAAATTAATTCTACAACTCACTTCTTAAGAAACAAATTTTGTACAGATAGTCTACATAATGCACAATACTATTCACATAGTTAAGCATGTGGAGCGTTATAGAATAAATTTGGTATCAATAGGAACTTGATTTTTATAATATGACCTCTAATTCTATTACCACTAGACCAAAATAAATGCAATATACATTATTATTTCACTAATATTAACGACTGTCTAAAAAATAGTGTATGATACCCGTGGTAAAATGATTTTATTTTACTCGTAGCATTGCTACACTCACCCTAATGGGCTTGTTTTGCAAATAAAACCTACTCCCAAAATAAAATCTCCTTTTTAACACTTGGATCATAAATACAGTAGAGTCCCGCTATTCCGAACTCACTATTCCGAAAATCCGCCTATTCCGAACAGAGTTCAGAAAAAAAACTATCGTTTTTTAACTTAAAAACAGGTGAAATTAAAAAGACGTCCATGAAAAAACGTACATTTATTGTTATACAAAGAAGTTATAGAGACATACATAGAGCCTAAGCTTGATGAAAACGCCTCAAACCAAATTGGAATGAAAGCTGGTTACTTACAGCACATATCAGCTCCATTTATATAATTCCGTGCACTTAATGTGAAAAATACATAAAAACTGGAAGTGATTAAATATGATTTTTTTTGTGATTAACTATTTTTTAGTCAAGGTGTATGATGCAAAGAACACTTTTGGAAAAATCAAAATGTTTGTTTGCCCTTTATGAAAAACAGACTTCATTCACTTCTTCAGTTTATTAGGTCTGTTAATTTATATTTATCTGTCTTCAAATAGCCTTCTTTTTATATTATTATATATTATTATATGATGAAGTTACGTAAACAAACATATCAACTGGTCTGAAACAAGACTGACTATAAGATTTAAAAATTCCATATACTATTTTGATATAGTTGTGAATATACAAATACATCTTAAGTATTCATTAATATTGTGAATTTCACCAACGATATGCAGTATTTTAGGGAATGTATCTGTGTAATATGATGGAAAAATTTGAATTTTTTTTGTTTCCTTTTTATTTAAATGACATTTGAAATTCCTATTCCATAATCTAAGATTGTATTTTGCTTTTGACACATGGCATTTCCTCACCTATTATAGGCCTATTCTTTATATTTTATGGCATTCAAAACATTCCAAGTTTTGCATATTTACATAATTCTTTTTAAAACTTTTAACTAGTGTTGGGCAGAAGCAAATGATTTCAAGAATCCAATAACCTGTTCTCAAGTAATATAAAGTATGAAATAATTATTTGAATAAAAAAGTTCTTGAATGGATGTGGGATGCCAGAACTGAGTACTACTAAAAACTGAGCTGAGTACTACTAAAGAACTCAAATCGTTAATCAAATGTATATCTCGGAAATTTGTCACGTTACAAGATCTACTGCTATTCTTTCCTGCAATGGGTGTGTCTTCCATTCATTCTTGTGTCCGAATTTAGCGTTGTGTATTAAATAGTTGAATAAAAACACTTTCCTTAACGCACTTTACTTACTGCAAACCACAAACCAATAACAGCTAGTTTTATGCAGCATTATCAGGTTTGCACTAATGGCATTCTACTACTAGCATTCACAGAGTAAACCCATGATATAAGAATGCTGTCTGATCTGCTGTGTTGAGGGTTGACAGTCTGGCAACATGCTCTGTGAGCATGGTAGCTGTGCGTTCATATACATATGACTTTTTTATCTGCAAAACTTAAACCACATTAACAAAGATAACCACGACTACGTGGGTGATGTTGTGTTCTCGAGAACTCGTCCTCACTTCTGGCTTTTAGTAGCATTAAATCATTTGAATACATTTTAAGAATTGTCATCACTACTTTTAACACATATTCATTAATTTGAAACAAACAAACACACAAAATCACACCCAACATTAGTTTTAAATAGCCAACTCAATTTCAGATCACACACGCTATTTGACACATTAATACACACAGACAGTCAAACCAAACCCCCATCACCTACCCCCACCTCCACTACACCCCCACCATAATAGACACCCTCACAAACACCTGCTCCAGAGACCTCAGTTGACACTCTGCTGATGATGCAGGAACACCACCTGCGAAACGGCCGTCCAGAAGTTTACCAAGGTAAATAAAGTGCGTTAAGGAAAGTGTTTTTATTCAACTATAAAGAAATCTGCTATGAATATTTCACATACCCATTATTCAATACTTATTAAGCTATTCATTTTTAAAGAAAAACCATCTTTGAAATCTGTGAATAAAAGGCATGCTTCTATTTTCCTTTTTCATATTTTTATGATGTTGGGTAGGATTTTTATAAAATTGATATTACAAAGTTTTCATCACATGGAATGTTTGACATTTATTTTAATGTAATTAAATAATTAATATCTCACTAAACATTACAAAAATTTAAATATAACTTGGTACAATATTCTTACTGCATATGGAGAACATAAAGGAAACATTTCAATTTAATAAATTTAAAACTGAAGGGTGTCACGAGAGAACAAGGAATGTCACAAAATTAACTTTTCAAAGGGGTTATTACCATTGGGTGAAATTTATTGTGAAATTAAGAAGGTTTTTAAATCAGTAAACAAAAAAAAAACAAAAACAAACAAACAAACAAACAAACAAAAAAGTATTCTCTTGCTTTAAATGTAATTTTTCTCAAAACTGTATTCATTGCACATTCCTTCAGCATTCCCTGACACCCTTCAACTACAGAATTTGATAATTTCACCACTGCATCCCCTTAAATTACTGACAATTCTAAGACTGTCATTGGGAAGGAAACTGTTGGTTCAAGATCCCAGGGTTTAAAATCAGCAGTTAATTATTTCCTATTTAATTTTATCCTAGTCCATTTGTGGAAGAGAAAATTTACTTAACTTTTGACCTGGGGAGGAAACTTACTGTTTCCACTAAACAGAGCACAACTCTCCACAAAACAAAGCTGGACTGGTAATCTTTTCTATTACAAGGCATTTTCTCCAATAAATTATTCACATTCCCATTTGTTTTAAGCATTTCCCATTTTCACATTTTTTCCATTAAATAAATTTCCAATGTATCCCAATCCACATTTTCTAATGTATACATTTTCCAAATAATGTTTCTCAAATCATAACCAATTCGTGTATTGTAGATTATTAATTATAATTATGACAGATTCATAAAAAACTATAATAAATGCTATCAAAAATTATACAGATAGTAACACATGAGCTTGCTTATTTCACCTTAAACAATCTGTGTAATGAAGAATTTGAAGTGAAGGCATGCAGTAGGAGTTCAATAATCATGAGGATCAAACATTAAAATATTAGCTTGCATATACGGACACTTTACACTTGGTTTCTATAAATTTGTGTGCAAGTTACAAAAGGGAACAATCAGATGCAGATATACTGCTAAACTAACTCTTCCTAGGTAGAAGATAAAAATATATAATTAACAAAATATTGTCTCTTAAGCATCTTAGAAAAATATGAATACAATGAAAACAAGGACATTATTTTTAACATTTCTGCGGTCACTTGGCCAAAATCTGTAAAAGTTCCTTTTTTTGAAAAATAATTATAAATGGTAAGCAGTTCCATTTCTAACATTGTCTTATCTTTGTAAAATATATTTTTTGCTTAATGTTATACTTTGTCCTGAGGCACAGACTCTATTTGGAGGAAGTACGATAAATAAATACTGTAATAGGTTAATACTAAATTCGTTATTGGAAAATAATTAACTAGAAAAATTAATCTTGGAAAAACAGTAATTGCAAATACTGTGGAATTAGAATTAATAGGCACTGACAAAATTGGTTTGGGACAACTATCTCCCAACAATCTTTTCACTATCCTTCAAAGGCAAAATAAAGTTTATTTTCTTTTCCCCGATAAACCTACCTAGTGAGAAGTAGTGATTCCAACCACACCTTGTACAATGTATGAACACATATTCATTGTTTTCATAGTATGAATAAAGAAACTCAAACAGTGGAATGAAGTATAAGTATCGTAACCTGAGTCTTGAAGTGCATCATATCCATCAAAGCAAGGACTGAGAGAATGAAGGAAGAAGCAACAAATACTGAGAAGACTCATATTTAGCATGACATAATATTTCAATATTTAGAAGCGAAACTCTGTTGTGCAGTACATGCATATGATGCTTACTTGACCTATAAGTATAAAATATTATATATATATGTAGGAAACGTAAATATAGTACACTCCAGTAATCAGCTGACGATATGTTCACCTTTCACACTTCATGCTTCGCTTATTAAATGCTTTTGGCACAAAGAGTTTACTATGCCTGTTGCTCACGTTCAAATTTTTTCTTTAAATTTATTGTACAACCAATTTCACCAAAATGTTGTCAAATGTACCTCTTGATAACGGTCAAATGTGTCATCAAATGCATACTAGCAAAAGATTGGACGTCCCTCTGTAGTGTAAATTTCATAACAACGTAGTATTATCCTGTCACCTAGTGGTAGACTCCTGTACTCTAAATACTGAGCCACTCATATTCTGCTGGTAATGGTAGTTTGTTGTATTGTTTATATAAAAAGACAACAATTTTTTTTTAGATTGTTTAACATGTCTCTTATAAATACAGTAGAACTCCAATTATCCAGATTGATTGGGACGGGACTAGATCCAGATAATTAGATTGGATAAATAATGAAAAAGGACATTTCTTTAAAAACAAACAAACAAACAAACAACAACAACAACAACAAAGTACAGTACAGTAGGCCACATTTTGAACATATCAGTCGGAGTCGGCTGTTTTGTTAACAAACTGTCTAGTTTTTCAGCTAAAAGTTTTGCTTTTTTTGCAAATAATCGGCCCTGAAAGAGGGTTCCCAATTATTGCTGCTGCAAAAACCACTTGAAAACGGCCTCAAAGCTATCCGGATAATTGGCAATCCAGATAGTTGGAGTTTGGATCATTGGAGTTCTACTGTAGTGCTAAATTCATCATTGCAGAATCATTTTTTTGTTCACTAATACGAGGAAGAGAAATGGATCTCAAAGATGTTTAGCATTTTGCTAGTTTATTTCAGGAAATACATTTATGCAGTAATATAATTTAAGTTGAAATCAAAGAAGTTGAGGAGCTTATTAATTTACACTATAAAAAACAGTATTGTAATTTACGTTTACCTAGAAGCATAATGCTTAAATTAAATCACAGTTACAGTATGTTAAATAGGTATGTTTCCTATTGGATGTAGGCCTAAAGGTAAGCATAGACTACTGTAATTTGTTTGCAATACAGAGTCTTATTTTGATTCTCTTTTAAGCAGCAAAGCACACGCAGAATGCATTGAAGCCTGATATTACAATAACAATAATAATAATAATAATAATAATAAAATAATAATAATAATAATAATATAATAAATGTTCGTCTAGTCTAGATTATATGTAACACACAGATCTAAATGTAACCACAGGTCTAATAGATTTTACAATGCCAAGATGTGAGGACTTCAGAGGCAAGAAATTAGATATTTTACAAAACTTTTAAATAATTTATTCCAGTGTTATAATATTATTAAAGGCGATCTTTAAATCCGCCAGACATTAATGCTTTAGCTATTTATAATTATTATTGTAATTTTATAAATTTCACATCCTGTTGTAAGTTCTCCTTTTCCCTGTGTAGTCAAATTTTTCACAAAAAAGAAAAAAGAAAAAAGAAAACAATGCGTAACTCCTTGAATTATTAAAATCATACATTGTTTACGATCATTTAAAATAATTATGAAAAAAAAATTACTACACCGGGAATTGAACCCCAGACCTCTTGCACCACGCTTGCTTACACTGAGCTACTGAGGAAGATTACTTGGTTTTGTGAATGGTGCGTTTACAAATATGGCTCCTTTGTATTCCTGCTTCGCATTTTTATTTTGTTGCTGTATGTCAATGAGTCCTGTTCTTATAATGTTTCTTACACTAATCTGTTCGAATTAACGGTATCTACACATGTATATACCCATACCATTCTGATGGAGTTTCATAGCTTAGGAAAAGAAGAATATGTGAGACAGGAAAATGGCTGTACTTGCAGACTTCTAGTTTGCAAACAATAAGTTCTACACAATACCGCCGGTGGCACGGGCCGTTCACGTTCGTTGCGCTGATTGGTTAATTTCATCAACGATTTGCTGGGATTAGAACATGTCCTATTTGCCGAATTGATTAACCAAACGTTTGCCCAAAGGAGAATTTGACCATTAGCAATACCAATTTGCTGAAAAGTGATAGTTGTGCAATAAATTTAATGAAAAATTTGACCGTGAGCAACAGGCATTAGACTTTTGAGCAGATATTCGTCCACTAGTCAACCAAAGCTTTGTCTTCTTCCATATTCCCTGAAAGTCCCTTTTTTACATGTACCACTATTCATGAAATAAGTCAAGATGACAAGCTTGGAATCATGTTCTGTAGTAACAATGCAATGAATACAAAAGGCCCTTTAACTTAAGTACCAACATCCTAGAAGTTTCTATAATATTACAGCATTAAGTCTTCCTAGGTATCCATGTCTTGCAGCTAAAACACTTTACATGATTCCACAAAAATAAACCAATTTGTGCCAGATGAAAAAAATATGAAAGTTCAAGAACAAGACCCCTCTTATGATTCACACTTCACGGAAATTCAGAATAAGATAATAATGAGCTCCACCTGTAAATGGGCTTGCTCACAGTTACACTGCACTTGACTTTGTTGACAAATGACAGCTCAGGGAGAATAGTTATTAAAATGCTACATAAACTAGTGCAGTTAAGCTAGGGTTGTCATATGTCCTGAAAAAGCGGGATTGTCATGAATTTTAGCTTTAAGAAAGATGTCCTGTCTTTGTAGTGAAAAATTACTCTATGAGTAAAT
Source organism: Ectobius pallidus (assembly GCA_964059195.1). Taxonomy (NCBI): domain Eukaryota; kingdom Metazoa; phylum Arthropoda; class Insecta; order Blattodea; family Ectobiidae; genus Ectobius; species Ectobius pallidus. The sequence continues at coordinate 24,151,086 of CAXKWD010000012.1, forward strand.
GCGGATTTTTTAAATTTAAAAAGGCTTACATTTTTATTACGTAATTATTATGGCACAAAAAAGGCTTTTAAACTGGTACCAAAAAGTTATGTGAAGATGTCCTGAATTTTTGTGTTTGTGATATGGCAACCCTAAGTTCAGCAAGCTAGAAGAATAAAGAGGTAGGCCTGTATTTTTCTTTTTCCTAGTAAAAACATTTTTTGTTTACAATTGTCAACAGAAACATTTCTGGAACTGGAACAGGAAGCAGCTGATTTTGGCTTCTACCATAATTCTTCAAATTTATTATCATGGCCACAGAAACAGCCTTGAAAACTCCCAAGTATATAATTATCAGTTTCAACTCATCCATGTAGAACACAAAACTGCAATTATCAGGAATACCACCACCACCATCAACCCCACTTGCAACATCTTCTTTGCTGAACTTCTGAAAGAGAAGGACTAAATATTCAACCCCATAATCCAAAACATGAACAAAATATATGTGAATTATAAGAAACAAGCTCGCATATCAATGTTTAACCTTTATTGCAAACTAACATTTACTTATCGTCGTTGGGCCTGTAAAATTGGCTATGTGAAATGACACTGTTTTTTACAGGAGAAGGAAAAAACATTCTAACAAGGAATATTCTACATGTAGAGATGTGTTACAGAATTGTTACATTGCTTATTGCTTAGGTAACAATGCAGTTGCATCAATAATAATAGAAGAAAACCAATTAATTAAAAATAATAAATTATTTTCAAGCACAGCACATAGCCGATTAAAACTGTGCCTTATTTTGTCACATGGCTTTGCTACTATTGTTTAGCATTAAAATGCCAATGTTCAACAATGTATAATCTATATAAAGAAGAGTTGTGTGTGTGTGTTTGTCTTTTATACGAGGGCTATTTTTTTTCAAGGTCCAATCGGTCTTGATATTAAAACCACAGCAACAATCAGATGAAGCTTTGAGCAGATGTCTCTAGTATGCCTGTCGATCGCATCACATCACACGTGTCAGTTCTGAGCGCAGAATGTGTAAACATGCCTAGAATGATAGTCTCTCCCGCCAAATGTGAAGTGCATGCTATAATTTGATTTCTTCATGCTGAGGGGTCCGGTGAGGCTGAAATTCATAAACGAATGAGTAATGTGTACGATGAAACTTTCATGAGTGACAGCAAAGTGCGGCAATGGTGCAGGAACTTTGAAACAGGACATACAGACGTTCATGATGCAGGCGGTCAGGGAAGGAAACGAGTGTCGGCAGATGATCTTGTTCAGTGAGTGGATCAGGTGATTCGAGAAAATCATTGACTTACAATTTCTGTGTTGAGTGATCCATTTCCTGAAATTTCAAGGTCAGCTCTCTATAATATCGTGAGTGAGAGACTTCAGTACCGCAAACTGTGTGCGAGATGGGTTCCCAAGATGCTGTCCGACCATCACAAAACACAGCGAATGGGTGCCACCTTAACGTTTCTCCAGCGCTACCATGATGAAGGAGAAGACTTTTTGAACAAAATTGTCACAGGGGACAAGACATGGGTACATTTCGAAAATGAAGAAACAAAAGAGCAATCCAAACAGTGGATGCCCTCTCATTCCCCGAGTAAACCAAATAAGTTCAAGAAATCTTTCTCCATGAGAAAGGTGTATCTACAAGATGCAAATAAAACATTTTTCATTGTCACTTTGGTTTTAATCTCACGGCCGATCGGAACTTGAAAAAAAAATAGCCCTCGTACAAATCTACAGTTTTATTCAGATCTTGATAAAATTTTGTGCACTTAAACTTTCAAAACACGAGGAAAAAACACTGTTGATATTTCATTTTGAAAAAAAAAATTAATATGCCCGTATTCAAGGCCCTTAATATTACATAACATAATGTATAGGCCAAAGCCCTATGGATTTGATATGCATGGACAAATGACAATGCATAAACATCGCCATTGTTCAAGATAAATATTAGCGTAGGCTACGTATGATTGTTTATTAAATAAATATCAGCTGAAATTAGTTTCCTTTTTTTCTCTGAAGTTCAAGAATTGTTTAATCTACAATTTTATTCCAGTTCTGATTTCATTCCAATTTACATTTGTGAATGACAGGTATGTCATTTATATTAAGCAATAAGGCAAAAAATACTTCCATATTTTAATATACCGATGGCTTAGTAAATGCATGTGTTCAGTGCAATTTTGGGGTTAAATAATTTAAGTGCCCATTTGGAAGCTCCTGTGGCATGTCTTCACTCCTATATAAAATCAGGTAAACTGATGTAACAAAGTGCCAGTATGTTTTAGTTTAATCAGTTATAATTGCAGTTATGATATGCAGAATACAAAAAAAAAATGTCAAATTGGACGGTTTCGGGATTTGAACCATGGAACTCCAGAATGTGAGGCCAAGACGTTACCATCTCGGCCACCTGGGTCAGTTTAACAGTCTAGTTGGATAAGAGCATGTAAAGCAATAGTGTTATTTGTCATAGCTAACTGTATTTTAATTGCCAAAGCCTTATAAGATCACAGTAAAACAATTGACTATGTTGTCATGATAACTGATGTGCATTTCATAAATTCTTTCGAATACATATATTACCATAAATTAGGCACTAAATTACTCCAAAACATGTCAACCGATTTTATCCAATATCAACAGATGTCTTCTCATGGACATTATAAATGTGTATACCAAGTTTCATAAAAATCCGGTAAAGCATATTTGAGTTATCGCATCTTTAAAATTAGACACTAAATTGGGTTTTACTCCGGTACCGGTCTACTGATTTGGTTCAATATCAGTAGACGTCTTCCCATGTACATTATAAATGGGTATACAAAGTTTCAGGAAAATCCAATAAAGCATATCTGAGTTATCATGACTTCTTATATATTAACATAAAAGGCACTAAATTGGGCATTATTCCGGTACTGGCCAACCGATTTGGTCGAATATTAATAGACGTCTTTCCATGGACAATATAAATGCGTATAGTAAGTTTCATAAAAATCCGATAAAGAGCATTTGAGTTATTGCGCCTTTAAAATACACTAAATTGGGTTTTACTCTGGTACCGGTCAACAGATTAGGTTCAAATTCAATAGGGTACTTTTCATGGGCGTCATAAATGCGTATACCAAGTTTCATGGAAATCCGATACAGCGTATTTGAGCTATGGCGCCTTTCTAATATAATCTATTAAAATAGGCACTAAATTGGGCATTACTCCGGTACCGGTGAACCGATTTGGTTCAATATCAATAGGGTTCTTCCCATGGACATTATAAATGTGTTTTCCAAGTTTCATAAAAATCCGAAAAAGCGTATTTCAGTTATGGTGCGTACAGACACACGGACAGACAGACACACGGACAGACAGACAGACGGACAGACAGACAGACATTTTTTCGTCCACCACACAATCTCATAAGGTACCATACTGGCACTTAATAAATGTGACAAGTGATACTTTCTGTAGGAGAAAAATGTGGCAAGTATTTTTCCTAGGTGCACATTCGGGATAATTAGATTTACTAAAAACTAGAGAATTATACTTAACACATGTGTGCACTAAGCAATCTATATAGGATTTTTCAATTAGCCTAATCCTTCTGATGACACCATGGGCTGGGTCAACTCAGTCTATAACAGAAATGAATATCCAGAACAATCCTGTGAGTAAAGGCAGTGGTGCATTAAGGCTGACAAAACTTACACCCTTCATGTGCCAAATGTCTCAAAACCTGGGATCTTTAATCTCCCAGAATCATAAGGACTTCCTTGGTCTATATGAGGATCACTTCACCTTTTTACAGTGTTTTTCCGATCTTGTTGAAATTTTGTACTCTTAGCCTACAGGCACTTTTCTTCTTTATGGCCATTCACAAAGCTTCTTCTCTTTCCAAAATTATTAAGATGCTACCGAAGAAAAGAAAGACTGTTGGTCATATAAACCCTGCAGCCAGAGAACAGAAGGCTATATAGGGGCCTAGAGTTTGAAAATCAGAAGTACCGGTACTCCATAAGTTTGCTTCGAAGAACAAGCAAAATACAACACTGGGCAATGCCGAGTCTTATAAGTTAGTACAGGGCCGTTGCGTGGGCAGGGCGACCGGGGCGATTGCCCCGGGCGCCGTGACCAGGGGGCGCCGTGGCAACGGCAAAAATAAAACAACAAAATTTGAAATAATATGTTAGATGTACATAACGTATTTTTCAAAGTTAAGTATAACTGAATTTTGAATATTACGATGTATGTATTTATTGAACAAATAAATATTTGCTCAAAATTGAACAGCTGTATTTGCTTGTATACTGTTAATAATAATACCCTAATAATAATAAAATCAGGTAAACTGATGTAAAAAAGTGCCAGTATGTTTTTTTTTAATCAGTTATGACTGCAATTATGATATACAGAATATGTTTCTTTTTAAATTGATTATACAACAAAAAAAGTGAAATTGGCCGGTTTCGGGATTTGAACCATGGAACTCCAGAATGTGAGGCCATGACGTTACCATCTCGGCCACCTGGGTTAGTTTAACGGTCTAGTTGGGTAAGCGCATGTAAAACAATAGTGTTTTTGGTCATAGCTAACTGTATTTTATTTTCCAATGCCTTATAATATCACAGTAAAACAATTGACTATGTTGTCAAGATAACTGATTTGCTTTTTTTTTTTATATAAATTCTTTCGAATACGTATATCATCATAAAATAGGCACTAAATTGAGCATTACTCCGAAACAGGTAAACCGATTTCATCCAATATCAATAGACGTCTTCCCATAAACACTATAAATGTGTATACCAAGTTTCATAAAAATCCGGTAAAGCATATTTGAGTTACCGCGTCTTTAAAATAGACACTAAATTGGGTTTTACTCCGGTACCGGTCTACCGATTTGGTCCAATATCAGTAGACGTCTTCCCATGTGCATTGTAAATGGGTATACAAAGTTTCAGGAAAATCCAATAAAGCATATTTGAGTTATCGCGACTTCTCATATATTAACATAAAATGCACTAAATTGGGCATTATTCCGGTACTGGCCAACCGATTTGGTTGAATATCAATAGAAGTCTTCCCATGGAAATTATGAATGCGTATACGAAGTTTCATAAATATCCGATAAAGCATATTTGAGTTATTGCGCCTTTAAAATAGACACTAAATTGGGTTTTACTCTGGTACCAGTCAACACATTAGTTTCAAATTCAATAAGGCACTTCTCATGGACGTCATAAATGCGTGTACCAAGTTTCATGGAAATCCGATACAGCGTATTTGAGTTATGGTGCCTTTCCATGAGAAAGGCGCCATAATCTATTAAAATAGGCACTAAATTGGGCATTACTCTGGTACCGGTGAACCGATTTGGTTCAATATCAATAGGGTTCTTCCCATGGACATTATAAATGTGTTTTCCAAGTTTCGTGAAAATCCGAAAACGCGTATTTGAGTTATGGTGCGTACAGACACACGGACAGACAGACGGACAGAACGGACAGACATTTTTTCGTCCCCCACACAATCTCATAAAGTACCATACTGGCACTTAATAATGCGTGTTTAACCCCATTATGTTTATATGAATTTGATAGTGTTGCATCACGTGGCTCGCTGTGTGTTTGTGTTTGAATCCTTACAGGTGGAATGTTGGGTGGGTGCACGTGGGATTGAGTTTTTTTTTTTGGGGGGGGGGGCACCTGACGAAATCTTGCCCCGGGCGTCAACAAACCACGCGACGGCCCTGAGTTAGTAGATAAATATTAAACATGCTAATGGAAAACAGGTATTTGTTTCATTACATTAGGCCATACAGTTCATAAAATGCAGCCATATAGAACTACCCAGAAAGGACTGTTATATTGGAGTACATTTCTAGTATTAGAGTTCAATCCTAGTACCCGCCACACATTTTTCTGAAACACTGGCGCCTTCTGGTTTTGGTTTAATAACAAACTTCTTGATCAAGTTTTCTTCTAGCAGTATTTCAAAATTCATCAGTTCATCTTCATACTTCTTCATATAAATCTTTTCCCACACTTCCAGATCATCTTGTTTATTAACTGATTTCAATAGGTTGGCTTTCTTAAGGATGTGATGATTCTTATTCCAACAATGAACTGCTACTGCTGATTTGTCTATTTGACAGTATTTAATATTCACATACAGATAATTATATAAAAGCTGATGGCTGCAACCCCAGACCACACAAACATGCAGTAATCAATAGATTAGTAACACATAGATTGGTCAACCTTTCTTTATCGAAAGAGACATATGATGAGGAATATTCACAAATTCTGAAAGCTGCAGAAAAGAATGGATTAAAAAAAAAAACTAGTAAACAAGAAAATAGAAAAATTAAAAAAACAGAAGCAGTTAAAAACAATATTCAAAAAATTCACATTTCATCCTTGGGCCACTCAAAAATTTCAGAAAATCTTTAAATAATACGACATACCTTTGTCTGCATACAACAAATACAGCATTAAAAATTTAACTAAAACCAACCATTTGGATAAAATGCTCAAAGGAAAAAAGGCAGGTATCTACCAGATAAATAAAGTGCAATGAAACATACGAGGGTTGATCAGAAAAAAAGGTTGCAAGCCGCAGCATTTGAAAACTACATATTATGGAGAACTTTTTTTCCCCCAGAGTGGAGACAGATGGGGCTACTTGTCATACAGCTGGTGTGCGGGTAGGTAGTGAAAGTTCCCAGACGGTTCAGGACGATTGAAATGGCAAGACGCTTAGAAAATTGGTCTCGTTTGGAAGTGCGAGCCGTGATTCGATTTTTATGGGCAAAGAATGTGTCCGCATCTGACATTCACTGTTGAGTGAAGGTGTCATCCTCCTGCATGACAATGCTAGGCCCCATACTGCTCAAGCAACGCAGGAATTGTTGCGACGGTTCGGGTGGGAAATCTGGAGTCATCCCCCATACAGCCCAGATTTGGCACCCAGTGACTATTTCCGGTTTCCAGAAGTTGAAGGAGCACTTATCCAGCAGTCGGTTCTCTTCAGACAGGGCTGTGAAAACATCCACCGAGACCTGGCTCAATGGACAGGGACCTGATTTCTACCAAGACGGGTTATACAAGTTGCTTGTGCATTCTGATAAATGCCTAAATAGACTTGGTGATTATGTCGAAAAGTGATAGGCATGTATGGCTCTTAATTCCGTTTTGTATTTTCTGTCTATTGTTAATAAATATTTCTTTATTCGACTTGCAACCTTTTTTTCTGATCAACCCTCGTATATAGGAAAAACAAAAAGAAATATAGATACTAGACTGAAAGAACACCTAAGGAATATTAAATACCGTCAAATAGACAAATCAGCAGTAGCAGCTCTTTGTTGGAATAAGAATCATCACATCCTTAAGAAAGCCAACATATTGAAATCAGTTAATAAACAAAAAGATCTGGAAGTGTGGGAAAAGATTTATATGAAAAAGTATGAAGATAATCTGATGAATTTTGAAATACCGCTAGAAGAAAACTTAATCAAGAAATTTGTTAAACCAAAACCAGGAGGTGCCAGTGTTCTCCAAGCAGAAAATAGACAGCTGACAAGCAATTGAAAATGAGGGCAACGCCCATGAAACGTACGTCCTGCAAAAATGTAAGGAAAAGTGAAGCCTAAAGTGTTTAGAAGTCAACAACTTAGTTAATTACATAATTTGTTGCTTCACTGTATTAAGTTCCATTATCTCTTGATTCTTCATAAATATAGTTTTCTTGTTATTATGGAAAAAAAATAATATCATCCATATTTGGTTTAATGTATGTTCTGACAGTTCCATTTAAGCTGTATTTATTTCATTTTTATCTTGATACCTATTGGTTTTATAAAGAAATGTGTTTAACAAAAAAATGTTCATTTTAACAAAAAAATATTCATTTTAATGTTCTCTTCAACTTGACTATGCTTGGCTTTCATGTATAGAAACATTGATAATGGATACGATAAAGCACCCCTAAGTCATTTTACAGAAGAACGGATATAGCCATTTTGTTAGTCATGGATAGAAGTTTCAAATTTTACATTTGCATTAAAATCGTTAAGAGCCATTTTAATAAAAGAATTTTAAAAAGTTTTCATGAAAAGATGCCTTAATACAGTATTTCAGTTATAAAATCCAAATTCTGTGGTGGTTCGATGAAATTTAAAAAAGTTCCTAATTAAAAAGAAATAAGTAAATACTACCAACCGTTTACCTGCTGTGCTTGTCCACAGACGAACAGACAGGCAGACAGAGAGACGTAATTCAAAAAACATTTATTTTCGGTTTCTAGGCATAGTGAAACATGGTTTCTGGTGTTATCTCTATTTCAATTTTTAGTCATGATCACAATATTTTCTCTATATTCTTCATCTTGCAAGAAAGTAAAAAAGAGAATGAAATAATCAACAATCTCCAAGCAATAGCATCTGCCCTAACGAGCACTTTGGCTATAGGTCATACGATTAGCAACTTGTCAAAAAACTGCATCATCAGATACCAAAATCATATGCTGGCAACTAACAACACACCAAGTAGTATTTTTATGTATCCCACGAATACTAACAAAATCATAAACATCTTACATCTCTTAAATCTAAAGAATTGCCAGCATACCTATCACAGTTTTCAGATCATGCGGTGCTGAAAATGTCAATGCCACTTGTCTCCATAGTAAATTTCTGCATAAGTCATGCAGATTTTCCTGAAAATTGAAAGTTTATAATATAAATAGACAGCACTCACCAATGTTTATTGGCAATAAATAATAAACACTGGTGAGTGCTGTACAATAATCTATTTATATTATATCACATTCCTCACCATAAGAAAATGTCATTCAGTGATTACCGTATTTGCCGGCGTATAAGATGCACCGACCTATAAGATGCACCCCCTTTTCTATACAATTTGCCGGTGTATAAGATGCATTTTTGAAGGATAAAACTTTATTACTGATAAAAAATCTACAGGCCCACATATAAAATTATTTTGCCAGTTTTATTCTTAATTAAACAGTTATAATTAATATTTCAAATCATTTTTTCTTTCTTTGTCGTAGTTTTACCTCTCCCTTTGAGGATTTAAGCGACCCAAACCGCCCAGGACTTACAGGGCCGCGACCTGTCGGGAGAGGGATTATCTTTGGATCACATACATACTTTTTTGACCAGACAAGGACATGGAGGGCCTCCCCGGATGAGTGATCAGCCCAATGCCGGGGCCACCTCCGAGACAACACGAACACATCATTCACACACACATACACACTCACTCAGAACAAGGCAAGGAAGGGGATGAAGATGATAATGATGGCCAGATGATATCTGGGGACCACAAGGACCTAAAGTTACCTGACATTTGTCTCAAGGTGAGCACTCACCCCGGAAAAACCTCACCTAGATAACTTACCTCGCCCAGGAATCGAACCCGGGCCTGCTGCGTGAGAGGATTGAATGCATTCCCTGAGCCACAGTGGTGGACTGTTTCAAATCATAAAAGAATTAAATATGGTAGGCTAAAAGGTACTTATAAAAATAATGTGCATGGTAACAGCCCACCGAAATCTCGCCGTCTCATACGCGCAGCGTAAACCCTCAACAACAACAACAACAACACTTCATTCAGCGGGAATCACACGCGATGACGTGCATCCACCCGGCCCGACCCAAGGTCAAAGTAGTCTGGAAATTCGCCGAACTTTACCGAACTTTTCCTGAATTGTACTGCACTGTTTGCTTGGCGTCTCTATGCGGACCATGTGCATAAGTAAGCATCTTCTTTGTTTCATTTTCCTTTCATTATAGCTTTTTTACTGTTATGCTATAGGCCTGCTGTGATGCTACTACAAAGGAACATGCTATAATGAGTTGATATGGTACACAATTGTCAAAATTCAGAAAAGAGAAGTCCAGATTAAAATAATACCCGCACCCCAGTTTTTCATTCGTGATTTTTGAAAAAAATTTGTGGGTAGTATTCGAGTATATACGGTATTTCCACACTCTGCAAGGAAACAACAAACAAAAATCGCATAACTTCGAATAGAGGAAATTTCCAGAAATTAATGTAATCAAAAACTGAGTATCGACGTATAAGATGCACCCTGTTTTTCAGACCTATTTTCAAAGAAAAAAAAGCACGTCTTATACGCTGGCAAATACGGTAAATTGAAAGTTGTGAAAATAATACTAGTCTACAAGATAGGTGACAAACTGAACATGAACAATTACTGCCCAATTACTGCTGTCAATTTTTAAACAAAATTGAGCTAATTGTTAGATTCTAAGATAAATATAAACTACATCCCCCTAAAACATTATGGTTCATAAGAAATAAATCCACAGTAACTGCTTTAACAAATTTTGCTGAAAGAATAATTACTAAAACTGACCCTGGGAATCACATGGCTGGAGAGCTATTAGACTTAACAAAAGCCTTTGACTGTGTATATGTTAAAATCTTAATGGAAAAATTATTTTATTTAGTTGTAAGAGGAATAGGACTCAATCTGATTAAATCACATTTTTAAATAGAAAGCGACTCATCTTTTCAACTATGGATGAAGGTACTTGTCAATCTCCTGTGATGGATATAACCATGGGTGTCCCACAAGGATCCATTCTAGGCCCCCTCCTGTTCATACTATACATACACGACATGGAAAAAGTAATGCCTTATGACGACATTATACTATACGCTGATGATACCACACTAACCTTTCAAAACAGAGATTTGCCTCTATTGCAACCAGTTAAATTAATGTTTTTACAACAATGTAAAAACAATAGTTTGTGAGATTACTTAAGGGAAGTGCGACAATACAAAACAGAGGTAGTCCAGGAACAAATGAGCTGCGCAATGAGTTAACAACAGATCCTAAGAATTGCTGAAGTCTGAAATAAGTACACAAATCAAGTAATTTATTAATTTAATATTAATGTTAATTTAAATATTTGTATAAGGTTACTTACTCTCCCGAACTTCTGCTTCTTTTAATTTTTGGATGCGCAGACTGTCCTTCCTGTACATTCTCCAAAGATCTTCGTTTCTTAGCTTCCTTCGTGGCTGGAGATGAAAAAACTTTCTTCTTGCATTCTCCAGTGAAAAGTTTTCCACACCAGCACTTAGTTCCTTGATTCTGCATCTCCTGATAAGCTGCATATGTCATCACACTGTACGAATTACTTTGCCTCAGGGTTTTCTGTACAAGAGAAGCTTGATCTCGTTTGTTCAGAGCTACATACGCAGATGTTTCTGAGAGCCAAGCTACGAATATGGGGCCTAGAGATGAAAGAAAGAACATTTCATTAAACAGTTTGACAAAATTACTAATTTAACAAGAGTCTGCACTGGACACCATTCTGATTCTGCATAATATTTCGAACTACTGTACTTTAAGGTCATTGATTAAAGTATAAATATTGGAAAACCTTATACTGATTTTGTTTCTATTGTATTCCCTCCTGTGTTTGACCAATCTTTCAGGATTTTTAGTAATGGAATTTATATTAGTGGGGCCATTTTGTTAATTTTTTTTGTGCATAATAGTATGGAATGGCAAGGTGTATTGGACCTGGAAGTGAAGAATTTGCCTGAGCTAGATATTTCACCAACTCCTGGATTCTATGCCATACATTTTGACTTAGTTTTATTGCCTTGTCAGGTAACAAAAATGTTTAATCGGTCAACTTTAACCAAACAAATACACAGACACATACTGTAATTAACAAGAATAACAGAACAGTGTGAATTTACATTTTATAATCTTATGAATTGTAACTATATTTTCCCTGTCATATTAAATAGTCATATCTTGTCCTCAATACATTTATAATAATTTGGAAATCTAAATACGAGATACGAGTGATCTGCATTGTGCTCTGTCAAACATAAAACCTAATATCTCAGAGCTGGTGAAAGCTAAACAATACCAATCATCTCACTAATATTCAGTTTTTAACTCTACATTGGAGATTTGTTTCTACATTTAATTTTTTTAATGAACTGTACTGAGAATTAAATAAGATTCACAATAATTAGATATGCATTTTCGTGTTTTATATGTGTGTGTGTGTGTGTGTGTGTGACAGCAAAAGCATCACAGGATAAATAAGAATAATAAAAGAGATGAGCGATATTAATTTGATTTTTACAAGTATTATAGGGATCTTTTAAAGTACTAAAGTACTGACAATCACGTTTTTAGGCCTTCTCCTCCCCATCATTACCAAAGGGGGCGTGAGGATTTCATAATATTCGAAGGGGGGCATCAGCTGAAAAAGGTTGGGAACCACTGGTCTAGAGCAAATGCTTTCTTCGTTCTCATAGCACCAGGGGCGGATCCAGAGAGACATTTTGGGGGGAACCGAAGTAGAGAGGGAAGTTTTTACTCATAAAAATTAATTATTCCCAGTACACAATTGAAATCAAAATGAACATTTCAGCATTTTATTACAAATGTATTTCAAAATAATGAATGTCGTTGCTTTAATTTAAGTATTTGGGTTATGTTGTCTTTACAAAATTTATTACAATAATAAATTTTGAATAATTTGTGCTTAATGTTACAAATTTTTTTTTGGTATTGTTTCTAAAGTCTTGATTTGCCGCTTTTCCGGTAGTAATGGAACACGGTCCACGCTGGTGCAAGCACAACAGCGGGGCAAGTGTGAGCAGGGGCAACGCTGTTAAAAAGTTTCCGCATAAAATGGCCTCCTTGCATATTCCCACAACAATTACAAGCAGGACATCCTTGTATTCCTTGGGAAAAATTAGGGAACAATCTTTTTTCTGCTTAATTTTGGTCATTTTTTTCCTTTCTTTCAAACAATACACAGAAATACAAGGGAAAACAGAGTAACAATGCTCACACCTCATGATACTCAGCTGTTTATGATATGTTGCCAAGTGTTCATATACGAACTGCAATCAAAATTGAACTTCGATTTGTTGGCTTTAGATCAGTGTTATACAACGCGACTCCAGTCTGAACTAAGATAATTTTCTGAAGTTAGATCATAAATGATCTCCAGTCAACGATGTTTACATAAGCAGCCCTTAGACTGACAGAAAATTCAGAAAATAACCTGTCTCAATTGTATGTCCTGATTGTTCCCTGAACAATCTATTAATAACAGTATGTTTGAGTGTCCATTCTTGATTGCTTTAACAAAAGTTTAGTATTAAATTTATCACTTGACAAGCAAACTTAGATTTACCTCATCCAACCACCCCGCCCAACACAAACATGCAGCTTACCACTTCATGGTTCACCGCTTACTTAATATACCAATGGAGATGGAAGATTTCAAAAATGAACTAAATACCATCAAATACATAGCCCAAGAAAATGGTTACAACCCCAGCATAGTAGATAGAATACTAAGAAATACTAAACACAAGCTAAGAGAACACACACAAACCCAAGAACCAAACAGAAGTTCACCACACTAACATACTACGGTAAGGAAACTCACAAAACAGCATCAACCTTCAAAAAACTCAAGTACAACATAGCCTACAAAACGAACAACACACTAAAGAAACACCTAACAAGGAAAAGCACACAAATGGACACCAACAACAAAACTGGAGTATACAAACTGAAATGCAATAATTGTCCCGACTTCTATATAGGCCAAACTGGCAGATCCTTCAGAACAAGATTCCAAGAACACATAAAAGCACTCAAATACCCCCACAACAGAAAATCAAATTATGTAGAACACCTACTTGACACAAACCACAATTACACTAACATAGGCACGAACATGGAAATTCTTCACACACTCCACAAGAGTCGCAAACTAAACACAATAGAACAACTAGAAATATATAAACACACAAAAAATCACCCCACATCTATACTGAATGACCAACTACACTTCAAATCACACACACTTTTTGACACGATACCTGACATTCAAACACCACCAAATACTCCCACTCCTTCAAGACCAACGCAACACCCACACCACCTAGGCGTACAACACAGGCACCCACCAGTAGCAGTTCGAAAACCGCTGATGATGCACTAAAGTAGTGCGAAACGGCCGTCCGGATTACCAAAGGTAAATCTAAGTTTGCTTGTCAAGTGATGAATTTAATACTAAATCTATTAATCTATTTCAAGCAACATGATACTTACCAAAAGGGCTAAAAAGCTGTATAAGATCAGAAGTTTTCCACTCTCTGGGAAAATCTACGTGGAATACATGACTCCTTTGCACTTCAGCTGAAAAAAAAAATCCAATTAGTCTTTACAGCAAGTAACCTAGCCAGTTAAATAAATATTTTAATCTAATTAGATTGTACTTACGATCTTCACCCTCAAGGTTTATAAAAGGATAATCTTGCACCCTCATAAGAAAGATCCTGAAACATAGGGAGAAAAATACTGCTTGTGAGATCAACAAAATAATAATGGCAGAATCCACAGTAAAAGGAAACAACAATGTTACCACCTGATAAAGAGCCTTCCATGGAGTAAGCTCGTTCAAATGTGTTTATGAAAATTTATGAATATAAAGAACCACTTAGCAATTAGTCCTTAGGTACTGAAGGTAGAAACTATTTGAACAAGCATAACTGCATCCTTTCTCTGTTTATTATTTTCCTAATACTGATTTTTAAGTAGGTACTATCAATGTATTATAATAGTGTATATAAAATTACAATAATACAAAACAGAACTTCTTTTACAAACCTCTTTAATCATTGTACTCAATTTTGTAAATATTATCAGAATACATACTTTGTATGACTACTTAACTGAATATTATTTCATAATACAGTCTATCCATCAATTATCAAACTTTTAAAATCAGTATATATAATAAATGTATGCATGGTTTGCCCTTGGTAGCCACTATATCTCCACAACGGACACCTGCAGTCACATGGGGGTTATTGGCATGGCAATCCTCCATCCCCCCTCCAGAAGGTTTTGGTTTGGAACTGCAGGGGTTGGGTTCGGAGATATAAGTGCCAAAAGAGGGCATCACATCAATGGACTTCTTATGGGAAGTCTTAACTCTTTAAGGTAGACATTGGCCAGAATGTTCTTGAATATTCTAGACAGAATGAACCCAATCCGTGCAGTTCCAAACCAAAACCTTCTTCATTTGATTTGTTTTTATTCAGTCCATCAGAACATATTGCATGTTATGGGACTCAACAATATAATTACAAATAAAAATATAAATTTACAGTTATAAGGAATATGCACAATGTAAAAAAAATCTTTACAAAATATACAACATAAACAATAACAAATTATTACATTAATTTACAACACAAATACAAAATTTACAATGTGTTCTGTTGTGTAAGTAGCTATATCAATAATGTTCTGATGGGGGATGGAGAACTACCATGCCATATAACCCCCCATGTGACTGCTGCGAAGGTGGGCAAACCATGCTTACATTTATTATATATATTGAATTTGGAAGTTGAATTTGGATAGACTGTATTATGAAATAATATTGTTGATTTATGTATAGCGTAGAGCTGTTGCTGAAGATGGCCGCTCCATGCGGTTGAAAGCGCTCCAACAGGTAAAAATACCACAATTTAGTAGTGAGTACCAGTGATAAAGCTCTACGCTATACATAAATCATTAAGATTATCGCTACAGAATGGACAAAACTCAAGAAATAATATTGTTATAATGTAAGTAGTCATACAAAGTATGTATTCTGATAATATTTACAAAATTGAGTAGAATGAATAAAGAGGTTTGTAAAAGAAGTTCTGTTTTGTATTATTGTAATTTTATATACACTATAATACACTCTGAGAGTGATATAAGCAAATGACATGAGAATTTGCCAAGTTTGTAGACTGTTTTTAGAAATGCACCACTTTATCAGTAGTGATAGTTTGTTAGCCTCACAGAATCTCATTCCCTTCAGCACATGTTTTAGAATGCAAACTTTCTTCTTACAATGTGCAAGCTTAATTGAAAAGACTCAACGGAGAGTGTTATAGAGTACATACTTTACTTGAGCTGAAAAAATGCGGGAGTGAGGGGAGAAGATATTGCATGTAATATAAGAGACTGGTTATTGCAGAAGGTGGTGAGTTGAAATAGACATCATTTCTGGAGTTTTGCCAACTACTAGAAAATATAGTGTGTGTAGTTTTATGGAAGAGAATGGAACTGATTATAGTTTGTCGCTTTTCCACCAGGCAAAAAACGAAAAAAACAATTTCAACTTTTGCTACTAAACTGAAGATTTTTTATTGATGCAGATATTATAGTAGAACATATAGCTGGAGAAATGAATTAAGTAATTTATTTCTTGAGACAATCTTTCTCCCAGTCTTCAGAACATAGAAAATATGTTTACAGGTCGTAGCATTGTACATGAATTTGAATACGCATTTTCATATGCCTGAATTAATGCAAAAAAATTTCTTTCGCGAGAGTCTGCAGGTAATTAATACAATTTTCTAGCAAAATAATCAAAACTGACTTGTTCTTTTCTCTGACAGATTCAGCTTAAAACACATTAAATTGCCTTTCCTTCCTTTTCATTTATTTGATTTATTGTTTATTTGCTAATGTCCGACACTTCTTGGTTTAAAGAATCCTCACTTAAAAGTCATTTATATCAACCATTTCCAGTACTGTTCTTCTCATGTCCCTGGATTTAATTATGTCATTATCAGAATAAGATGTAGATAGAAGAATAAAAAATAAATAAAATAGTCTGTAGTTCAAGAATGCTACTACAAAAAGTTATTTGGGTGTGGACCAAGATCTTCATTTATTCGAGGGAGGCCTTCTTGATGCGGACTGTTTTTAGCATTATGGAGTGTTTAGCTCAAGATAAAAGGTGTGATCTTTAAGCTTGTTTTGTCAATGAAGGGCTTAGAAGCGTACAATACTGCTGCTTCTTTCATCTTGTTACTTAAAATATTACTAATTTTCTTCTTCTTAGACGAATATGCACATATGTTACATTGGTGCATAATAAGACCTCTCTCAGTTTTGAAACAAAGTTCACATTCTTAAGAATGATTACAACGAGAAGGCACGTCATTTTGAATGACAGGTTCCTCAAATTCACTATTTACTTGTGAGATTTCTAATGAGGTTTCATTAACTATGAAATCTTGGGATGATCCATGACTCCTAACTATGTGAATATTAATTTTCACATAATTGACATGTCACAGACTGGTTTGTTACATTAGAACACGTGGAAGTAGAAGGTACTTCAGTATCAGAATTCATTAAATGAACTATTTCTGATACGGATTATGGATTAAAATGCCTTTGTAATGAGCTGTTTGATGCTCTTCATTATCTTATCAGTTCAAAATACTTTAAAATGCACTTACTTCATGGTATAAATTGGTATAGTGGAATAAACAAAATTGACAGAACACAATCAATGCATGTATGATGCCAATATTAAGAAACAAGCAGCTCTCAAACAACTGTATACAGCCCAAATATCTAGCTGATCAATAACTGATGCTAAATTATGTCTTGCAATTACTCAAATAAACAAAACTCGAGTACCGGTAATATCTAGCCAAACTACATCAAGTCAAGTCCACCTGTAGATTACCACCTGAATGTTTTAATTAAAAAACATTGTCTATTAGAAAATCCACAAGAAGAATAATTAAATTTTCCAGCAATGTTTGTTTTCTAAATTCTTGCAGGCATCATTATGACAGCATTATGAACTTATGAAAAAAAAAAAAAATAAAATAAATAAATAAATAAATAAAGTTAGGTAGTAAGTATTGATAAATTTCATTCCCCCCCCCCTGTTTGTGGTAGTATTGTTATTATGAAAAGACTCGTCCACCTAACAACAAACCAAACTGGACCAAAAGTTCAATGAATGCAACGTCATTAAGCCCTCCAGTAGTCTACAATATTATAATATTAACTGGAGTGCTAGATGTATGCGAATCCAGTTAATATTATAATATTGTAGACTACAGGAGGGCTTAATGACGTTGCATTCATTGAACTTTTGGTCCAGTTTGGTTTGTGGTTAGGTGGACGAGTCTTTTCATAATTAGGTAGTAAGGATAGTTAAATCACGGAGGATGAAATGGGCTGGACATGTTGTGTGCATGGGGGAGGATTGACATATCTAAAAAATATTGACTGGGTGACCCGAAGAGAAGAGACAATTTAGAAAACCAAATGTAGGAGAGAGGACAATATCAGAATAGATTTAAGGGAAGTAGGATTTGCGAGGGATGGTTAGACGGAGTTAGCACAGAACAGGGTTAAATTGCAGGCTTATGTAAGCGCAGCAATGAACCACAGGGTTCAATAAAGTAGATAACATTCCTTTAGCTTGCTTAGGAATTGTCTTTTGCCATTGAGTAATTGAGTAAGTGAGTGAGTGAGTGAGTGAGTGAGTGAGCGAGTGAGTCAGTGAGCGAGTGAGTCAGTGAGCGAGTGAGTCAGTGAGTGAGTGAGTAAGTATGTAAGTAAGTAAGTAAGTAAGTAAGTAAGTAAGTAAGTAAGTATGTAAGTAAGTAAGTAAGTAAGTAAGTATGTATGTAAGTAAGTATGTAAGTAAGTAAACTAAATATAAATGGTTGATGAAATATACAACTTGCATCACAGGAATTTTTAAAACACCGCCAAATTAATAATAACACCTACTAAAATTTTCAAACAAATATTCCCTAAAAATAAAACCACTTTCACTTACATAATACACTTGATAGAATGGTTTGAAAACTGAGCTTAATATAAAGTTGTCACTTGTAAGAAAATAAAAATCTTACTTGTTTATGTATTTACTCAGTAGTGATGATGAAGAAAGAACAGGATACTTCTTCGGATTTTGCCGGAGCCCTGGAAATAAATATTTGTCTGTATTTTTAAAAATCAGAAGTAAACCACAAGGATACATCAGAAAGTCAACCAAGTGTGTTTGGGCACCTGCTTTTACACTTGTTTATCGGACAGGAAAGTACTTAGTAGCCTACTCTCATCTACATGTCTTAAGGTGCAATTCCACAAAGGCAACATGTAGCATGTGTCAATGACTCATGCTACACACAGTCTTTCAATTGCAGGAACACGAAGCGACAAAAGACAAGTCTCCTTGTCGCATGCTACAAGTTGACTGTTATCGCCGGGACGCATGTGTCACCTTTCTACATAATTCCACATGTCGAACAGTGTCGTCCCTATCCAACAGCCAGCGGATCAGTGCGGCTTGTACCATGCGACATGGAGTGGAACAACAATAAAACCATATCATTTATTGAGGAGTACCATAATTCTCCTGAATTGTGGAACAATAAAATTAGTAAATATAAAGACATCAGAATCAAAAATGATAAGTTAACGCAGTTAGCGAATAAATTCAATTGTACAGTGGCTGATGTGAATAAGAAAACTAAGAACAATTATTTTCAGACGATAGAACTACTTAAAAAATAATTAAATCATAAAATCTAGTATCAAAAGTAAGGTACATAATAGGCCTGAGGCCTATTAAAATGTTTAACACATTAATATAGGTAAAAGCAGTGCTTTTTTCTAACAAAAAAAGGTGGTAGTAATCACCGAAACTTTTTAACTGAATTTCACGGGAGCTCCCACACTTCTCCCAGAAGCCAATTTTTTTAATTAATGTCCAACAATCGGGCCAATAATGGCCAGAAATGTTTATTCCCTGAATTGCAGTAAAATTATCGGTACTTGCGACAGTCTCTTCAGATTTGGTTTATGAGATGCTTCAAAAGTATCATCATGCTTTCTTTAATTGTGCACCATTACAAAATAATTACATATTTTACTCATTTCACTTCTCTACTTGTGAACCACGTGCACCCTAGTTCCTACATTTCTACTAAATAACTATAAACTCACTGAACTCTGCGACACAAACCAAGGGTTTATACTTTTCAAATTATATGTAAGCAACAAATGCAATTAAATTTAAACACGCCTGCTTAACTATGGTGGTTAGCTACTTTTGTTTGTTACTACGTTATCGTTAACTGCACTTGGTGCAATACTTATACCATTAGAATGACTTTGCTCATAGGAGTAGTTTGCTGAGGGCTGGAAAAACCAACCCCCAACTCTCTTGCAGTCCAATAGCCACGGCATTTTGCAGAAACTATCATGTGCTCGTATGTAGACTACTGTGTATATGTAAGTCTAACAAAACCAACAAACAAGCTTGATTTTAAGTAATATGCCATAACTTTATAGGAATCGTGATAATTTATTCTGAGCAATATCCAATTTTTATTTGTTGAAAAGAAAAAGGTGCCAGTACCACGTACCGTTGGGTACCGTCACAAAAAAAGTACTGGGTAAAAGTATTATTTTTAAATAGAAACTTTTTAAAACAGCTTCTGCAACATGCAATGAGAAAATGAAACAATCCATAGTATTTTTTTATTAACAGTTAATTCGATCTGTAGGCCTGGGTTCGATCGAATTGAGATCTGTGCATTCGGCTTTTTCTGTTGTTATAATATAGTTGGTCAGTAATGTTTGCATGTAGCATGTAACAGTATGTGCGATGCCATTGTTGATCGCTTTGTAATCACTCCTGCCGATAATCCAGCACTGAACAACAGTCAGCTGGAAAGGGATTGAGTTGAACCACTTTCATCTCAATAATAACGTACATTTTAATTTTTATTGTCATTATATCTTTCCATATTGTTCATGATTTATGTTATACCACCATGATTTATTTTTATTATTTTTATTATTATTATTATTATTATTATTATTATTATTATTATTATTATTATTGTTGTTGTTATTCTTATTATTATTATTATTATTATTTATTTATTTATTTATTTATTTATTATTATTATTATATATATATATTTTTTTTTATTATTTTTTTTTACGATTCAAAGCTATTACCAAATAAACAGCTATATCAGTCAGTTTAGATTATGAAGCAACATAGGAAAAAAAAAATGCTTTCATAGTGGGGTCATGAAACTTGGTGGTGAAGAAAAGGATATTACTGAGTTAACATGATGAAGCAGCATTATTGCGTTTCCTAGCATGTTTATTATTATTATTATTATCTGCGCTAGTCAATTATATATGGAAGGCATTCATACATCTTTTAACAGCTGCCGCGATTGTTTGTAAAGACATGTTGCACCAGACTGAAGTTGCTTCAATGGAATCGTTTTAGACGCACTCTACTCTTATAGGCAACAAAGCACATGCGATGTGGGGAGTCAAATTCCGCATGCAACATGGGGAAGACAAATTCCACATGCGACATTATTGAATTTTGTGGCACATAGTCGCACACCTACAATCTGGCAACACTAGGATACAAGTAGCATGCCTCATGTCGTTCAGTGTTGCCTCAGTGGAATTGCGCCTTTAGATTGAAGCCTCTTCCTCTTTCCCATTTTCACTCAAAGGGAGTCAAGAATGTTTTGAACTATTTTATATATACATATATATATATATATATATATATATATAAAAGTGAGAAGTTTGCTCAATGCTCCTTACCCCACTATTTGTTTTTGTAAACTGCCTAAGGAGTGTATCCATGAACCAACATAACAATAAACATGAAATGAATGTGATGTTGTGAAAAAGAAACGAAGTTCATTTTGAAGGCATAAGGATGCAAACATCCATGAATGATAACAAACTGGGGAAGTATGTACAGGTAATTTGAGACCTGAGTAGTGTGGTATAGTTTACAGGTAGTATAAGTAAGAGCAAAAACGATCTGCTAATTTTTACATTCATTACTTCTTTCTTTTAAATTCGCATAACAATAATATCAACAATATTTCAATTTCAATTTGAATAATATGAAATTTATAATTATCTCAATCATTTCAAGCCCATTCTGATATAACTTAGCTTTGTTCAGGAAAAAAAGAGAAAGGAACAAAGGGAAAAAGAACTCTGCCTTGGTTAATGAGACACTGGCTTCCTTTTCCCATGTTTGCAAGTTTGATCTTGGCTCAAGAAGATGGCATTCATATGTGACATATGTTGACATCTCCTTATAAAGACATAACCTTATCTTTCACAGATGCTTAAGCTAGTAAGGATTCAGGTTTTAGAACTGCACTGGGTACTGCGTTCATAAGTCTCACACTTTAGCTCACCTCACTGGGATAATGTAGCCCTCCCTGCTTAATAGGAGTCCCTGGTGGAGAAATGGGGCTACACTCCTGCCAAACCAGGGTGGAATACCAACACCCTAATCACTGGTAGTTTTCACTTGCTCAAATGATCACAACAGCATGCCTTTCGTACTCATTTTTTCACACAAGAACTCAATAAAGCACTTTTAAATGCAGGAATTAAACTCAATACTTAACAATACTATAAAAATGAGGTAGTTAAATATCAGATTAACCAGAACATGAAAGTAAAATGGTCATAATTTTAAAATTATAAATCATATTACTATTGTTATTGAAGCTTGTACATGCAATGGTAGACATCTCTTGCCACACATTTCATAATGTTGTAACACACTTTTTGCAGCAAGTAATCCTTTCTGAGCAGGAAACAGATGTTCCATCAGTGGTCAGTTGTGCATAAAATTACATTCATTCTAATATAAAGACAACTGTTGTATCTAGTATCACCTAGAAGACCTTTGTAAACTACATCGAAAACATTGAAACTACTGAGGAATACATACAACTTACGAAACAGTGCATAGACCAAACATATTTCATGTTCAATGATAGATTCTTCCAGCAAACATCAGGTATAGCTATGGGAAGCCCATTGTCCTATTCCTAGCGAACATCTTCATGGGACATTTTGAAACACATGTAAGTAAGGCATTCCCATACATGTTCAAAATATGGATGAGATATGTGGATGACGTATTCGCGGTGGTCCAAGAAAAACTTATACCCGACTCATTGAAGCTACTGAACATACAGGAACCAGATATCCAATTCACCTTAGAAATTGAAAACCGGAATATACTCAACTTTTTGGAACTTAAACTCATAAGGACGGGGAACAGGATTGAATTTGGGATCTTTAGAAAAGACACAAACACTGATAATTACATCAAAGCAGACGGATACAACCCCAGGCCACACAAACATGTGATACTCAATAGTTTAGCTTACAGATTAATACAGATACCACTTAAGAAGGAGGAATATGAAAAGGAATACAACCACATTGTAACCACAGCCAGGAAGAATGGATACAGCAAAAACACAGTAGATAAAATAATCAGTAAATACCAAAAACAAAAACAGATAAAAGAAAAAAAATTCTACATTAGGGAACCAAAAGGAAGAAACGAAATATAGAAAATTCAGTTACCATCCAGAGGTCAACCATAAATTCCAGAAGATTTTCAATGGGTATGGTATTACATTGGCTAATCACAATAAATATAGCATAAAGAACATCATAAATAGGAAGCAGAACAATTATACACCTCAGAATAAAAGACCCGGAATATACAAAATTGACTGTACAGAATGCAATAAAGTATACATAGGACAGACGAGGAGGAACATGGAGATCAGAGTAAAGGAGCATTTCAGAAATATTAGATTACAACAGGTAGAAAAATCAGCGATAGCGGCACATCATTGGGAGGAAAACCACAAAATTAGCGAGAATGCGCAATTATTAAAATCAGTGAGTACACCCACAGAACTTTATATTTGGGAAAAAGATATACATGAAGAAATTCGAGAGCAGACTCATGAACTTTGACATTCCAAAGGAAGACAACCTGATATCAAAGTACGTCAAAACAACACCAGGGGAACAGGAAGAACCTTCAAACTTCGGAGATCCGGCAGTTGACATGTAGTTGAGGATGCAGGCGGTGGACTGTGAAACGCGTTCTACCATAAATTGGTAAGTGAAGTTAATAAAGTGTGTTTAAGTCAATCTCATATAATTTGAAATATTGATTCACTTCACTGTGTAAGTTCCAACATTATTCTTTACATTATTCGTAAGAAAATAGACAGTTGACAAGCAGTTGAAAATGTGGGCAAAGCCCATGAAACGTACGTCCTGCAAAAATGTAAGGAAAAGTGAAGCCTAAAGTGTTTAAGTGTCAATGACTTAGTTAATTACATAATTTGTTGATTCACTGTATTAAGTTCCATTATCTCTTGATTCTTCATAACATGTCAAATGTTTGTTGAAAAACTAAGAAAAGATACTGATAGTTATATTAATGAGTTCTCTAAAGTATGTTACTCTTTATAATTTTAGTAAATGTATTTTGTTGTTACCTAAGTGGTTGGCCATGGCAATATAACATAGACCTGTTACATATGCATCGTACCCTGCTTCATGGTACTTATTACTCACAGCAGTATAACCCCGACCATCCTCTTCAGGTTCTGCAACAACGCAATTCACGAAAATTATTTTGACATTCATCATGTAAGTTATATCAAATTTTCTACATCAACAAACTGCTTCCTAAAAATAAATAAAAATAACCAGGACCCTGATGAGTCACATAACTTTCTCTACACATTCTGAGGCCACCTTACAGACAGTGCATATTCATTTGTCTCAGCCTCATGCAAACGTGTATTGTTTACGATGGAAGCCTGTGTTATGTAATCGTGTTTGTGTTTGTGAATGAATTTTTCCATACAAATTAGATTTTCTCCACATCAAGTAAAAGTAAAAATAAGAGAAAGTTATTGCCAAATTTTATGTTATAAATGGTTTAAACTTTTCTCGGCGAATACTTTGTAAAAGTTCTTCACGGGCTAACAGCCGAGTCGAGGTTTTAAAAAACTCCGAGCTTTCGAACTCCATCTCTGAGTCCATCTTCTGAGAAACTGGTAGAGAAGATGGACTCAAAGCTGGAGTCCGAAAGCTCAAAGATTTTTAAAACCTTGACTCGGCTGTTAGCCCGTGAAGAACTTTCACAAACTTTACGTTCATTTAGATACAATTTTTCATTCTCAAGCTATGTTATTATAACAAGGCACACAGACAAATATATTCATAGACATGTTTCTGAAAACTATATTTTTAGATTCAAGGTACTTCAAAAACTGTTGCTGAAAACTTGATGTTGAATACCAGGGACAAATATAATACAGTACTTCCTCTAGCAATGAGTATGGGTAGAGAAAGTAATTACTAAACTATAAAAAGCCCACTGCAGATTTTATGTCTCCTATAACTTGTTTTCCGATAATTCGTAATGAAGGGAGCAAGGGTCTATCTGAGTTATGAAAAGTCCATCATACTGAGGACCTTAGTAATGAAAATAGACATTTTGTCTAAAGAACAACCATACTGTAATTGACAGCATAAAGAACACAAAGAAGACACGTATATAAAACTGCATTTAATGTTATAAGTCAGAGTCTGATTCATCCAATAATATAGGAGCAAGATGTAAACCGGTGAGCTGCTGCAGTTAATTTTGCTCACAAACAGGTTTGAAGAAGATATCAATCATCATTTTTGCACACTTGCTTTGAAACAACACCCTACATTCACCATTTGTGTAATCTGAATTTTCTCAAAATTTACAATGTTATGCTTGACATAAAATATAATCTCCAAAGATTGTAATACAATTGAGGAGGATTTTTTTCAAAACTCAGCCAAGCAAAGATTTTGAGAAAATGAGTTATATATGAGATTGGTATGTTCTTTATACCACCGATGCATCTGTGAAGTCTGATTTCACATAACCCGAAACATGAGTGATTTTTTAAAACTCGAAAAAGCACTGCAAGAGAGACTTTTCAAACCTCGTTAAAGCATACACTCAACTCAGTCATCTTAGGTAATATAATACTTTCTGGCTACCAGTTTTCTTTGTATACACAGAAGGCATGACCTCATTATTCATTTATCAAATTGCATTTCCTGGAGTGGAGTGCTAAAAAAACAATCCACTATTGTCAGCATATTACATCGGATATAGCAGGCATCTGTGGAGGAAATTAGTTATGTTTGCTTATTTCTCTGAATTCATCTGTGATGCAGGTGTTGAATGTCTTTTACAAGCTAGACATGGATGGAATGTAGGAAGCTTACGATCTACTTCCTTTCTGTTGACATGGAAATGGATTCCAAAACTGATAACTCGGACATTCTACAATGAGAAATGATCCCATTGGCATAGCAAACACAGCAGCCCCTCAGTGGCGGTTTCTCCTATGTGCTGCAGTGCTGCAGCACACAGCCTGTTTTCTGCTCGTCGTATAATGTTATTTTCAAACGCAATATTATTTTTTCTTTTGCGTAGATTTTGAACTTGGCGCGTTCACGCGAGAATTTCTTAGCTGGTAGCTTGGGAGTCAAGAGTCGGTAATGTGAATACTACCTTTCCGGCACCATGATGCTATTCTGTGAACAGCACATATTTCGTAGGGCTGTGACGTCATGCTCAACCTTGACTGCATGGCGTATATGGGAGTTTTAACCTGCAGAATGTGCTGCGCCAGTGGGCAGCCCAGAGTGAGTTCACCGTCTCACCGGCGGGCGCACTGTTAGTTATGTGAGAAGATCTTCCACCATCTGACGATAGGGGACCGTGATGTAGCGAGTAAGCAATGCTTTTCATCTTCACCACCGAATTCGAATGTGTTAAATTTAGAAAATCCCGGATTCCACAACCCCGATTAAGTATTCTGTCGCACTGGGAACACTAAGCGACTTCCTCTACCTCGATCATTAAAAATACTATTTTCTCGTCTCTTATTCCATTTCGGGGAACTCTCACGCGATTTTCCCTGCCCTAATTATTATTATTAATATCATTATTATTATTGTTATTATTATTATTAATTTATATTTTAATTTTTGCTATTTTTTCGTCACACAATTCACACAACGTTCGTCGAGACGAGAGAAATTAGCAAAAAAATAAGAAGGGCAGAGAAAATTGCGTGAGAGTTCCCAGAGATGGATTAAGAGATGAGCAGTTTAGATAGGCCTACTAATAATTTTTTTAAAAATATTTTTAAGTTTGCTGTATGAAATAGTATTTGCAGCACACTTTCGTTTTGAGCCACAAGCCGCTACTGACGCAGTCATATAACTTTCGTTATCCTAAGCTTGGGCAATATCCCTTTCTCACTTTACAATACGATATAGAATAAGAGGCCGTATTGCAAGGAGTAAATATTCAGTTGTTTCAGACTTATGCAAAGATTACTGTTCAGCAGGCATGACTGAGTTTTTACGAGTTCTGGCTTATTACTTCCCTTCAGAGAATTTTTACAACAAAAAATGGTGAATAAAAGTTTTAGCTCTTAGTATGTACAAAATTTAAACAAAATCATCAAAGCCGTTTTTTGAGAAAATCGCAAAACAAAATTCTCATCATGTGAGTGTGGCATTAAAAGTAAGAGAAAGTTGTCCCAATCTTCACGTTACATTCCAATAAGGTATCTAATCCGAATATGAAATTTTGTTTCTATACAATTTTTTCTTCTCTGCTGAAAATAGCATTTTTGGATTCAGGTACCTCAAAATGTATTTATCTTAAAATTTCTATTTCAAATTTTGAGGGTTGAAAACAATAAATACTTCCTCTACCTATAGTACAGTTTAAGGAAGTAAAAATTAAATTCTGATAAAGAACAAAATAATGCTGCTATTACCAGAGTTCTATCAGGATTCTTTATCCTAGTATCTCCACTTTCGTAATGAATAGAGCAATTCAATTTGTAGCATAGCTTTTATCACCATCTTATTACATTCACACTCTAACTAAAGAGTGATCAGGTGAAATATCTAAGCAAATAAAGCTGCTAACAGTGTAACGATTCATGTTCTCATAATAACAGTTAAAATTACAATGAAAATAACCATGTACCTCATCACAAGAGATGTTGGAAATTATCTCTACACATCACTGGCACTTTCTTAGAATTTTTTTTTTTATGTGCATAAGTTCAGCTACCGAGAGAGAGTTAATTTCTCTTGTGATATTATCTTTAAGTTCTTCTAATGTATGGGGGTTTGACCTGTACACTTTATTTTTCAAGATTCCAAGTTAAAGGCAATATCACAAGAGAAATTAACTCTATCTGGGAAGCTGAACTTATACGCGTGAAAGAGAATTTCCTAAGGAGGTGCCAGTGTTGTGTGGATGCAAGAGGAGGACATTTCCAACATGTCTTGTGATGAGGTACATGGTCATTTTCGTTTTAATTTTAACTGTAAATGTGAGAACATGAATCATTACACCATTAGCAGCTATTATCAGTTCTAAGCAAGCAGCGGTAACGTGCAGACATGTGGAAGAGGTGCTGAGTGGATATAAGGAAAATTAACACAAGGGACACGGCCAACGAAATCGAAGTATACAGAATGAGGATACACTCATTTGGGTCAAAAAGGAGAACAGGGACCAAAGGAACAGTAAGAGAAGATCAATCTAACATGGCGACCTGGGCCCTAGTGATTATAGTGTTGTTGATAATAATTGGAGGGATTTAAATGAACCCAGGGCCAAATAGTGGGCTAGGAGTTTCTGAAGAGGTCATCAAAAGCCTTGAAAGAATGAAAGAAAGAATAGTTAAAAAATAAATGGGGCAACAAAAGAAATTAAACAAGGAATTAGAGAGGAAATAGCAAGAATGAAGACAAAAGTGGAACAACTGAAGTTAAGAATCGAGAAGATAGAAAATGCAGATCGACATCTAAATTTAGTTTTCCACGGGATAGGAGAGAGAAAAGGAATTAGTGCCTTGCAAGAAGTCCATGAGCTATTAGAAAGCAAATTGGAAGTGCAGATCCAAGGATGGTAGTTCCTTACAGCTCACAGGGTCGGAAAAACTACAGGAAACAGAGTCATTATAGAGAAATGTGCATCCGTGCAAGAAGTTTTCGCTACACTGAGGATAATTAACAAATTGAAAGGGACGGCAATATATATTAACAGGGATCTATCTCCGACGGAGAGAATTACAAGGAGGAAATCAGTGGAAAAAATGAAGACAGAAAGAAGCAAGGGAAAGAAGGCTACCATTCGTATGTGTATGTGTACCAGCTGTATGTGGATGGGAGGAAGATAGATATAAGGAACAGCGTGCAAACGAATAGCAAGAGTGTTATGACCTCGTCAGCTGAATCAGTGGAATTAGTGACTGTAGGGACGCGAGCCGAGGCTCAGGTTAACAAATGTCAGTGGAGTCAGAGGAAGCATGTGCTGTCACCAAGCAAAGATAGCACCTAAATAACAACTCAGCCGAATGAGAAAGCAAGCACATCATCTGTGACCCAATGCTTTCAGATCCCTTGGAACAAGAACACACCAAGTGACATCATCAGCAGAAGCAATGAGGACGATGCACCAATAAAGCAAGATACCGCATGAAATTAAAAAGTTTTAAACGGTAAAGTGGAGTTGTGACTTATTATTATGCAATGTATAAATTATATCCAATCACATGCCTCCATCGTACATGTTAGCAAGTGCCCCGTAGAATATTTACTCCAGGCAGTTCACAAGAGTGGAGTAAACTAGAACTAACTGACAATAATTTGAAACATAGTCACTAATTTATCGTTTTTGAAACCAGAGAATTCTTATATAAAAATATCTTACCTGCTTCAAACAATTTGAAGGGTGTTTCTGAGAGGGATTTATATAGATGCTCCAGTACATTTGAGCTGATTTTATCCTTAAAAACTGGTGCACTAGATAAATATTTTGTGTCCAAAAGTTTTGGAAAAACAGTGTTAACAAGTTCCTTAAATTCATAATAATCAGCCGGAAGTGGTGCACAGCACTGATGTATAATGTGGCACAAATCTAGTAGCATGTTATGTCCTACCACCAGTTTCCCCTGGAATAGAAACAAATATTAAAATAAACAGCATGGAGCAAATGCAATACCTTCAAATAACTGTAACCTCTTCCATAGCTTCATAGAGTGCTGCATATAATGATACATCTACTAGGCAAAGGTTCCTTCTTATTCTTCCTCAATCAACCATGATTCTATCAAGTGAGCTTTTATCCTCATTTTCCAAAATTAGTAAAAGATTTATCAGAATTGTGGGCTTACTACGAAAACTTCACTTTTCTTGGAATCCCGGTACTGATGCCTGTAAGTACAGCAATGCATTTTCTATCAACAGAGAAAACCCTCTAATTCCCGTCTCTTATAATATAGATTTAATGAAGATAGCCGTTCTGTATAAGTTTGAAACTAATACAATACTGGCAGGGAAAACCCAATTAGTGCACATTGCAGACAGTAATATTGTGCATGTGCACTTTTTGCATTGGAACAAAATCCTCCAACTCCATTCTTTGTGGCTTATAACAATGCCAAAAAAATGGATAAGGTAGGTTTTCACCTGCTTCTTTCATTTTACAGTGTATGTTGCAAATTCCAGAATCAGACATTGGTCAAATGCAGGCTATTAAGTCTGTATAACCTCACAGTATACAAAGTAAGCCCACCAAACAACCTACTGCTATGCATAGTTAGAAATACACAGGAAGTAAGGTAGTTGTGAATTTAGGACTTGCTTCAAGGATTTTGACCAGTCTTCCTCAACTTTTAACCGAAGTCTTACTGTTCTCAAACATGTGGTGGGCAGAATCCCAATCAACATGTGGCTGCACTGCTAATGGGTCTTGTACAAATAAGTCACCTCCAGGTTATAGAGCAGAAGTTTCTGGAAAGTGGACAGATTTACATGGAAATATACTCCATGCATAGTGGTACTGGAAGCACAAAAAATTTGTACCAGTATGCAAGACTGCCGAACAATCATCCATCTTCCACGGTCAAAGAAGAATAAAGGAAAAAAAGATCCCTGTGTGGTAAAACAAATGAAGTTTGATCAATTTCTTGATCTTAAACAGCTCTCAGCAGGGAGATAAAAAATAAAACTAAGAACAATGATGGTCAACGAGTAAACTGATTGCTGGAAAAATGCATCAAATATAGCAAAGCTGCTTTAATGGTACAACCATTCCAGTGCTTACAGGTCAATTGCAGCAGGTGCAATAGGACCTCCAAGGACAGCTAACTTAAAAATTGAAAAGAAATGTGACTTGCTACAGCTATGTAGCAAAGGGGCAAAACCAAAGAATTCCATGGCTTGTACTCACTTTTCAGATAGTTAAGGACTGTGTTCATGAAGCTGCAGTAGAAGATTACTCAGATGAGTAGACTATAGGACACTTATGTAAAATCTTAAATGTCTCTTAAGTGCCAATGGTATTAATTCTTGTCACAGAAAATCCATTTACTCCTTATTTCAATTTTTTTGTTATTGTTAGAGACACGAATGCAAAAATGCAAAATATGTTTTTTATGACCAAGAAAGGGATTCTTAGTGTGTGATTTTTTTATATTTGGCCATAAAATGCTGAATCTGTACTCATGACTAAATGCAAAATTCAATTCCGTTGATGAAATACATCTGCATTTGCAACACGAAATCGGCAACTTTAATATTTTTCACCCTGATTTTATGTATTTCCATTAAAAATAAATATTTTTACATTGTTAACTATGAAATTAACGGACTTGCAACCATGCCTTTGATTTCCATTGCATCTGAGTTGGCAAAATTTGATTCAGTACCTTGAGAGATTCAAAATCCGCCGAGCGCTTATCACGGGACCTCACTCTGAGGCTAGCAGGCAGTGACTGGCACTTTCAAAGGCAGAGAAAAAATTTAAGCATGCGCATTAAGCTCTCTTCTTCCACTGTGCACAGTGGCGCCACCCTAGCATTAATATTACGCGCGTGAAAATTAAAGGTCGGATACTTTTTAGACAGGCCTCGTATGTCTTGAACTCTTTGAAAATATTATTTTATTTTTCTCTGTAAATATTTCCAAACTTATCCTACTTCTTTCAGTACTTTTTATCCTATATGCAATATCTCTCATTTTGACATGCCTAATGCAAGAAAACATGATGTGATATGTAGAAACAGACAACGAATTCGTATTCAATGACCCAAAGTTAGTTAAATCACCTATCACACCACTTGCTTCAAAATAAAAAGTTTCAAAATGCTGGGTAATGTTATCAGTTCATTTTACTTCTAAAAAGAAACAATATAGTGATCTACAAAAAAATTACAATAAAATTACAAACCGATTCTGTAATTTTCCTGACTAAAGCTGAAAAACCAATAGCATCTTCAAGATCTTGGAATTCTTTCTTTTTCCTTTCCATTTCCTTCTGTTGTCTCTCCTCTTCACTGCCAGTTCTTGTTACCACAAGAACACGATTCTTATTTTCCAGAATTCTTGTTTCCAAATATACCTTGCTGCTGTCAAATCGATGAGCTACTTCTTGAAAAATAAGCTTCCGAACAAAGGCATTGCAACGTTCCAATGTTAGTTCCTCAGGTTCTGAACTATCCAAGAATTTTTCAATTCGAGAACTGTAAGTACATGAAATACATTTTCCTCATTAATCACATGCTCACAAAGGAAAATAAATTGAAGGAAATAAATAAAAACAGTTTCTGAGAATAGAAGTATGATTATTACTAAATTCTAACAGAGCTGTCTTGTGAACCACACATGACATTAAGTTTTAAATCCAAAGATTTATGGACATACAGACATATAGGTAAAGGTTAGGACTGAAAAGGATCTGATTTCTTTGGACTAGCTTGGTGTTCAATACTATGCTGAAATCATTTGCAGGGGATAAAAAACATAAACTTCGATTGACTTCACCCAGCTGTTCTTCCGTGCTCGACTGGTTTCGTTGGACGTCTGGTTATGGATGGAGATGGTTGCTTCATGTTGATATGGACTTTCGTACTGTTTCTTAACATTAGTGAGTGTATAGTGGAGGCAAAACCTATGTAGACAGTCGGCATGCTTTGAGGATTAAGCCATTGTCTGGCACTTAAGGAGTGGTACGGGGGGAGCAACAACTGACTGAACTGCACTCGTCTGGTGTCCACGTGGAATCATAGCTTAAATGTCAAAAATTCAGAAATGAGCACTGATTGGTTGCACATGAAATTCTATTGGCTGTCAGGCAAGTTCAACGCCAAGAAAACACGCTGAAAATCCAGAATATACAACTCTATTGTCCAAGACACCCTCATATCAAGTTATTTACTGCGGATTATAAGGGTCTGTCGGCATTGCCTTGAAGAAAGTTGTATACGTAGAAGTTGCCTCCACTATACCTGATTTTTGGTCTTACATTTCTTGAGTTTGCATTAATTATCTTTATTTATTATTATTAAGTGCCAGTATGGTACTTTATGAGATTGTGTGTGGGAGACGGAAAAATGTTTGTCCATCTGTCTGTCTGTCTGTGTGTCTGTACACGCCATAACTCAAATACGTTTTATCGGATTTTCATGAAACGTGGTATACGCATTTATAATGTCCATGGGAAGAACCCTATTGATATTGAACCAAATCGGTCCAACGGTATCGGCATCAAACCCAATTTAGTGTTTTTATTTAAAAGTGCCGTAACTCAAATACGCTTTATCGGATTTTCATGAAACATGGTATACACATTTATAATGTCCATGGGAAGACGTCTGTTGATATTGGACCAAATTGGTTGGCCGGTACCGGAATAATGCCCAATTTAGTGCATTTTTATGGTATTATATAACAAAAGGCCCCATTAACTCAAATATGCTTTATCGGATTTTCATGAAACTTGGTATAAGCATTTATAACGTCCATGGCAAGAAGCCTATTAATTTTGGACCTAATCGGTTGACCAGTACCAGAGTAACAACTAATTAAAGGTCACATATTTTTTTAATTTTCGTCTACCAGTATAATTTGACAGTTAACACTATTCCTTCACATATGCTTATCAAACAACCCCGTCAAACTGACTGAGTTGGCCAAATGGTAACGTCTTGGACTCATATTCTGGAGGTCCCCGGATAAAATCCTGGAGCCGGCCGATTTGACATGGATTTTTCTTATTTTATTTTTATGTGAATGCGCGATTGTCAAGGTATCACAAATCTGTAGTTCTGCTGACGCTGGTGGATTTTAATCTGAATAGAAAAACTTGTTTTCTGCATATCATAATTGCAATTATAATTGAATCAACAAAAACATACTGGCACTTTGTTATATCAGTTTACCTGATTTTATTTATTTTGATTCTGGTTTTTATAAGTTTAATGTAATATTCAGTTATACTCATTAATGTATTTGAATCTGTTAAAGATTATATTCTCCTCAAATTCTTACAGAAACAATACGAAAGTGGAATGAATGTTTTGAATGAATGTTATGGATGGAATCTTTCGAAGTCAAGAACGTGGAACATACAAACATTTGTCTTAGATCATTGCTCTTAAAGCGTTGACGTGTATAAATCATTTGTCGTATTCCTATATGAGCAGTTTTCAATGCTAGAATTTTATGCTACTCCCTCATTGCCTGCGATTAATTCTATTCAAGGCAACCTTCAATGCAACTGATTTAATGTTTACTTATGACGATTGTGGGTCTTAATTATGGTTATTGTACTATTGAATATAGTGGCTTTTCAATATATAATGAAGTAATATAGAGCCAGCAAAAAAGTAATATGTAATTATGTTAATGCAGTTTGTACATGATAATTATGTGGAAGTTTGCTACCTTATTGTAGTTTTTTAATATCGCGGCTGTGCATTAACTAAACCACCTATTTAAATTGAATAAAAGCCATTTGAACATATACAATTGAAGTCTGTGGCCTTCAGCCTATTTCTTGTTCAGACTTTATTAAGTGCCAGTATGGTACTTTATGAGATTGTGTGGGGGACGAAAAAATGTCTGTCCGTGCGTCTGTACGCACCATAACTCAAGTACACTTTTTCGGATTTTCATGAAACTTGGTATAAACATTCATAATGTCGATGGGAAGAACCCTATTGATATTGAACCAAATCGGTTCACCGGTACCGGAGTAATGCCCAATTTAGTGCCTATTTTAATAGATTATGGCGCCTTTCTCATAGAAAGGCGCCATCACTCAAATACGCTGTAACGGATTTTCATGAAACTTGGTATACCCATTTATGACGTCCATGAGAAGTGCCCTATTGAATTTGAACCTAATCTGTTGACCGGTACCGGAGTAAAACCCAATTTAGTGTATATTTTAAAGACGCGGTAACTCAAATACGCTTTACCGGATTGTTATGAAACTTGGTATACACATTTACAATGTCCATGGGAAGACGTCTATTCATAATGGATAAAATCGGTTGATCTGTTTCGGAGTAATGCTCAATTTAGTGCCTATTTTATGGCAATATACGTATTCGAAAGAATTTATAAAAAAAATGAAAATCAGTTATCTTGACAACATAGCCTATTGTTTTACTGTGATCTTATAAGGCCTTGGAAATTAAAATACAGGTAGCTATGACAAAAAACACTATTGTTTTACATGCGCTTATCCAACTAGACCGTTAAAATGACCCAGGTGGCCGAGATGGTAGACCTTTCTTCTTCCGTAAGCCCTGCTTAATGAATAAATCTGGAGCTTAACTTGGAAATCAATTTAAAAAAAAAAAACATATTCTGCATATCATAATTGCAGTCATAACTGATTAAACAAAAACATACTGGCACTTTTTTACATCAGTTTACCTGATTTTATTAAATCTAGGAAGATCTTTTATTAGAATTTTGTAAATACATTCAATATTTCATAATTCATTGTTGCCAGTTGCTACTTAGTGTTAATAAATATTGTTATTTAAAATGAAGTACAGGTTCTTGAATAGCCACAATTAGTTCCTGTCCTTGTAGGGCCTTTTTGATATTCATTACTGACACCTTTCCACTTGGATGTTATCTATCTCTTGACTTATACTTAGGCCTATACTGTGCTAGCTGGAGGAGCTTGTTGGCCTTATTGTGTAATCTGTGTTGGTGTGTTGTGTTGCAGTTAGGTTGTGTTACATTAAGAAATAACTGGCTACCTTCACCATTCATCTTCTACTGCCATACGACTATGACGAGGAAACCCTCAACGGGTCTGGTACTTTTTATCTGTTTAGCAGGTTTCTTCATTTTATTTATTTTGTTTGTTGGCGTCCTACCCTAACAGATTAATGAGAAAATAGAATAAACCTAAGCAACAAATCCCCACAAGATAGAAGAGCCGAAGGAAAATAACAAACGAGAAATTAACTCAATTTCAGAAGATGAACTTATGCACATGAACAGAAATTTTCTAAAAAGATACTAGAAACGTTTGGATGCAGAAGAACAATATTTTTATTTTTTGGTTCTTTTAGTCTCAAAACTAGTATTTTGAGAATTATGTAGGACTTTTGGTTTGTGCATTGTCACAGTGGGTTGTGACTCCATTATGGTGTTGCATCTTTAAGTATATGTAAGATAGCTTAGGTTACTTCTCTAATGTTTTTCAGTTGTTGTCTGTTGCTATATAACTTGATTGGTTTGGAGAATTTTGATTTTAGTACTGTAGTTTCTGGGGCTATAATTTCGAGTCATGAAGCCAACAGGTTTCTGCTTGCAAGCCATGTCAAGGAATTGGTATGCCCTCTTGGCACGACTTCTCTTCCACTGTCCTCCTAGTCTCCAACTGGTTTTTATTTAATTTTATTGTCCTTTTGGGGGTTTTCTAAATGTTGTTTGCATTCTTATTTCCTTTGGAAATGTTGTTGTTTCTGACTTTGCTGCCAGTTGTGGTCCCTCTTGTCTTAGACTTTGAAGACTGCGCAATTTGAGCAGTATTGAGGAACTCTTCAATGTAATATGTTATTATATTTTGTTTGATTTTTCATTTATTTAATATAGAAGTCAGCTGAATACTATTCCAAGTATTATTAAATATGTGAGTTAATTTGGTTTTTAAAGCTGTGATACAAAATCTTTTATTATATAGTCAGTGAAAAGCTTTTAATTTTATTCATCAAAACAGAGTCCTAATACTGATATCTAGGGCACGGAAATTGATGAAATGTCATCTTTTTTTCTGAGACATCACAGAATGCACAATGTATAAATTTATCTTGCCTCAGAATGTACAAAAATAGCCTACATTGTACTCTACTTGACCATATGTTGTGTTTCCTCCCTCCGTGGTCGCTATCTTGGATTCTCCTTGCAAAATTCTCAGTTTTGTTCCAATTGATTTGCTCATCAATAAACTTTTAAAAATAATTTAATATTATATTGTTTTCAAAAATACCCTTCTTTTATTTTGCATTAATTTGCATTTTTTGGCATTTTATTTTCTACTGGTCAATTTTTAGGAAATTTTTATTCTTTCGTTGCATTTAGCCTTATTTGTCTTCAGAACAGACTTTTCCAACATTATATACAAAGACGATATCATAATTCCTTACATCCAGACAGTTAAATGCCTCAATGATTTGGCATCCTTATCATCAGACAAAAAAGTACAACATTCATTAATAAATATAAGTAAAGGTGTTATAAAATGGTTTTATTTTTCAACATTTTTGTTGTTTTACAATAGAGAATTGGTTTTGTGTTTCCATTATTTTTGTCTCACTCTTTTTGCTGCCTTCACATCACTCACTTGTTTTAGATTCTCCTAAAGAATTAAAGAAAAAGTTATTTAATAATACTGAATTGATAACTATTACGATTCAGGAGTGGTACTACATTATCTCGTAAACTTATATCATTCCAAACAAATCATGGTGAAAGTCTCTGCATTATCAGCATCAGTTTCCTCCTCCTCTCATTCACTACTAGACTTGGAAAAAGACCTCTCGAAGTCCACGTTACTGCAGGGAAACCACACACTCTTCAGTGTGCATACCACATACGTGTTCACCACACACTGCATACCCTTGATGACGGGTCATTCCACCTCAATTCATCCAGGGCATGTAACCCTCCGATCTCAGATTTTGATGAAAATTTGTAGTGTGGTTCCCATATGCATGAGAAACAAAGATCTGAATTTTTAGCTTCCTGTCTGTTATAGATTCGGAGATACACTTCTTTGAAAACATCGTGTTTTAGGAAGAATAGAGTTGGGACAGGAGTAGGTTTTGTGTGTAGACTGTTATATTTTTGCTTGTACCATGCCTGTGAATGTTAGCAGAACCATAACACATGATCATTCCAATGCAAAAATGACTGCTGAGTTCAAATCTGGTATCAAAATTTGTCTAACACTTACAGAAATGTTGTTATGGGCATGTAAACTTAAAAATTGAAACTATAAAAAGGCAATCGCGCCTCCTCATAAAAACCATGATATCTCAAAAAGTAAACTAGATACAGCTGAATGCTTTGCACCATTGGAACGAGCAGAAAATTTCCATCTGGATCAAATAAAAAAACTTGTGGGACTTTGTTAGGTGAATTTTTTTTCTGCACATATGTAAAAATAGAATATTTGAGTATGGATTACATACATATGTTGAACAGAGTTTCCAGATAATTATGGAGCTACAGTCTTACAAGCCAAAGTAATTCAGTGTTATAATCAGTTCTTACCATTAAGTGCACAGAAATCCATTACCACAATTATAACACTTCTACACGGTAAGGTAAACATAATATTTTTGCAGCAGACCTGTTACATTACATTAATTTATTAACAGCTCGATACCCAAATACTTAAGTGTACTGCCAATCCAAATATAAAAATAGACCACAGATGTCATTTTATTTAGGCCTATAGATGTGCTATACATCAAGTATTGACTATAAAAGATATTAATGAGTGGTGATAAGTAAATATTCACAATTAATAGATATAATAACATGCCTATTACATTTGTAAGTATAACCGTTCCAAAATGCCTTGATAGTACACATGGTTCACTGTTTCACCTTGAGGCAAGAAGTCAAAATGCACAATTCCATGAAAGTCGAAAAAAACAGTGAGCATCACTTTGACATTGGATCAAGATTGATGTGCTTTCTTAGGGCATGGGGATCCTTTGCCAATCCATTGTGAGGATTGAACTTTTGTCTCAATGCCATAGCCGAAAACCCAGGTTTTGTCTCCTGTTATGATTCTTTGCATAAATGTTTTAACATCATTGGCTTGATCAAGGAGTTTCCGACAAACGTTCACTCGATTTTCTTTCTGATGTTCGGTCATCAAACGAGGAATAAATTTTGCTGCAACTCGTGAAAATCATTCGTAACATTGCATACGACCCAGAGCATCACCTCCGCAAGCTTGTTTCAAAAGATAAAACGTTTCTGTGAACGATTTCCCCAGATTCATGCAAAATTTTATATTGCATCGTTGCTCCAGAAAATTTCATATTTCAAAAATCGCCATTAACACTTAAACAGGTTGTCCTCAAATTACAATATCACAAAAACTAAACGAGGTATCAACAATGCTTACAAAGGAGGTTATGTGCAAGGCAGAGCTGCCAACCGCATATCACAAAATATCTCCATTGGCATGTAATTCAAAATGTTTGGTTATTAACTGAACAGGCCTCGTACATAGCAGATTTGAACCAAAAGTGCCACTGGTGCATACTGGCAAAGGAAAAGCGGATTTATTATTTTTTTTTTTTTATCAGTTATCTTCATACATCTTCCTCAGGAAAGAAATGTAATTATTTCTTAATTATTTCATTTGCTAATGTTCAAGAATGTATTTTCTGTCTTCATTAAAGCTAAATTTAACTCTTCCAGCTCATCTTCAAATATTCTGGCTGTGAGATTTATTTTATGGGCACAACACCGGATATGATTTAAATTTTCAATCAAATTTTTAAGCATGTTTATAGATGCAGTCATGTAACAAGCAGAATCAGTAA
Source organism: Ectobius pallidus (assembly GCA_964059195.1). Lineage (NCBI taxonomy): Eukaryota > Metazoa > Arthropoda > Insecta > Blattodea > Ectobiidae > Ectobius > Ectobius pallidus. The sequence goes on from CAXKWD010000012.1 coordinate 24,190,828, forward strand.
TAACTGCTGTAATGCATTGGTTTTATATTTCATAAGCACTTAATGTGTCGAGGATTGCATTTTAGCAGTATGAAGTATAGGCCAACCCTAACACCAATGAGGAAGCTGGAATTTACAAAATTAATTGCAAAGATTGTGGAAAATTTTATATAGGCCAAAAAACAAAAAGAAATTTAGATACAAGGAGAAAAGAACATTTTAGGAACATCATGAACAAACAAATTGAAAAATCCGCTTTGGCAATGCATTTCTGGGAAGTAGGTCATGAAATTGAAAATGAAATTGCACCACTAAAACAAGTTGAAAAACCAATAGATCTTACAGTTTGGGAAAAAACATTCATTAAAAAGAACCGAAAAAATATCTTAAACTTCGACACTTCAACTGGCATACAAGGAACTTTGATCGACAAGTTCATTCACCCACCGCTAGAGGACCAGTCGGAATCAGCTGATGATGATGGGAAGACCCATTGAAATGATCATCCTGGGTAAATATACCTTTCAGTGAAGTTTAGTGTGTATATTTCTGATGTCAATCTTGCTGCAGATATCAACACTTCACTGTAGATTTCCATCTAATATTAATATTGATGTTACTTATGTAATGATGTATGATGAACTGTAACAATTACTTAAAACTAATAAGTGTTGTCTAAAAAAAAATCTAAACATAGTATAATTACCAAGTATCTTCTATTGTAGACACATGTTCCTCAGGAATAGGAATTCGAGCCTCTTCTCCATTTGGTGAGGAAATGTTTGTACTGCTTCGAGCCTTTTGTTTCTCCTCTAGGTTTTCTCGGAGCTTATCTTCATCTATTTGGGTCAAGTAGGGAATTCCTTAAGAATATAAAATATACATAGGTATCATTAGTATGCAGAAAAACAGATCTGAATAAATGTGGTAATACACTGCATTTCTTTCAAAGTTCATGAGTCGGCGGTTTACAGCACTTGATACACACAAGTGCTAGCATCGCCTTCCATGAACTCATGGCATTAATACAATAGTGCATTCATGTGTGTTCTGTTGTGCAATGTTATTATGCATTCTTAAGATACAAGTTTAATGTTTTTTGTGTTGTGCAATAATTAGATATTCATTGCAAAATATGTACTGTACATACTATATACTGTATCCATCCTTAAGAAAAATATAACCTACAAGTAGATGTGTGACAGGAGAGAGGCAGATATTTTGACATAGGTCTTATGCCTAAATTGTAAAATTGTATCATGTGCTAAAAAATGAAATTGGCTTAATATACCGTAATTTTGGAAATAATGGAGATATATGACTATTATTTATGGGGGAAATTGAAAAATAAACTGTCAAGTTCAAACCCCCATACATCAAAAGAACTTAAAGACTATATCACAAGAGAAATTAATTCTATCTCGGAAGCTGCACTTATGTGCGTGAAACAAAATTTCCTAAAAAGGTGCCGGTGTTGTGTGGAGGCAAGAGGAGGATATTTCCAACATCTCTTGTGATGAGGTACATGGTTATTTTCATTGTAATTTTAACAGTAATTGTGAGAACGAATCATTACACCGTTAGTGGCTTTATATACATAGATATTTCACCCAATCGCTCAGGAGTTCGAGCTGTGGCCGCTGCAACGCAGAAACCCATACGACCTGTCAACTCTTACGTGAAACGCACAGTAGATATTGGTCAACAACACATTCACGTTTCATTATTTTCTGTGAGAAGTAATTATTTATTTAATTTTTAGTATGTTCCTATGTTCAGACCAGTGAATGATATAATTGATGTTGTACGAGCGGAGGTTTTCCTGGCGAAAAATCTGAGTGAAGGTTTCTCGGGTGGTCAGCCAGGTGTGGAAATGAATTTCTCCCGATGTTTCGAAGGCCCATGCTGCCTCCATTTTCAAGGGCGTTGATGTTAAGAGTTGTAGGGGTGCTGATTGCGATAGTGATCATTTTATGGTTTGCATCAAATTTAGACCTAGAATCTCGACAATAAGAGCAAACTTGGGACAAGGAATAATGAGATATGATGTTATAAGATTTGAAGCTTTCATGGCGCTGATTACTCAGGATGGCTTCACGGGTTATCAGCCGAGTCAACATTATCAAACATGGAGAAAGCCTGTCCATATTTATAGGAGGCTGGACAAATATTAGGTCGGAATGCGAAATCTCATTGGCCAGTGCAGTAACCAATCAGAAGTCAGGTATAAAATTTTTGTTGAGTCTTCAAAAGGACCGATTATGCTGTGCTGTCGATGGAGTCAATCTTGTCGGTGCTGGTGGCTGTTGTCGCCAGTGTTGTGTTCAAGGCTTCCCAACGTTCGTTTAAACAATTTTGTTCTTCAAAAGGACCGATTATGCTGGGCTGTCAATGGAGTCAATCTTGTTGGTTGCTGGTAACTGTTGTCGCCGGTGTTGTGTTCCAGGCTTCCCGACGTCCGTTTTTTAGTGCTGGTGGCCACGCATTGCTGAGCTGGAGACCTCCATCCCTGTTGAGACTGTTAGTATGTAGTTGGATTTCAATGGCTACCTTTGATTGATGGAGGGTCTTTATATTTTAAAAGAGAATTCTATGGTCGGAGTTTGTGGAATGTTCGGCAATGGCTGATTTTTCCGGTTGGAATAGTCTCAGGTGTCGTTCGTGTTCCTTGCATCAGTCTTCTATTGTGTGTCCGGTTTGTCCAATGTACAACTGCCCACATTCACACGGAATGCTGTATACACCTGGTGAACGGAGCTGTAGGTCGTCCTTTACAGGCCTTAAGTATTGCCTGATCTGTTTAGGGGGAAGAAAGATGGTTTTGATGTTGTGTTTCCCCAAAGTACGGGCTATTTGATTGGACAAACTTCCGTAAAAGGGGATGTAAGCTTCGTCTTGGAGTCTGGCTCTTCTTCTATGGTCGTTGGTGTTCTGCCGTTGTTTGCTTGTGCTTTCCGAATAGTTTCATCTATTTCAGTTTTCTTGTAACCATTTTCTGATAGTGTAATTTTAAGATGTTTAATTTCACTGTCTGAAATTTTGAAGGCTCGGTTGAAGTACTTACTACGATTCTGCAGCCGCTAGTGGGAACATGCGAACACCACATGACCAACTCCGTACAATTCATTAAGACCTTGGAACAGATTAAGCTAGACCCAGGGGATCTACTTGTCAGCTTTGACGTTGAATCTCTGTTTACCAGAAGACGCCTTGGATCTGCTTACGCAGCATTTTCCATCCGACATTATACTTCTGTACAAACACATATTAACATCGACCTATTTCCTATACAACAGGACATTCTACCAGCAGACAGATGGAGTAGCGATGGGGTCCCCACTCTCACCTGCTGTTGCCAATTTCTTTATGGAATATTTTGAACATAAAGCCCTGGACTTAGCATCGCAGAAACCGAAAGCTTTCTTCAGGTACGTTGATAACACATTCATCATATGGCCACATGGACCGGAAAAGCTATCTATTCCACAGCATACACCCCAGCATCAGATTTACCATGGAAGTTGAAAAGGATGGGACTCTGCCCCAGGATCAGAAAAGATCACAACAGAATTTGTGAAGTGTGGAGGGAGAAAATATATAATATATAATAATATATGTATAATTTTATATTAATGATACGGGAGAAAGCTATTATTTGTACAATCTATAAATAAAAAGGGAATAAGTGAGAACTATAGAGGGATCTCCTTACTAAACGTGACATATAAAATTTTTACAAGCGTAGTAGCAAAATACCTGGAAGAGTACACAGAAGAAATATTGGGTGATTACCAAAGTGGATTTAGGAAAGGTCGCTCTACTGACCCAACATTTCAACTAAGACAAATAACATTGTTATAAACCCTGGTGGCAGTATAATAAATAGACCCAGATAGTATATGGCATATTCAGATGTCTTGTTATAATAACAAGGTCAGCATCAGCATTAAATGAAGTATATGAACAAATAAAGAATATAGCAAAAGAAATATGATTACAAATTAATGTCGATAAAACAGTATTGAAAAAAAAAAAAAAAGTAAAGCGTTCCCTATTACAGGCCATGGAGGCCCAGAGGGTTCCAGGAGGTTGAGGCTCCCAGATTTTTAGACATCGGCACATGATGGTGGTAAGGTTGTCAGCCTTACGCACCGGCCGCCTTTACCCCCAGGATTGCTCCTGGTACTCATTTCTGTTAGAGGCTGAGTCAACCCCAAGGCCATAGTGCCACCAGAAGGATTAGGCCAATTGAAAAACTCCAACGACCTCATCGGGGATCGAACCCGCGACCTTCCGGTTTGTAGCGCAACGCCTCAACCACTACGCTACGGCGTACCCCGAAAAAAGGAAAAAGTATATTTCCAAGCATAGCAAACTATTAATATATAATATGATAACCGAACCCATAGTGATTTATGGTTGCGAAGCATGGACCATGACTGAACATCAACAGCAACTGCTGAAAAGATGGGGGAGAAAAATGTTGAGAAAGATTTATGGTCCTGTTAAAGAACAAAATAATTAGAGAATACGTAAGAGACCCAACATAGTAACTTCGATTAAGATTAGAAGACTTGAATGGGCAGGTCATTTAATTAGAATGAAGGATGAAAGAATGGTGAAGAAGATTTTAACTGGTAGAATAGATGGAAGGCGAGACGGAGGTCGCCCCAGATTGAGATGGTTAGACTGCATACAAGAAGACTTGAAGAAAGTGGGTATAAGGAGATGGAGGAGGAGGGCAGAGGATAGATGTGAATGGGCTATTGTTTTGAAGGAGGCTTTAGCAAAACTTTGAGTGCTCTATGCCAAGAGAAGAAGAAGACCTATGTTTAGAGGTGTTTATGAGGTGGTCACCCAGTAAGCGGTAAACTCACAACTGGAATTTTGAGGAAAAGACACTATGTAATTTTTTAGTTTAGTAGACTTAAAATAAATAAATAAATAAATACATAAATAATTGAACAAAGAACTTTAGAATAAATCATTCATGATTTAATCATTACTATTAATGCAATAAATGGCACATTTACGGTAGAATAAATAACAAAGGTAAAATTTAAAGTAACTACAGTTATTATGAGAATGTTTAAAAAGGCCTAGTTACCATATTCTACGGACCATAAGACGCACCTTAATTTTAGGATGGAAATTTAAAAGAAAATAAATTTAATGTGATTCTAAACGAAATATTTTAAAGGGAATAATATACTTCATTACATAAGCAAATTATAATCTTGTACAATGGAATCGGTGTAATCACTTCTAACTTAAAACCTGCGTTGTAACAAAATCTCTTCTGTAAGGTGGCATCACGTAAATTTTAAGAACTGAACTGATTTTTCATGAAAGACTGAAAATTCTTTTACACCCTCTAACCCTCAATTCTGCTTATGGTAAGTGTAATGGGACAAGGCTGTTTAGAGGTCATTTAAACCACCCGGCGAAGACACTCCTTTTGTATAAAAGAACTCTATATTCCTTTCTTTTCACATTGTATACCTGGCTTCCAGCTACCCTCATTTTACGATTGTGATGAGAAGTGCACTGATTTAAAGTCCGTGATAAAATTTGAAACTGTCTTATTGTTTACAATACAACTATGATATTTGAGCAATATTTGCCATATTTTTTTTTTTTTAGCGTACTTCGGACCATTAGACGCACCCAACTTTAAGGCTCTGTTTTCAAGGTAAAAAATTGCATCTTATGGTCCGTAAAATACGGTAAATCAGCTGAAGATGGGGAAAACAATTTTTGAAACATGGAGTGCCAAAAAGTTAGTAGGCATAGAAAAAGGGTTTAAAATAAGAATTAAAAAAATGGATTTTTATATTAATTATCTTTATTAAGTGCCAGAATGGTACTTTCTAAGATTACATGGTGGACAGAAAAATGTCTGTCCATCCATCTGTCCATGTGCCTGAAAACGCAATTACTCAAATACACTTTATCAGATTTTCATGAAACAAAGCATACACATTTAAAACGTCCACTGGACGAACACAATTGATTTAAATAGACCAAATCAGCTGACAGGTACTAGAGTAATAACCATTTAACGGTCACATGCTTTTTAAATAGCAATATATCACTATACTACAAAGCCATGTGGCTAACTCACTCACCGATATAATTGTTTGCCAACTTTCAGATGAGCCAAAAACTTTAAAATTGGCACACTTATAGCTTATAACCGCAACTGATGGAAATATTCCAAAAAGTTCCATTCTTTTTGTTTTTTACCTTATAAACATTCAAAATGGCAGACACAACTTTAAAGTCTGTGCAGACCTTCTTTGGAGGCTTACAGAGAGATTATTTTTTTGATGTGCCGAGAACGCACAGTCTGCACGGCGACCATGAGTAAAGGCTCATGTACATAACCCCTCAATTCAAGCACATGGATTTCTGAATTAGGCTTACAGTTAGAATAATCACTTACCTTTGTCATAGAAGATGTTGAAATGTATCTCTTTCTACCACCACATGCTCCTGACATCTTTTAAGAAAGTTTGTATTCACACACATTAATTCTTCTTATGAAATTGCTGCAATTTCTCTTCTTATGTTCTCTTTCAGTTTTTCAATTTACTGTATGAGAGTTATTCTTGTACTTTATTTTTCAAGTTCCCTCAAAAATAAAAATAAAATGCAGTAAGATCTGGAGATCTTGCTGGCCATAAAACCTTACTAATTATCCTATCTTCAAACACTTCTTCAATTAAATCTAATGAGAGATCTGCAGTATGCACTGTAGTGGAGTTTTGTTGGAAAAATGCACATAATTAAATCTAACGAGAGATTTGCAGTATGCACTATAGCAAAGTCTTGTTGGAAAAATGCAAATTTTATTTTATTTGGGGGGGGGGGGAACTTAAAAAGTAAAGTGTACAAGAATAATCTCCATACAGCATAATAATTGAAGAACTGAAAGAGAACATAAGAAGAGAAATTGCAGCAATTTCACAAGAAGATTTAGTGCGTGTGAATGCAAACTTTCTTACAAGATGTAAGAAATGTGTGGCGGTAGACAGAGATCATTTTCAACATCTTTTATGACAAAGGTAGGTGATTATTCCAATTGTAGACCTAATTCAGAAATTTGTGTACTTGAATTGAGGGGTTATGTACACAAGCCTTTACTGGCTGATGACTTGTTTCCAGGCTGCTGTGCGGATCATGCATTCTCAGCCCATCACAAAAATAATGTCTCTGTAGTAGGTAAACGGAAAGTCATATCAAACTGATTGCACAGGCAGTAATGGGCAGGGTTCGAATCAAACATTTTGATGAGGGGGGGGGGGGGGGAATGGGTCTAATGTACTAACATTTCACATCATATAAAAATACATATTATAGGCCTAGTAATACCAAACAGCTAGAAAGAAAACTTTATGAATGGATCTAAATAATCTTTAACAATAAGAATGCACTCATCTAATTAACAGGAACAGTTTGAATTGATGTGATCAAATAATAATTATCTTATCATACCTCAGTTCAGCAAGATTTTAAAATTAGTTGAGACACTAGGTTTAGAGGAAAAATTTAAAATAGATGACACCTGTTCCAGAAGTTGTAGAAATAGTCAATTAATTTTCTGGAGAAGATGGTGCTGTTGCAAATCTAAAACTATCTCACCAAAGTAAAATAATACCAGAGAGGTGGGTATGTTTTACAGGTTTAATTGGCCCTGAAAAATTGAAGAGCATTTTGATGATAATTAAGTTTGAATGAAGTAAGTTTCCATCCAATGCATAGTATTTTCAATAATGACAATAAAATGGAGAGATGAGAAAAACAGATAATTAAGTAGATTTAATAAAAAATGAACTGTTTGTATACTTCAACTTTGATGAAATTGTAAAGAATTTCAAAGAGTATTGTTGAATAAGAAACTGTTGTAATTTGCATCTTCACATGACAAGTACTTGACTCCTCTCTTCTGATTTAGGTGTTGCGAATAATACCAGAGGGACTTCTGAGGTACTTCTTAAAAAACATCCTTCTCCTTCCAGGTCTTTGTCATTTCCTGATCCCCCTTCTTCTGAAGATCCCCATTTATCAGTTTCTGAAGACAATGTTTTGCAAGTAATACAAAGTTTCCCATCTGGTTCTGCTGCTGGGTTAGATAGCATACGGCCGCAACATCTAAAAGATCTTACCTCTCTATCTGCAGGGGATGCTGGTAGACAACTATTGCACAGCATAACAAAACTATGTAACCTCATATTAGAAGGCATTGTTCCCAAAACCATCACACCTTATTTATTTGGAGCTTTGCTGATATCCCTTCAGGAGATAGATGGTGGCATCCGTCCAATTGCAATTGAGATCTGCCATTTGTGGGAGGCTCTTGCAAGTTGGAGACTTTTAAACCCTGAATAGTATTTTCCAGCTCACCATGAGGTACAGAAAGAGTGGGATCATATAAACATTGTGTGTATACACCAACTTCTTGTTTCTTCTTCTCCTTCTGATCTTGACCAAGCACGTTTTCTTGCCATTTGTGAAAACGAAGCTGGCTCCTGGCTTAGAGCTTTACCTTCATCTAACTTAGGTACTCTTTTGTATGATGTGCCTTTCAGGATTGCTGTAGGCTTGCTGCTTGGTAGTAAAATCTGTCATCCACACCTATGCCAGTGTGGTGCTAAAGTTGACCCTTACGGACATCATGGGTTAAGCTGTCCTAAGAACACAGGAAGATTTTCCAGGCATTCCATGATCAATGACCTAATTAAAGGAGCCTTAGCCTCTCCTGGTGTCCCGACTACGTTGGAACCAGTTGGCATTAGTTGATCAGATGGTAAGAGACCCAACGGATTGACTTTGATCCCTTGGGTCAGGGGTAAATCACTTTTGTGGGATGCAACCTGTGTCGACACATTAAGCTATGGTTTGTCTACGGCGTTCATCGCTGGTGATGACCGCCGGGGTCAGCAATCATTGTCGTAGGGGTGGTTTCTTTTACGGGCGATCATCGTCCATGACACTGTTGCTATCTATAGTTATAGTTGGCCATGTCAAACAGCTCAATGTGGTGGGGGGACATGGAATTTGGAAATTTGTTAGCTTTCATAACCTCAACATAGCATATATAGCATAGCATAGCATAGCATACTCACTCAAGATAAAACGCTGACAGGAACAAAGGAAAGTCATATTTGGTGAACTAAATGTTAAATGGTACAATGAATAATAAGATAATAAAACCGGCAATAATATAATGAAAATATTTTTACTAATAAATGAACTGGTAATTTTTTTTGTATGTTACATAAATTGAACAGATAACAGTGTTTTCTAACAACTTATCTACCATTTGCCACACATTTTCTTTTGTGTAGCTATCTTTATGGTCCTTTAAGCTCATGTCATACAGGGCAATGTGTTTAGACACGAAATCTATAACATTTCATCTGCAACTTGAGAAAATTGACAGTACTTTGTGCAAAATGGCTGTCTTCTGCTTTTCTTGACCTACTATATACATGATAACCTGCGGCGTTCATCATCCTGAATTTGCCTCAGAAGCTACTGCCGGCGTTCATCGTCGTAAACAAACCGGTTGCATTGATTTACATGGAGAGCAACAGGCAGCGACGATCGCTGGCGATGAACGCCATAGACAAACCATAGCTTTAGCTTCATCACATTTACTGGGTACCTGCAAAAATCCTGGCTCTGTGATTTCTGCTGTATCTCTGAAGTTGAAAAAGTACCTAGTTGACCAGTACCATTTTGCTGCGTTTGCTGTAGTGACACTTGGTCCACGGTGTGCAGAAGCCAAGGAGTTAACCCCAGAGATAGGTAGGAGACTTGCTGTTGCAACAGGGGATCCTAGGGCTGGCGAATACTTGAGGCAACATATCAGCATTGCCACACAAAGGGGGAATGCCATCTTCAGCCCTTGATGAAATGTATTTCTTTTAATTATGTTTATTGTCTCACAATTCATTGTATGAGGGTTGGTCAATAAGTAAGGTCTCCAACACTCTAGCCCAAGCTCACAACGTCGGACGAGAGATTTGGCACCACTGCCATGTCCTGCTATCTCCCCTCTTTCAAACGAGCCATTGCTGCAGCTACCGAATCTTTTGGTGTCCGAGATAGAGCTGTTTGAAATGGATCTCCCAATTTCCGTCCCCGCCAAGTGCGGCCTCCGCGAACCCACCTCGCACAAACCTTATGGAACATCAATTTGTCACTCACAGTGGTCTGTATGGAACCTTTTGAAATGTCAGGAAGCAATAAACAAAGTTCACGAGTAGTGATGCGTCAATATTGTCGCACCAATTCATCAACTTTTGCCACCATCTCATCTGTGACGGCTGTTGTTGGTCTTCCACTTCGTTCTTCCTCATGAATATTTGTCCGGCCTTGTTTAAACTCACAAACCCATTTACGCACATTTTTTATGTCCATACATCCCTCTCCATAAACTTCACAAAGCTGTCTGTGAATTTCAATCGGCGGAACTTTTTTTGCAGTAAGAAACCGTATGACTTCGCGTAGGCGCACTTGGCGGGGACGGAAATCAGGAGATCCATTTCAAACAGGTTCAGCGGCTGCAGCAATGGCTCTTTTGAAAGAGGGAAGAAAGTGGGACATTGCAGTGGCGCCAAATCTCTCGTCTGATGTTGTGAGCTTGGACTAGAGTTTTGGAGACCTTACTTATTGACCAACCCTCGTATTTCTTTTTCAATTTGAGCTAAATATATGTCCTTTGACAATTGCTTGTGAAATGTACATTTCAATTTAAAGATTGACTCATTATTAGTTCATAATAAATATATTTCATGATGGTATATTATTACCGATATTTATTAGTTAACATATCCCTGGTCTCTCCTCTCTCAATAAATGCTTATAACTCGCAAACAAAAATAAAATAAAAACAGCTTTGAGGTGCATTTGGACTTGCCTTTCCATCCATCTATGTTAATTTCAGATCTCTGTGTGCCATAGATTTGGCAAGCAGGCAAACACTTCCTCTTATTAGGCCTATAAAGACTCTGTACCTTATTTGCTATTCTACCCACGCCCCCCAAAAAGTAAACAGTACTAACCTTCCTTGAACAATTTGTTAAAGTCAAATCCTTGTGAAGCAAGGAAATCAATACTGGAACTCTGACAAAGGAATCGTGGATCAGGTGCTGACTGTGTGTGTGGTCTTGGAAATATGTAGAAATTATAAGCTTGATGTGTATACCTGAAAAACAAGAGGAAATGTTACATAAAGAACAACTAAAAGTTATCCCACATTAATTTGTAAATGACTCTGCACTACTTTAAAAAGAAGCTCTGTTCATAACTTCAGTACAGCCTTGATCGCATGGCCCAGACCTCCAGTTCATCCAGCTCTCATTGATTTGGATCTCCAGTTGATCTAAATAACTTTTCCATTTGCATTTTTAAATTATTTTTCCTGGAATGTACTGAAGATCACCATGTTATAGGCTAAGGATACATTTACATCTTGTATAGTATACTGCTGTCTTAGAACCTACATTCCTTAACTTCTTAGAGTGTTAACACCACCGTCAGTAAACTCCAGCTCTAATAATCATACTATCAATTCTTGAAACACTTGTAGCAAGGAACAATTTTGGGCCCAATTCTTTTCATTATTTACATAAATGAATTGCTGCATTTGGACTTAAATAATTTCCATGGCCATCTTTATTCTTATGCCGATGATACCGTATTGCTATTTTCCGGTCCAACTTGGCAGGATACTTACAAATGGGCTAATAAGGGATTAAGAGTGGTTAAAAGTTGGCTTGACTGCAATAGGTTAGTATTAAATATAAATAAAACAAACTGCGTTCCATTCTCATTAACAACTGCTGGTACTCCACAATCAATTATGGATCAAAACTTGTGCGTAAGACTCCATGATATCAACTGTGAAACTGACTCATGTACCTGCCAGGCTGTGAAGGAGACAAATCAGGTCAAATACCTTGGTATTATTATAGATCGTCATCTGAAATTCGACAAACATATCACATATTTATGCACCAGACTAAGAAAAACATTATACAAATTTGTCAGTCTAAAACAATATTTACCGATTGAAGTCTTGAGGATAGTCTACTTAGCTCTAATACAATCTGTCCTCCAATACGGTATCATTGGCTGGGGAGGAAGTGGCACTTCTGTATTGACTTCTTTGATTCTAATACAGAAGAGAATTATAAAAATTTGTTTAAAAAAGCCTATAGAATATCCAACAGAACTGATATTTCCAGAATTTAATGTTATGACTGTAGAACAAATTTATAAGATCACACTTTTAAAATACTTTCACAAATACCGCAACGTACATGTATCGGATCCTCATAATTACAATACTAAAAGAAATAATACATTGCCTTTAATAGAACCAAAATACTTCACCTCTTCTGGCTCTAAACATAGCATTTATTCTGGTCCAAGACTCTATAACTCTATAATTAGATCACATCCAGAAATAGTACATATTGTGACAAAGCCCAGAAAAGCCTAGAGCTGATAGAAGGAGGAGTAAGCCGAAAGAACTAGAATTAGATAAATCCAGAAGGGGACGGCCCTCTTATTGCTGATTGGAGCCGCGCGCCGACGGGTGCGGCCTACTCCCTGGCACGGCGCGATGAGTGACGGTGCGCGCTCGTGGGAGGGGCCAGAGGTGGAGCCACGCGCTAAGGGCTGGGACGGTGCCCCGCGCGGACATTCTAGACCATGCGCGGGCGGGGAACTTTCGAGGCGTCCGCTCTGGAATATTCGTCGGCACTATATATAGGGCCGCGAGCGAGCGGAACAGTCAGTTCAGTGAGGAGAGTCAGTCAGTGAATCGGAGTTGAGAGAGACAGTCAGTCAAGGAGAGTTCAGTACAGTGTGAAGAGTCAGTACATCAGAGGAGAGGCAGTCCGTGAAGAGCCGGAGGGTCAACGAGGGAACAGTCAGAGAGGCAGTCCGTGAGTAGCGGCGAGCGTCAGCGTCAGAGGGTGAGCTGGACGGAGAGGACTGATCAGCGCGGCCTCAAGTGAGTGTGTCTTGGGAAGCTGAGGAGCCAGTGACCGGAGGGACCCGACAGCGGAATAGCTAGTCAACGGGGAACTAGTGACCGGAGGGAAGGGTGAACGGAAGAGCTGGTGAGCTGATCTGGGCTGAGGCAGTGCCGTCCCGGGGGACTCTGCGCGACGGGTGGATCGCACAGCAACAGCGAGGACTGTGGAGTTGGCCGGCGCGACGTGGGATGATCTGGATTGGACTGGAACAGTGCTGTAATTAGGACTGAGCACAGTGAGAGTGAGCACTGAACAGGACAGTGAACTGGCAAGTAGTCTGGAGTTTCTGGCTGTATCGACAATTGTTGTAGGAAATAAAGAAACCTCCATCCTTCAATTATAAACTCGGTGTTCTCATTTTGAACCCCGACGAGCCCTTGTTACACTGGTGTCAGAAGTGGGATTTAATTGAAGGAAGGCAAGATGGAGGAACGCAAGATGGAGGAACGCAAGATGGAGGACATGTTAAAATCATTACTCCACGCCGTGAACGACCTGAAAGAAAAAATGGACCGACGGATGGAGAAAATGGACCAATATTATGACCGACTGAATGAGATAATGGACCAGCGATATGACCGACTGAACAAGATAATGGACCAGCGATATGACCGACTGAACGAAGGAATTGACCAGCATTGCACCGAAACAAGAGAAATTATTAGGGAAATGAAGAATCTGCGCTTAAGCCCTAAGGAAGAACTTGAGCAGGAACTGATACCGGCCAAGGAAAGATCGAATAAACCGGTCAGCGAACTGGTGGCCGTGGAAAGTGAACCAGAGAGAGAGGCCAAGATGGAAGAAAAAGAAGAGGACATGACCATCACCGTACCACCAGCTACCGAAGGGGAAGATCACGCCCTGAGTGAACAAAGACGGGACGACGTAGACGTAGCACAGACACCGCGGAACGACGTGGATGCCGGAGAGACGCTGCTTGGCGACGTTGATGAAGGACAGACGCCGCGGGACGACGGGGACGAAGGAGAGACACCGCGGGACGACGTGGACGTAGGACAAACATCGAGGGACGTCGTGTCAGGTACGGGACCGACGGTGGAGGTGGTAGCCAGTCGCAGCGCCATCTACGAAGGCTATGGGAACCAGCAGGACGCCCTAGTGGTCAGGGACGGGGTCCTGAAAGGAAGCTGGGAGTCTGCGGATGAGAAGATGGCTGCGGAGCACCTAGCCCTTCCAAGAGCCGGAGTCAAGGAGGTCCTGGAGGAAGTCCACGCAGGAGCGACGGGTGACCGCTTGGGAGTGAACCGGATCCTCGACAAACTGCGGAGAAGGCTTAACTGGTTGCAGGAATGCAGTGAGGTCGAGAGGTGGCGTCAAGAATGCGACACCGGCGATGACAGCAGAGGGCCTAGAACTCGCAGCTGTGGGGCCATGAGGCAATACAACGTGGCAGGCCCATGCTCCATTACTGATGATGGAAATCGGTACCTGTTGTTGGCCATGCATTAGTTCACCAAGTGGCCAGAAGAAGTCTACCGCATCCAGCGACAGCCAAGAGTGAAGATGCTGGTAGTTCATCTGGACCGTCTGGCGGCATATCATGGGGCACTTCGGGACGAAGGCCCTTAAGGAGGGGGCAATGTGACAAAGCCCAGAAAAGCCTAGAGCTGATAGAAGGAGGAGTAAGCCGAAAGAACTAGAATTAGATAAATCCAGAAGGGGACGGCCCTCTTATTGCTGATTGGAGCCGCGCGCCGACGGGTGCGGCCTACTCCCTGGCACGGCGCGATGAGTGACGGTGTGCGCTCGTGGGAGGGGCCAGAGGTGGAGCCACGCGCTAAGGGCTGGGACGGTGCCCCGCGCGGACATTCTAGACCATGCGCGGGCGGGGAACTTTCGAGGCGTCCGCTCTGGAATATTCGTCGGCCCTATATATAGGGCCGCGAGCGAGCGGAAAAGTCAGTTCAGTGAGGAGAGTCAGTCAGTGAATCGGAGTTGAGAGAGACAGTCAGTCAAGGAGAGTTCAGTACAGTGTGAAGAGTCAGTACATCAGAGGAGAGGCAGTCCGTGAAGAGCCGGAGGGTCAACGAGGGAACAGTCAGAGAGGCAGTCCGTGAGTAGCGGCGAGCGTCAGCGTCAGAGGGTGAGCTGGACGGAGAGGACTGATCAGCGCGGCCTCAAGTGAGTGTGTCTTGGGAAGCTGAGGAGCCAGTGACCGGAGGGACCCGACAGCGGAATAGCTAGTCAACGGGGAACTAGTGACCGGAGGGAAGGGTGAACGGAAGAGCTGGTGAGCTGATCTGGGCTGAGGCAGTGCCGTCCCGGGGGACTCTGCGCGACGGGTGGATCGCACAGCGGCAGCGAGGACTGTGGAGTTGGCCGGCGCGACGTGGGATGATCTGGATTGGACTGGAACAGTGCTGTAATTAGGACTGAGCACAGTGAGAGTGAGCACTGAACAGGACAGTGAACTGGCAAGTAGTCTGGAGTTTCTGGCTGTATCGACAATTGTTGTAGGAAATAAAGAAACCTCCATCCTTCAATTATAAACTCGGTGTTCTCATTTTGAACCCCGACGAGCCCTTGTTACAACGGAACAAAAAATTCAATAAGTTTATCAAAAATCTTATTTCATAGTTCAAAAGTTATTTCACTCTGTACTTAGTAGACAATTAAGGAACGATTTTATTTGTAATAACTCAGAGTTTCAATTTTGTTCTTACTACTTTTCCTTTTTCTTTTTACTTTGTTCTTTCATTTTTATTATTACTTTTTTAGGTATTGATTTCATTATATTTTCTTTATGTATTTGTAAATTGTATTTTGTAATGTAAATGGCTGAACTGTGCCCAAGCACGAGCGCTTGCTCATTCGGGTGGTCTTGTTTTGTATAAATATTTATGAAATAAATACTGGCAAATAAAAAATAAAAAATAAAAAAAATTCCCAGCTACAGACAGACAATAATGGTGCCTATAGCTTGGTTACGGATTATGGAATTACTGTCACTTGTTCATACAAGAATAACAATGGATCAGTAAATGAGGAAGGAGCGCAACTGGAGCCTCATTCTGAGGCAATAAAAAAACTCCCTGGTGCTACAGCCCTGAAGGGACTAGGCCTGCTATGTCATCTACCATAGGCAGATGGCAGGATTTAGGGGGCATGTGGTTAGCATGCCGACACCCAAAGCTGTTAATTGTGGTTTCCATGAGTCCTCTCCCTCTCTATCAAGTAGCTCCTCACTTTGAACCATGAGGCTGAGTGCACCCCATTCCAGACCTCCCTACCTCATAAAAATCCAAGGAGGTATCAGGGATCGAACCTGGGCCAAAGGATCTGTAATCAGCAACGCTAACCGCATGACCATGCTGTTGGTCACTGAGGCAAAGGCCCAGCTGTAAAAAGTGGTGGCTTACCTAGAGCACCAAACTGAAATGTCGGTCAACATGTGTCTGTAAAGCACCTGCACAATCGTGCTGAACATGAACATCATATGAAACTGCCCCCCAAAATATTAACATCACTCGAATGTAAAAAGTGTCTATAATCACATATATTATTTCTGTTGTTCTTATACACTTTTTTTAAAGTGAATACTGTTTCAATAATAGTGTTTCAGTATTCAAACAGTGAATACTGTTTCAGGATTTTTCATTTTGTTTAAATAATTTGCATACTGTTGTGTTTTAATAAATGAATTTAAATGTTATGTCTAGAATGTTTAATTAAAATTTGGGAGGTTTCCTGTTTTAAATTCAAATGGGTATTGGATATACAATTTGGCTTTGAAAAAAATGAATCTATTATTGTAATGTGTAAAGGTCAAGTCAGACTGAAAAATTCAATGCCATAGCCAGGATCTGAACCAGGAACCAGGATTTGAACCTTAGCCTACACATAGCTAGTGTGAAAGAATTACCATTCTACTATTATTATAAGGTGCTGCAATTATATTTTCACAGAGAAATAAACAGTTCTCATATACACAAGCTATCTTTCGTGGTAAATTGACCTATACACTTTACTTTTCAAGTTTCCCCATAAACAATATTCATATAGCCTACTGTTAGAAGAACTTAAAGACAATAAATATGACAAGAGAAATTAACTCTGTCTCAGAAGCTGAACTTATGCGCGTGAAAGAAAATTTCCTAAAAAGGTGCCAGTATTGTGTGGATGCAAGAGGAGAACATTTCCAACATATCTTGTGATGAGGTACATGGTTATTTTCATTGTAATTTTAATTGTAAATGTGAGAACCTGAATCATTACACTGATCGCGGCTTTATTTGCGTAGATATTTCACCCGATCACTCGGGAGTTGGAGCTGTGCCCGCAGCAATGCAGAAACCTGCGTCATTGGCCAACTCTTGCATGGGACTCACTGTATAAGGCCTAAGTGAAATGAACACAATGAACAAATATTCTAATTTTATTTTTACTTACAATTTTCATAGCATTGAACCACAAACATTTTTAATAAACTGCCAGTGTAAATTTCTTAAAAATCCTGGAGTCAATTAATAATGGCGGGCGAAGCTGCGGGCACGAGCTATAATATATTGATAGTTTAACAATGGAAATATCACGGACAATAAAAATCCAAACAAACCACTCCTTCCCTTGAAAAATTATATAATTTCTGAAAATTACACTGAATTTATCAAATTAAATTCACATCATATTCATCAGTCAACAAACAGTTGAGAAACAATACGTATTATCAGTGTTCAGAGTTAGCTTTGGAATTGCATAATCGAATCTGAGATTGTTTTCCCAAGCAACGCTTTCTAATCATGGAATGTACTCTAAAGCCGGAATTTTAGCTGTTTCATTAATCATTAATGGTTTAGTTCATGAATGATTCGTGTGCAAGTGTTAATATAATGCTTTAATAATTATTATACTCTTAATTTTTAATTTTTCAATTAATTATTGTGGGCGAAGCCTCAGGCACCTGCTAGTGTTGTACATTTAATTTCCAGATTATCGATCTTCCAGATGACTTCCCGTCTCAGTTAGTCCAGATAAAACAGGTTTCACTGTATTATATTAGAATCGCAAGTGGAATTAGCATTAGGGCTTTACAGAAGGTATTCTTTGACACTCTTGGAGGTAAGGTAAATAGTTTTGACCTCAGATGAATTCTTATCTATTTCTTCACTTATCTTAATTTGGGAATTTCTTTGAATTTCATCTTGTTCATTCTTCTCATCTGAGTTCTCCATCCAAAAGTGTAAATGTTTAGGTGATTTATTTTTATTACTTTTTATAAATTCAGTCTCGGCCATTTTTGTATTACTTACCTCTCTGGTAATGAATGTGTGCATGTGTGCATGAATGCAGCTAAATTTAGAATAAACTGTTTTGGCCAGAACTATTCGTAATATCAATATTATCGCCGTAATGAAAGAACTCAAATTACTCTTGAATCTGAACCAATTTCTTCAACATTAGATTGTCTTAAACCTGTTACCAGTAAATATTATGCTTATGGTATTTTTCAGTGAGAGACTAAATTTAACATGTTTATATGGGAATATATGATTTACATAAGAGAGTAATATCAACATGCAAGAACTGTACAAAAGAGTTATGAATACAGTATTATTCATTTAACATCTCAAATACAAAGT
Organism: Ectobius pallidus; assembly: GCA_964059195.1. NCBI lineage: Eukaryota > Metazoa > Arthropoda > Insecta > Blattodea > Ectobiidae > Ectobius > Ectobius pallidus. Next base: position 24,209,462 of record CAXKWD010000012.1, read on the forward strand.
ATTAAATTATTATGAAATTCAAATAACTTAGGCCTATTTGAAAGCTGAAATTACAATAGTAATAGTAGGCCTACTTACTCAAAGGTAGCATGTAATACATTTTAATATCAAAGTAAAATCTATTGCACAGCATAATTATAATAATGATATTATTTATGTCACATTAAAGTTATTATTAATGTATATATTGAAAGCTAATTGTTATTTTCAGAAAATAGTATTTTATGATGTCTTTTTTAAAAGTGATTGTTAATACACTATACTGTATTACTGTTATATTTTGAAAATATTTAATATAACTTGTGAATAAACTGTTATAGATAATTCCCCAGGGCTTTATTAATATTGTAACATTTCAGGAGAAATGTTAACCTATTCACATTGTGCATTTTCCTTCCTATACATTTGTGTTTGAACATACTTCTTAAACACTAGTAACCAAACATTCAATGAGTCGATCGATGTCTCTATCGATATCTCGAAAGTTTAGCAATGTTTTGAAATGTTTACAGACACTCATAAACATTAATTATAAAACAATTTGCTAAATAGTTTTTCTTAGTTTTACAGATCTTTTGAAATACGAAGATATTGTACATACGCCGTATTTCAAGATAGAAGTCTCGAGAAGCTTCTACGCTACTTCGATCGAGAAACTGAAAGCGCTCGAATGTAATTTTAGAGGGGGTACGTAGGCTAACCTGTTTGACTCTTTTCATTCCTCATCGAACTTCACTAAGGCAAGCACCTTAGCCTTAATCCCAGTGCCGACACTTGGGTACCGAGACTTCATGGTACTACTCTACACAACGCAGAAGATGTAGTCTACCAGAACTTCTAGACCTGGACTTCTAAGGCAAAGAAGCCTTTTACCCACAGCCTCCAGCAGCAACTTCAGCATTCTACATAACCTCACCGATGGGATCTTAGGCATTTATTAATACTTTCAAACGAGTCCAGGACAACCTACATACTCTCTACAAATCAAAAGTTAAGTACTCATAATGTAAAACATTCAGGTTAAATACAATAACCTGACCACAACTTGGCAGCTTGTATAGTTACCGAATCATTTGGCACTTTGTGCAGGATTCGCATTTCCCATTGTAATAGCTCGAATGTGAAGAGCTCTCAACTTTGAAAGAATTATTATAATTTCTGCATTTATAATTTTCCGGAGTTTTGGGCAATATGCCACCTCCACTTTACTTGTACTGAATTGAGTTCAGCTAAAGAATAGCCTGAACCTCTAAGCAAAGGTTAAAGATAACCAAACTTAATATAAGCAAATAAATTTACAGTCTTGGACATATTTCTTGGTCCTAACCAAACCTGGACCAATACAGTAACTATATTGTATTCAACTTGGATTTATATACAAATAAATTGTTTACTCTGTTGTTTGAATTATTATACTATTATTTCATATCAACCACTGCTCAACCAGCTACCAGAAGGAATATTTTTAGTAGGAGAAATTTATTGAATTATATGTTAGGGATCCTAGACTCCTACCTAGCCCAACTCCCTACAAATATGATTGGGTGGCCTTCAAATGCACCTTCCATAAAATATAAAACTAAGTAAACTGCAGCTTTGTTTTGGATTATAATGTTAGTAGGCCTATTCAGGAGCTGCAACATATACAAATTTTTCAAAAATAATCACAAGCTGTAGCAGGAATTAAGATACTTATATGAAAATTATGAAACAAGCAAAGTGAGTTTCATAACCATATCTTAATAAATGCCAATGTAGGCTTGTTGCATAATGTACTATTTCAGAATAAAGTATAAATAATTGAACGTGGTTCTTGCAGAAAGGTACCTAAGTCACTTGAAGGAAAGTTTTTGAGAAATTAAAAAGATTGTCTAGCTCTAACAAAGGAATATACAGTAACACAAATAGTACTTACATAAAAACCTTTGTTATTACATACATGCTTCACTAAATATTTACCTGTTTTTATCAGGACAGATCTGTTTCCGCCATTCTCATGGCCATCGTCAGCTGTTCTCGATTTCTTGGTGTTGTGTTGCCATCTGGTGGAGGGTGGAAGAATCTTGTGATGAGGCTCTCTTCTACTGGGATGTCGAAATTCATTACTATTTCCTTGTTTTTTTGTATGAAAAGTTTTTCCCAAACTGTTAACTCTGTATGTTTACCTATGTTTATAGGACAGGACTCTGTATGTTTACCTATGTTTATAGGTAAACATACAGAGTTAACAGTTTGGGAAAAACTTTTCATACAAAAAAACAAGGAAATAGTAATGAATTTCGACATCCCAGTAGAAGAGAGCCTCATCACAAGATTCTTCCACCCTCCACCAGATGGCAACACAACACCAAGAAATCGAGAACAGCTGACGATGGCCATGAGAATGGCGGAAACAGATCTGTCCTGATAAAAACAGGTAAATATTTAGTGAAGCATGTATGTAATAACAAAGGTTTTTATGTAATTCAATACCACTTCACTGTGTAATTCCCAAAAATAGTTAAATACAAATAGTACTGATTAATCTTCTGATAATAAGAAAAAGATCTTGTGTAGACAAGTGCTTGTAAGTAGGGTGGCCACTTCCAAACTCTGAAAATGGAGGACATGTTAATTTTGAGTTCGTTAAATATCATGCGTTTTTTCCCCCCCTTTCATTCTTTTTTAACCTCTAAGCCCACCTCAAATTACTTCAGACAAAACAGTAGAGGTTTCAACATTTTTGAACTTAAAAGGAACTTACAGAATCTAACATAAAACTAGTTTCCCGTGTACATCCAATGCCACCTACTAACAAGATTTGTTCTATTCGTTTAATTATTTATATTTATTGTGTAAAACAACATAATTAAGAAAAAAATTATGTAATTCATGCAACTTATGATATAAACGATAAGTGTTAATAAATATTATGTTTTCATTATTTTTCTGTCAAATAAATTATATAAATAAAACATCTAGCAGCATGAGTAAATAATCACAGGCGGCTGCGGGCACTTGCTAGTTCTTAATAATTATGAAGATCCGACTATGTGAATGTCATTTTTTATTTGCATTCTTTCTAACAAGTGTTCGTACATGGCACGTAAGCCTACATGGCTGGGCATTTTGGTGATCTGTTGAAAATTTTGAGCTTTGTTTTAAGTAACTCTACCTGTGGACAGTATTTATGGTTGGTCAAAAAGGAGGACAAACAACCAGCATGAGTTGGTGGCGGACGGTGAACAATTAACTCAAAATCCGGACTATCCAGCGCAACACCGGGTGTATGGCCACCCTACTTGTAAGTGAAATGATTTGGTGTACAAAAATATTCCAATTCGGCTGACTTAGGTACCTTTCTGAAATGAAAATATTAGATGCCATTCCCAAGTGAAAGTATTTTCACAGATTAATTTTATTACCTGAAAAACATCATTATTACCCATACACATTAACAGTGTAACAACATCATTTCAGAAATATTATTTCAGTTTGTTACACATGCTAAATCAAAACTTTAGATATGTTAGCTTGCATTTTCTTTATAAAATATGTTTACTTTGAACATAATAACCATGCTTTGTAATTTGTAAATGTTTCAGCATGAGGTCAGGATAAAATCTATTCATAAAACTTAATGTAGGCTTTCTAGAACTTTAGAAAGTTTACACAGGGAAATTATAATTATACAATGTGATACTTTGGAGATGGTTTAATACACTACTTCCCTATTATTTATCACTAACCTGAATCCAGATTTCAGTGAGCTTCCTCACCATTTTCAACAGTCACTCCATCTGCTTGTTGGTCCTCCTCAGCGCCTTCTGGATATGAATGAACCTCCCGATGAGATTGTCTTCGGTGGGAATTTCAAAATTCTTAAGTCTGTGCTTATTTCTATGGATGTGGATTCTTTCCCAAATTATGAGCTTTTGGTGTTCCTGAATATGTTTTAGCAATTCTGATTCTGTTCCTATTTGGTGTCCAGTTCCATAAGCATGGGCTGCTATTGCTGATTTTTCAGTGTGAACAAATTTGATATTTCTAAAATGTTCTTTGGTCCTAGTTTCCAAACTTTTTTTGGTCTTCCCTATGTACTTTAAATTACAATTATTACAATTGAATCTGTATATACCACATTTATGTCCTTTTGGAATGTCCTCCAAGCGAGTAGATTTTATCATGTTTTTGAAACTATAGGCCTATTTATTTTTTGACACCAAAGGGATATTATGCTCCTTGAATATTCTCTTAAATTTGTTATCTGCAGTAGGATAATATGTTATTTTTCTGTAATTCTGCTTCTCTTCTTCTGTTTTGAGAGTACAGTATTAGTTTCCTTTATTAATTGTTTTTTTAACATGAGGTTCATTAGATGTGCACCAGAAGGCGCTGAGGAGGACCAACAAGCAGATGGAGTAACAGTTGAAAATGGTGAGGAAGCTCACTGAAATGTGGATTCAGGTTAGTGATAAATAATAGGGAAGTAGTGTATTAAACCATCTCCAAAGTATCACATTGTATAATGTAGGCTATTCCTCACAGATATATCACAGGACTTTTCAAACATCCTCTATCTTAATCAGTTTTATCAGGAGTTTATCATCTGGACACAATGCTTGAGTGTAAAATGTGTGTGGAACTCTTCCTGACTGAGACAGCTGGAAGGTGTTGTCTACCATTCCACCCACCCAACACACCCTTTCTTTTAGGATGAACACTTGAAATAACTAAAGTGACATACACTGAATGCTGTTTTTTGGTCGCTATGAGCACATGATGTTTCTAGGGATGCCGTCATATTCTTATAAACTTGAGGTGACCCTTTAGTAAAATCCTTACTTAAGGTTATTAATATATCTTGTTTCAACCATTTTCAAAATAAATAAACCTTTTCTTTTTTTAAGATTAAACAATAAGTTCACAATACTCATAGGGTGTGTAAATTCTGTCACTCTTCTTCAGAGCACGTTTTAACATCCCAAACTTCTGATCACACAGCAAGAATGAATGTCCTCTCAGTGGAAGAAAGTGGAGAATTTTATCAAAGTGATACATATCTGTAAAGCCAAGTAAGTCCTTAAAAAGTGTTGTCCACTATTGTTATCACTAAATAGATGTATTCTCATATGTTCTTTACTTTCATAATAACATATTTCTTTTATATGCTTCACTTTTTCCAACCCTTTTTTTCCCTTTGTTAGGAGAAACATCAACCACAGTCTCGTTTTGCACCAATTTACAGCTTTGTGAGAATATTGGCGATGCTAGAGGTCACACATGGGAAAGCAGAAAAGTACCTAAGTCAGTGAATTAGTGCAGTGCAGGTTTGTTTCATACAGAATTTGTCACACTTACAGTATCAATCACATAGGTATTTTCGTGTTCAGTATGTGTGTTTATGTGCAAGGATACCGACAATGGCCATAACTCAATTTTCCCCCAAAAAAGTTTCTAAGGTATCTTTCTTGCAATGACACGTTAAATTTGTTTTTCTGATGCACTTTATACTGAGATTTCACTGTAAAACTTTTGAAATGAAGGGTGATGCTAAGGATTTTTATACGGATATTATAGAAGAACTCTCGCTAGGATTAGCTCACCTAACGAGAAGTATATGAGCTCGTCCTGCGATCCACAGGAGGCCATTGCTCTTTGGGTGTCTAGGCTAATTTTATTTATTTATTATTATAGAAGACAAGGAATGTGACTGTGTTTGGATTTACGGTTAAAATGTACAGCATTTGTATAGTTTAATCCTATAGTATATTATCTTTATTTTATATATATGTAGATATAAGTTATATGTGTGTGAATATGTTTAATATCAATAAATAAAGTAAGAAACAATAATGACTTGAACAATTGTCTTAAAATCATTATTAGTATTTCAATCCCGTGTTAACGTGATGATTAAATCTGACAATAGTAAATACTAAAGTTAAAGATATTTTTAAAAAATGCTTGTAAAAATTATGTGTATTATTAAAAATGTAACTGTTTAAATTTTCTTCAAACAAAATAAAAGTAATAAATAAATAAATAACCGAACAAAAACAAGTTCTATGTATATTGTTCTATGAAACTATTCAACACGCATACATTTCCATTTATCAACTTTTGATAAACTTGATAAAATTGTGCCCTAATCTGTCTCTGATTATTTTACTTTGATATTTAATTTGTCATTAATGAACTAATATTGAAAAAAAATATGAGGGATGTTCCATATTGATTTACACTTCATTTTCTTTTACACTCACTCAGAAGCTCCTTGGCAGATATATCTACTTTCTCAACATAGGCTCCATTAAGATGTACACACTTGTGCCACCAATGTGGCAACTTCTCTAAGCCTCCTCAAATCATCTTGCTTTCGTACATATCTCAGGACAACTACCTGAAATTCCTGGAAGTACAAAATATGGCCTTGCAGAGGTTTATTCATACTTATAATCTTTTGAAACAAGGATGGAATCATCCTCATTGACAAGCTGGAACCATGGACCAACATTAACAACATGACTAAGATGGGGTTCTAGGAGTTGCCACCCACCCACTGGACATCTGCACGGACATCATTTCACCGACTACCAGGAACTATCCTGAGGTGGGTATGGCAGACTACAGAAAAGCGGTTTAAGGAGGCCTAGAGAAGTTCCAAGTGTATACATCTTAATGGAGACTGTTGAGAAAGTGGTTATATCTGCCGAGGCATAGTGGTTCTTAAGTACCGTTAAGTGTAGAAAAATAATAAAATGTAAATGAATATGGAACATCTCTCATATGTAACTCCTCAAATGTAAACCTCTATGCAAAAAACAAAATCTGGAGGGGGAAGAAATGCTCATGATGAACAAGTCTTTGCCTCAGTCCAAACTCTTGTATTAAAATCTGGTTGAAAGAAAAAAATGTTGTAAGCTCATATTAGTATAAAAAATGTCACCTACTTGTCATTTTCCTCGTCATATTTAAAAATGCACAGTCCAAACTGCACTAGCAAAAAATCCATTGCTGCTGTACGAACTTTTGCATAGTACTGTGCTGGTGTATCAAAAGCATTCACATCTTGGCCAGAATGTAAGCCAGTAAATTCTCCGTCTATAGAAAGAAACTCTGCTGATGGTAGAATATGGTCAAGTTCTTCCAATACATCACGGAAATCTGCAACAATCAGAAGTTTCACTCATAAACTAAAAAGGATACATACATTTGTCTAACGTAGCTTAATTAAAATCCTTTACAGGAAAGAATTTTGTAACTTGCAGGATTAGAAGCACTGTAAGCTTTTAGTGTTGTGTAAAACATTACATTGGGAGGAGTGAGGTTTAAGAAATTTTGTGTCTAACAATGGAATTTCAAGTCAGAACGTAATAGCCAAATCAAGAATTTTAGTTGGCATTATTGTTACATAATAGTATAGCATCACAGCCTTTTTAATTTGTTTCTTAATATAAATTATTATACCATACAACCACTTTAAATGCAAAATTGAATAAATAAATAAACACACTTCAACTGAACTATCCCCTATTAAAAAAATTATTAAAATACTGTTTGTATCTTTTGAATGCCCCCCAAAATCCAACCTCGGTGTCCATGTCGCAGGGGTGGGCAATGACAAGTAGGAGATCGCCTGTTGGGGTGAAGTACAGTGGGGACTATGAGCCCCGGGACCGCTACGGTAGCAGTGAAGGCCCAACAGGAACTCTGAAAACGTCGGCGAACGAGGCAATGGTTGCAGTTGGAGCGTCTGACCCAGAGTGGGCGGCTTCAATCAAGGTTAGGGAGCTGCTGCCTTGCAGGTTGAGAATTGGTTTTTCTAAAGGCTATGGGAAGAAAACCCAGAAAGAAAATTACCTGGTCCTCCAGGTTGGGGGTTGGGCTTTGGGTAGACAACCCAATCCCGGAAATAATTTTAACGTTGAGAAGCCCAAAGAAGTAAGCCGGACTGATCATCGGAGACGACTAGGCAAATGGAACAAGGACATGCTTTTGGCCACGTGGAATGTAAGGAGTTTGTTTGAACCTGGAGCCCTGAGAAACCTGACACAGGAACTTGATAAATATAATGTAATGATTGCAGCAGTGCAGGAAATCAGATGGAGAGGATCTGAAATGTTTATGTCAGGGAATTATTTCGTATGCCATAGTGGCAGTGACGGTCGAAATAACTTTGGAACTGGGTTCTTAGTACATAAGAAAGTTAAGAGTAACATTATTGCTTTTCAACCTAAAAGTGAACGTATATGTAGCATGCGGTTCAAAGGAAGATTTTTCAATACTACTATACTATCAGTACATGCACCCACTGAGGAAAAAGATGACACCGTTAAGGATGCTTTCTATGAGAATCTGGATAGAGTACACCAACAAATCCCCAGGCATGATATTGTAATAATATTAGGTGACATGAATGCCAAAATTGGCAAGTCAAGTGTGGTAGCTCATGTTGGGAGGTATTCACTACATGATACCTCTAATGATAATGGAGAAAGGCTGTGTGATTTTGCAGTAGCTAAAGATATGGTTATCTCCAGCACGCAGTTCCCTCACAAAAATATACACCTACAAACATGGATATCACCGGATCGCTCCACAACCAACCAAATTGATCATGTTTTAGTGAGTGCAAGGCATGCCTCAGATATTCTGCAATTCAGCAGACTGCAATTCAGACCACTTCATGGTAAGGGTCAAATATAGACCCAGATTATTAAGATTAGCTACTTTTGTTAATAGCAGATGCACAAAATTCAATATTGATAAACTTGAAGACATCACTACAGCAAACGACTATAGAAGAAATGTAACAGATAATATCAACAAACACAATATGCTGGAGATGAATATTGAACAGAAATGGCATGTTATCAAGCAAAATATCCATACATCTGCTTTAGAGACAATTCAGACTACGCAAAATAAAAGTAGAAATGACTGGTTTGACCAAGAATGTAGGGAGATGATAGATAAGAGAAATGAACTTAGATTGATTATGTTGCAGAAGAAAACTAGAGCAGCAACAGATAACTATAAAGAAGGAAGGCGAAATGCTAAAAATACCTGTAAACTAAAAAAGAAAGTATTTGAAGAAAATTTATTATACGATATGGATGAGAAAGTTGGAAGAAATGAGTGCAGAAAGTTTTACGAAAGTGTCCGAAGACAGAGGAAGGGATTTCAACCAAGAACGATGATATGCAAAACTAAAGATGGAAGCTTAGTTACAGGAGAACAAGTACTAAAAGTATGGACTGAATATTTCAGTGAACTCCTGAGTTCTGAAAGACAAGAAGATATCAATATAAACATACCCTATTTTGGACCTGACCCCTGCATAATAACCCCAACCAATACAATGGTATACGAAGTGATAATGAAAATGAAAAATAATAGGGCCCCAGGAGAAGATTCCATTAATGCAGAACTAATCAAGAAGGGCGGAAAGGAGTTATGGAATTGTATCCATAATCTGATTGTAGACATATGGAACCAAGAGCAAATGCCTAGTGAATGGAATACAGCTGTCATAAACCTAATACACAAAGCAGGCAATAAACTTGAGTGTATGAACTATAGAGGCATTTCATTATTGAACACCACGTACAAGATCTTTACCAACATATTATCTAAGTATCTAGAACCATACATAGAAGCAATGATTGGAGAGTATCAATGCGGCTTTCGTAAGGGCAGATCAGCAACTGATCAAATATTTTCGCTACGCATAATTTTAGAGAAATTTTATGAATTCAACTTGCCCCTGCATCAATTATATATTGATTTTAAAAAAGCCTTTGACAGTATTAGCAGAGTTTACATTTTAGAAGCTTTAGCCGAATTTGGAGTACCCAATAAATTAATTAACTTAGTTAAAATAACATTGTCACAAACTCAGAACAAAGTTAAAATATAAAATAGACTTTCAGAAAGTTTTAGAACTTTTGTTGGCATCAGGCAGGGTGATGCCCTATCTGCCATGCTGTTCAATGTTGGATTGCATAGAATTATTCAGAAGATAACCATAAATCCAGAAGGCACAATTATTAACAGAATGGCACAATATATGACATATGCGGACGATGTCGTTATTTTATCGCGCAGTGTAAGCATAATGGAGGAAACTCTCAAACAAATAGAAGACGAAGCACTCTATGCTGGCCTGGAAATCAATATAGATAAAACTAAATATATGTACAATATGAATAAGGATAGTAGCAATAAGGTTATCCTAAACAATACCAATTTTGATAGAGTCTCCTGTTTCAAATACTTAGGCTCCATGGTGAAAGATAATAGTGAAATTATGATTGATATAAAAGAGAAGATTGCAGCTGGGAATCGAGGTCTATGGGCACTGAACAAAACAATGAAGTCCAGATGTATCTCAAGAAAAGCCAAAATAAGAATATACAAAACCATCATTAAACCTATAGTAGTATATGGAAGTGAAACTTGGACTCTGCCTGATGGGGCAATAAAAATCCTAAGTGCCTGGGAAAAAAAGTATTACGGAAAATCTACGGGCCTACCTGTGAGCAAGGTATCTGGCGAATTAAAACAAATGCAGAATTATATGAATTATATAAAGATATTAATATTGTTACTAGTATAAAGCTCAGAAGGTTAGAGTGGCTGGGACACATAATGAGGATGGAGAAAACCCGCACACCTAAAGATGTATTAGATGACTCACCAGTAGGAAGGAGGAAAGTTGGTCGACCCAAGCTGAGATGGTTGGATGATGTTCAAGATGACCAAATAAAAGCTGGAATCAAAAGATGGAGAATGCGAGCACTAGACAGGAGTGATTGGTCGGCTGTTCTACTGGAGGCTAAGGCTAAACTATAAGGGCCGTAAAGCCAATGATGATGATGATCTTTTGAATGGCACCAACTAATTTGTTAAAACAAACCGAATATTTTGGGAGTATTTTAACAGCTTTAACAGCTGTAACAAACAAAAGTCAAACACAAACTACAATCCACGTTACCAGAGCAGTATGGGAGATTCAAATTATATCTGTAACTTCCCGTTAGTTCCAAACGCTTCTCAGTAAATACGAATATTCAGTCAACTTGTTCATGTCAAAAGTGACTGCCTGTGTGGTAATATCTACTATTAAATTTTATTTTTATTGAAGAAACTAACATAATAAAACTACATAACAAAAAATATTTTTTTTAAATTGAAACTTGTCGCCCACCTAAGAATCCTGGTTGCCAATGGCAATCTGACGACCAACAATTCCAAGCCCTATAGTTTTGCTGTTCCAACTTTCATTTAACACTGAGCCGCAGTGAACAATAAAATGGAATGTAGCTGAATAAGTTATAGCGAATATATAGTAAAATGTCTATAGTCCAAAATTAAAATAATTGCACACAGTGGATAAGTGATATTTAGTATCGATTATTATGACATATCGAGAGACTCAAGGACTGTTCTTCTTCCGGCCCAGTTAATGACAGCGTGCCGCCTGATGAAGACTAGTGGGAATAGTTGAAACGTCGCGCCATTTTATTTTAGTAATTTATCCACTGTGTGCAATTATTTTAATTTTAATTTTAAGACATTCTTATTCAGTGGGAAGTGTGGACTCTCTATTATGATGATATAGTAAAATTTTAGTTTTTACAGAAAGGAATTCTCTCCAGGAAAAAGAACATTTTAGAAACAAAGCCTATGTTTGCAGAGAGCTTTAGCTGCTGGTAGCTAGCTGTTGTTATAGTAATGAGAAGTCTGGGGATACCTTGAGATGTGTTTATATTACATTACATAAATGTGTATTATTTGCTACAATTTTTGGTTCATTATAATAACAATAACAAAATGTGTATTATTGGCTAGAATTTTTGGTTCATTATAATAACAACAATAACAACAACAACAATAATAATAATAATAATAATAATAATAATAATAATAATAGTAATAATAATAATAATAATAATAATAATAATAATGCATTTTATTCAGACCTAAAGATGGAGAGCAAAGCAAAGTCACGTTATAGAATGTAGTTATGAAACCTTTAATAAAATTCAAAAAGGCCTATGAAACATAGTACATAAAACTGCTTGAAGGTAAGATAGAAAACATTCAAGTTCAGTTGAATAATTAAGTGTTACAAAGAGTGCACAAAGTGTGTCCCAATAGCAAAAACAATTATTTTGACTGGCTGACAAAATATTCCACTAAGATTCACAGGGATGATGGTGCAATTGACCTGGAAAATGACAACCAAAACGAAGGCAATTTCAAAGATCTTCTTAAATACTGATGCGGGTGATCAGATTCTGCATAGTCACCATAAAAGTGCCCCCCAAAACTCTTCTCTGATAAGCAAAAAACACAAAATGATCTCATAAACTATTGTGTGACACCATTTTTGAAAAAAAAAACTACAACATTCCATATCTTTGCAGACAGGGTTATGATTATGACAACGGTGCTAATATGTTGGGAAGGTTTAGCATGTCCAAGCACACATTTTAGAGCAACCTCTTGCATATTATATGCTTTGTGCCTCACATTGCCTAAAGTTGTCCCTTTCAAAATCTTGCCCTGTTCCCAGTGTTAGACAAACTCTAGACACAGTAGCTGAAATAGCAAAATATGTTAGTGAGACCAGTAAGTGATTAAATACGAAAATAAAAATTAGTCAAATATGCCCTGACCACAAGAAAACGAAACTAAAGGCAATGTGAGTGTAACAAGATGGAACGAGTGGCATGAAGCAGTGGTACAGTTTTTAGAAATTTTCTCTGCTGGTATTTCATTCCTGGAAGATTCTGGATCCTACTTCACACCGAAGTAGCATAGCATGTGAATTGCACTACCTGGATGCAGGCTGCACGTCGAGTTGCATGGTTGACAAATTTGCATTCATACCAAAATAGCGAATGCAATCTGTAGTTTAACGTAAATTATATATATTTTCACTTGAACTATTGAGAAACCCATTTAAAATAATGTGATTTACCTAAAGAGGATAGCTTAGTTTCAGCAATTTTAATCCAGGCCTTTTTCCTACTAGTTTCAATTGCCATATCGTATGTACAAATTGTAGCTCTCTTTCCAGCAGTTTTCATGACATCTTTGTTATAATCTACTGCTACACAAGCGAATATGTGTTGAATTTTCTTAACAATTGAAAACAGCTGAAAAGGCAACTGTACGCATGCATCATCCCGAGTAGCATCGCATGAAATAAGTCCTGATCTATCTGAAGAAATGAATGTCACTCTCTGCGAGATTCATTATTGCCATGCTACTTCTGTATGAAGACTTGAACTTGTTTATTTGGGATTTAAAATGAGTAGCACACATCTTGCATGCAACTATTGCGACTTGCTTGCTACGCTACTTCAGTGTGAATGCTCCCTAACACTCTGTGTTTCACAAAAACTACAGAGTCCAAGTCTCGATGTAAGTGTAAGTCAGTGCTACCAGATGACTGAATGTGTCACCAATACTCTGCAAGCCTGCCATGTTACATTGGCTCACTCTGTAGATGTAGAAGTAAATGTACCTCAATTTGCATTGAGACAAATCCATCACAATATCTTTCCCTCCAAGTCTCCTAAACATTATTACCGCCTCAATGTATTTCTTCCTCTTTCTATATCACCTTCTAAGCAACCTGTCAGTACAATATTTACCTGATAGGCTCAGTCATTTAATTAAACTCCAATCCTTGATTCCTAAATTTCTACACAATCCTGATAAAAAAATTGATGCCATCTTAAAAGCTCCAACAGTTAACAACAAGACTTGCCAGGAACTATTCCTGAGTTTAGAAGAGAGCTACATTTGTGGTTTCAATTTTGGAAAGAACACAAAAAAGCCCATGGCTTTAGAAGTTTTGCTGCATACTAGGAGTGATTTCTATCCCAATATAAGAGCGCTACTCACCATACTATGTGTAGTGCTGGTTACAATATGCACTGTGGAACGGTCATTCTTAACACTAAGACGTGTGAAAACCTAACTCACATCGACGATGAAACAGGACAGACTGAATAGCATGGTCAAGTTCAATATTCATCGTAACACTGACGTAAGTCCAGATGATATTTAGAATGTTTTGTCCCTCCAAAAAATGAGAAAAAAGATATGCTGAAAAGGGAAGGAGCTAGTAATCACTCTCTTGTTATGGTGGAGCTGGAAGATGGGAGATACCATCCTTATTCACAGTGATGGATTGTTGGTTGCTAAGGAGGGAAGAATCTCCACATTCTCACAGTCACCGGAGTCTTCTAACTTAATAACAAAACTGTACAACATCTCGTCCATGATGCCATCTAGTTTCCAATAAATTATTCTACATTATGAACATGTTCACAAGCCTTTCTCTATTGTTCAGCAGTCAATTTTTCTACTGCAGCTTTAAACAAAGTTTCCTTATTGTAACCTTGGATTCTCTAATGGAAACCTCTAGTCACACAGACAAACCTGGTACCAGACAGCCCCAGAATGAATGCAGTAGCACTCTTCAGACTGTATACAGGACACAACTGTTTGGCAGCACACCTTCACAAACTCAATATCTACAGCTCTCCACAATGTGCTCTTTGCAACCAACAAGAATCTGTTATGGATAGCGAGCACCTACTACAGTGCAGAGCATTGCACAGCTCAGACTTAACTACATGCTACTGGGAAGCAAGACAGCTAATGGAAGAGCTCCAACAAGCTGGGCATTAGCAACCAACCAACCAGCCAACCAACCTTGAATTTTCTATTTTGTTTTGCTACGTCAATCTTTATTTGTCCCCACATCAACTCAAAGATGTTTGTAACTATAATCCTTTTTCCAATCACATTACAAAGTCGTATTCGAGTTTAATGTCATTGTAGTTTTCCTTGGGGAAAAAGTTTTAGAGTAGGCCTACTCTTATTCCACTATTGTAAAGGAGGGTTACTTTTCATGTGGTTGGTGTAATACAAAGTCGGGGGCCTACTTTTAATGAAACTGGATGGTGAGTCATAAAGTTGGGGGGGGGGGCGGAGGATCCCTGAATAAATGTATTTTAAGCAGTCCAAGCAAAATAGCAGTGAAAATTCCTAAAGAATATGTGTTGTGATGTAAAATAATTTAGTGGAAAACAATTTTCTTTATGGGTACACCCTACATTTACTGACACCTTTATGCTGGTTATCATTCTTGGGAATTATAACCTACCTATCTCACCCTAGCACTGTTCTAATCAAATAAGAGTATGGACATCATGAAGAAGAAATTATTTTTATTTCCAAAGTGCAGCATGCCGGTATATATACCGGTCTATATTTTGTTTTCTATTTCTGTGGTGTTTTTAATTAAAAGTGGTAGGAATTGAGTGTTCGCAGACAAGATAACTGAAATGTGACCTACGAATTAAGTTTAATGAAAATTCTGCAAAAAGAAATGATGGAATGACACATTTATCAAAGCAATAGAAATTCAGAATGATGTAATGCTCGTTGCATTTTGATAAAATGCCCAAAGGCAAAATCAATGTGCAACATTTGTAAACTATTGCACACAACAATAAATATTACTATTACTATTGTCAACATTTCATTACCATTTCAGAACAGAAAGCTTTTTATTTTTATGAAGACATTGCAGATTTTGGAAACATGCATTTCTCATGTGTTTCTTAACTGGTCAGCTACTGGAGTTCCTACCCTAATTATTTTTGTAGTGTTTATGTTATTCTTCTGACATCCCATATTATAAATGTTTATTGGTATGTATCATTAAGTATGTGCAATTTAAACTATGGTGGAAGGTGGAATTACCAGCTAAGATCATGTAGTGGGGCTTGAATGGCTTGGACAGAAATGGTAAAAGGTTAATAAAAATTCTAGGTTAGTTGTCCCCAGAAGTGATGGACCAATGATCATTTATTGCATATTGATTATAGTACAATGTTAAGTGGAGAGAGAGGGTCGGTCAATATTGAAAAATTTCTCTTGTTTCTAGAAACCAGTATGTACTAATATAATATTGTATATCTACATCATACTCTAGCCCAGTGACCGCCAAACCGTCGATCGCGAGCTACTAGTAGCTCGCAGGGAAATTTTCGGTAGATCGCGTCAAGAGTTCTCTACTTGTGTCATGGAGAATTTTTATTTTGAAGAAGACAGTGCTGCAGTGGAGTTGGAACTGAATGATTTTCAAAATGATTTATCTGTAAAATCACTTTCTTCAAGCTCTGAAAATATTTGGACTTTTGTTCCTAACGAAAAATGTCCAATTTTGGTCCAGGTTGCTCTAAAAGTGAAGGCAATGTTCACCTCTACATATCTGTGTGAGGTTTCATTTTCCAATATGAAATTTATTAAAAATAAGTACAGAAACAGACTCACTGATGAACACTTGGGACATCTATTCGAATGGCAGCCACTACCTACTCTCCCAACATTAAAAAACTTGTTGACAAAAAAAGAGTTCCATCCTTCTCATTGAAGTTAATAAGTGTAATAAAAAAATTCTGCCTGTAAATTTGTTATTTATTGCTAAGTACACTTCAATTTCTTTCTTATGTACAATTCCACTTCAATTTATTTTTGTTATGTACAGTTTAATTAAAATTTATTTCATATTTAGGCAATAAACAAATATAAGATTTCTTTTAAGTTGGTAGTTTTTTTTGGGTGGTGGCTCACAGTAGGATTTTAAAACGGTAGGGTAGCTCACTAGATTCATAAGTTTGGTGATCACTGCTCTAGCCTAACCACCACCTCCCTGACTAATAATAGTTGCCTACTTGGTTATATGAACAGTTGTTTGATTGATCACCATGCAAAGTTCTACAAAAGCCATGTCACTAATAATCCCTATGTAAATGATAAGAGTTACACCAGGTTCGAACGTGATACCTCATTAATGTCATGTCATTTTGGGATGCTTCTTGCCCACAGTAAAGAAAGAATTTGTGGTGTGGCGTTCCGCCAATGTCACCGTCTATCTGAGCACTGCACGAACAGCAGTAGGCCTATGTCGTCTGTTATGAAAAAATCTAGAATCAGTATTTCATTAAATTGATATCAGAAAGCTGTAATCATAGACAAAATTAAGAAAATACGACTTGCAAACAAGGAACAATGTTAACAATTTTGAAAAAGCTGCTAAGAATGTTTCAAAACAAATTGCCTTAAGAATGAATGCATAACCTCAATATTCAATCAGAAACATCTGCTGAACAACCAGCTGTTGCAAATGTCAGTCATCTTTATTATTATTATTTATGTAAAGCTTATGCAAGGGTGTCAAGCTGTATATGGTGTGTAAAACTTGCCATTATTGAGTTGCACACATTCAGTTGTTTATGCAGAGATTATTAGTAACATTTTTCCCCTCGGCTGTGTACAATCCTGGTATAAATGTTAAACATGATAAATTAGTAAGTACGGCAGCCTACATCTTTAATTTAATAGTCGATACTGGTCAAAGTGACTGTATTTCATTAGTTAGTTCATCACCATGGGTGAGTCTGTAGTGCAAGAGTCTTCCACCCTGGCATTCAGGGTTTGATTCCCAATTCAGGACTGGTGTTTGTGTTGTCTTTAGATTTAAGTACTGTATTAGATCGTATTGTCTTTAGATTGTCTCTATCAACAATGTACCGTTGGTAGTTGGTAGTTGCTGTCATCTGCTTGGGAGCAATGCTCCAGCTGCCCATAATATGAACTAACTTTGAGGTTAAGGAAACATTAGGCCTACGCAATAACAAAAATGTGGACAAATTTATTTATAATGCATAATATGTAGGTTACAAACAGGGTTTTAGATTTATTACTTTACTGCACACATGGTGTTTTGCTGGCAACGGGTGGGCAGGTAGGAGATGGCTTTTCCTGTTATTCAACTCCTCTTCTTAGAAAGTGTATAAAATCATATCTTACAAAAGATGCAGAAAATGTTATCCTCCCTCATGTAAAAAGGCATGTATCGAGAAAACAATAAATAAATAAATAAATAAATAATAATATCGAGAAAACACATTCTGATTGACATGATTAAGTTTGGACACAGTAAAGTTTTCCTTTATAGTTGTTCCAGTGTGCCAGGATTTGTCCTGTCCAAATTTCCTGTCAGAAAAAGGGACTTCTTGTGTATGATGAAGATTTGCAGTACTCCAGTACAGAATGTTATGAGAGTTCACATGACCATTTAAGTGGAAACATGCTTTGTCGGAAACGAATAAAAACATTAGCTCGAATAAACTTTCACTCACTGACGAAAAAAACATTCACAAAAACGAAGAGGCTACTGGATTACCTTGTTTAAAACAGAAGACACGTGTACACTTCTAAGGTTTTAGTTTCAACATCTTTGTTGCTATTCATCTTCATGACAGAAGGAATAGGCTACTCATGCAGAGAACGACTTTATGGACAATAGGTTGTGGGCGCTACTGCTTGGAGGTAATTTAATTATCTCTATAATTTCCTTTTTTCTGTGCTAGCCTTTAACACGTATATGCGAGAAAGTTTGTGCAACATATTTTTGCACCATTTATTTAATCTTTTTATCACTTCCTTTTTCAACACATTTCCATATATGGTTAATTTTTCTACCCAATACCCATTTATTTCTGCTAATCTAAAAACTTCTTTCTTTTCCTTTTCTAGATCTTTGTTATTATTGCATAGACCAATGGCTCTATGAGCAAAATTGCGCCATAAATTGTTTTTAATTCTGTGATGGTGTGTTGATCTCCTGTGTATACATATATATACACATTTCTCTTTTACCTGTTTTTCTATACATGCCTAAACACACTCCCTGTTGGTATAGGGTGATATAGGTGCCTGGTGATATAGGGGACGAATGGCTAGTTGTAATGAGGAGACTGAGAAGGGAAATTCCAGTGATAAAAATTCCCCGGCCGCCTGCGGAATGCATAGAGGAGGAAATGTTTGACATCCCAAAGGACTGGAAAAACAGATATTTTAGAAACAATGTTTTTATCGATGGTTACCATGACGAAACTCTTCAAGATCAGTACTGTTTGAGGTGTCACCTGAGGAAGACTCAAGGGCAAAGTCGAAATGTTGTGTTTTAATTTTTTTAAATTTATCCACTGATTTTGTAATAATTTTAAACACATCTTTTTATTGGAAATACTAACTTACTCCGAAAAAGCGAGATATGTTTAATATAACTAGACTCCATGAAATAGTGTTAGAAGGTTTAAACCAAATCACGACAGAAGTTTGGATGGGTTACTGTAACCACGTTCAAAAAATAGAAGACGAATATTGGGAACGAGATGGACTTGTGGAAAACGCTCTGGAAAGAATTATCATAGATCTGGACACCAGTGACGAGGAATCAGATGACGAAGAAGAAGAGGCAGTGGCAGTTTAGTATTGCTGGAAGTGGTGAGTCAATATTTGTATAACAGTTAGTACGCGCAGTTGCAAAGCATGAAATGCAAGTGCATGGTAAGGTAGTGGGGGAACGCTAGCTCGGCCTTCAGCTCGCAGTCAGACATGTCACTAACACTTATGGTATCAATAATATGAATATTCCTAACCTAACTGCAACAAACCTAGCACTGACTTATATGTCACTAACACTAATATTACTTTTCCTAACCAAACTGCTGTTCGTATTTTGCATAGAAACAACTGAAGGTTTGCAGTTTTTTTACATATCTAAAAGTCAACGTGTTTCATGTGGTAATTATTGCAGTCATTTTCTTTTAGTTCCGGAATGCATCAATCTCCTATCTTAAGCTATCCACAATGTGGCAGTTGTAACATAATGTCTGGTCAGTAATGAACACCATTCACAACTTGCAGTTTGCAGCTGGGGGACAGTGCAGCACTCTGTTCTCTGTGACATTTTTGTTTTAGAAATGTGGAAAACAGCCAATTCTGACAAAGTAATTCTTAGAACCTATAGATTCCATACATATGCACCTTACATTTGTATGAAGGTTTTAAATGTAAGTAAAATTATGAAGAAGTGGACACCTGAAATGGTGCTGTGGAACGATCCCCTTGCAAGGGATGATGTGTTGTCGGGCTGGGAGGGGCAATATTCAATGTTGGAAATCTAATGGTGAAAACGTGGTCTCAATAGCCCAGTCACTGATGGAGGCTTCCTACCAGATACAGAAACTTGGTATCAGCTCCAAATTTTCTGTATTGGGGCTTTGGTCTCAAAACCCACCTTTGACCCCCTACTACACCACATCCCTTCACCACCAGTATGATAACTTGGTTTTGGCCACACAGTTCCTTCCTGTTTTTCTTTGTTGCGGGCTTCATGCCCCTGAACCCCATTTCCATGTTTTTCTTAGAGCCCTTTCACCAGGAGCTTCGAGTATGGTAATTGTTATAAACAGTAATGGGAGCCAGGAGCTTCTGGACCCCCTTTCCAAGTTTCTCCCAGATTCCTTCACCCGGAGTTTTGAGTAGATAATTATTATAAACAGTAATGGCGAACCTAACCATATGACTATAGGCCTATGCGTAAAAAAAACTATTGGCAACAGTGGATAAGCCTATGCGAGAAGAACTAATGAGATGAAAGATTGTCGGCAGCCAATGGGAGTGTTGGTAGCCAACCTATGGGCCAGGTAACCAGTCAGAACACTTAACACAGATATGGAGCAGAGTGTCATACTAATTTCATTAGTAGTCTGTGGTTGGGAAATTCTTCTTCCGTTACAAATGCACGACTGCAAGTTACATGATTGAATGTATGATAATAGACCTACAAATGTAATACTAACTCAAAACATCCATGTCAGTCCCAAATTTCTACCGAGTTAAATACAATAAAAAGATGTGTTTAAAATTATTACAAAATCAGTGGATAAATATTAAAAAATTAAAACACAACGTTTCGACTCTGCCCTTAAGTCTTCACCTTGACACCTCAAGATTGAGTTTCATCACGGTAACCATCGATAAAAACATTGTTTCTAAAATATCTGTTTTTCCAGTCCTTTGGAATGTCAAACATTTCCTCTTCTATGCATTCCGCAGGCAGCCAGGGAATTTTTACCACTGGAATTTCCCTTCTCAGTCTCCTCATTACATCCAGCCATTCGTCCTCTATGTCACCATCATACCTATTCAAACAAACCCCTTGGTTGCCGATTATGCACCATGCCTCATATACCTTTCTTTTTACGTAATTATCCTCGATTCTTACAATCGGTGGTATAAATAAGACCAAGCCGCGGCTCAAAACTCACTAATTCATAGCAGCTGCTTGGTTTGGTATAAATAAAAAGCGGCTTCCTCAACCACCTGCCTAGCCGTTGCTCAACGACCTTGACAGCTCAGCCGCTGCTTAGGATTTGGTATAAATAAAACTAAGCCGCGGCTCTCTGTTGGTAGCAGCGGCTTCCTTTTTTCTGAGGCACCTCATTTGCGGACTCAGCTTGCTCAAGTGAAGTTTTTAATCGTATTGGCGGGGTTCATGGGGGTGATTTTTTAACCAATATGAGTAATTTATAAGGAACGTATGGATTATGATGTGCACAGATGTAAAGAACCGGTTGTACAATAAAATTGTAAAACATGTGTAACTTAACTTTGTTACTTTTCTTTATTATAATAATAATAATAATCATGAAATAATACATCATTATAGGTCTAACACATTCTCATATTTTACTGTTATCAATATGAACTAAAATATTTCAAACGTGAATAATTCTTTTAACACTATTTCAAATTGTAATGCTGTAAACTAAATAACTTCAAATCTATTATGTAGCAAGTAGATTCAAAACGAACGTATTTTATGAATTAATTATGGAAAATAATTAAATATTAATAAAAGAACTACATATATATGTAGACCTACCTTCTTTACTAATAGCAAAACATATTGAAATAAAAATGGAAACTCCATCCTCTTACAAAGCTATTTAATGTGGGACAAAATAAGCTGATCTGAACAAATCTCACACCCTTAAAAGCTTATCCGGGTTTGTTTGTCTTGCTATCAATTTGACTATGCCCCCTCTTCAAACAAACATAAATACTTGGAGGGAATGAAAGAAACGGGGTAGAGCACCAGCTTTTAGACTCTTCAGTTGTACAGTCTGCACAAGAGCAAACTATTAAAACTGCTAAGATTATAAAATATCCTAATTATTTACCTAATAGGTACTAAGTATACTTGTGATTTTAGGACAATTGCCTACTCTGTTAAGTATTATTTAAAATGTTAAACTATAATACGTTTCTATGACGGTACAAGTAAGCAAAATATCGAAATGTGCTTATTAGTATAAAATGTTAACTTTTGCTTATTAAAATTAAGTAAAATTATATCTGTCTACTGTTTTAGTTAAATGCTTAATTCATTAATTTACAAGCCTAAACATAATTTTTAGTGCCCTAAAATCAAGGTTTTCTAATAAAACATGAATACTAGAGAATACTGTAGGAGAAAAATTCCTCTGACACTGGGGCTTGAACCCAGGACCTTTTAATACTAGGCCTAGAGATGTAATAACTACGAGGACATGTTCACACTCTCTTGTCTCTTTCCTTTCTCCCAAAGTAGCTTTTCTTTCTTTAAATTCAATACTTTTATACATTATATATTGAACTTTAAATTGTAAATCGGTCACAGACAGTCAAGTGGCATGTTTATTTACACAGCTGCCATGTGCCGAGCGGTATGGGATGCAGGTGTTCAAGCACTTGCTACCAGTAGCCTGAGCCGCGGCTATGCAGGGAGGGGAAATGTTTTATTTATTTGAAACAGCCAGCCGTTGCTATATTCTCAACCTTCTCATAAGCAACGGCTAGGTAGCAGTGGCTTTCTTTTATTTATACAACCAAATGTTTAGGGGAGAGTGTTGTACCTTGGACCAATTTTCACATTATATTTTTTAGCTGCAAATCTAAATTTCCCACAGACTTGGAAATTTTGTCAGAAGTATATTACACCTTTCCCTATTGACACACAAATTTTCATGCAACACATAGAAACACAACCTACAAAAAAAAAGTTTTTTTAAAGTAATCACAAATGGTCCAAGGTACAACATGCTGTTGTACCTTGGACCATTGGACGTTGTACCTTAGAAGGCATTACTTGTCAGTTATAATTGACTCCTAAGCCAGTTAGTTGAATGATTCAAGCTATTCAACCAAATAAAACACAACATTCAGTAGAGCTGACGGCAATTCACAATTAATAGACTAAGTAACAGCAGATAAAACAAAATGAAAGTCTTTTTATGGGACTAAATATGTCATTTTTATTAAAACATAAAACATTTTGTTAGGAATCTACATGTTATATGTTGCAAAGTCCACACAAAAATACATTTGCGTTAACTGACGCTCAGAAGCACCTGTTGTTTTTGGGCAAGGTAGTTTCTTCACAACTTCACTTTCCAAAACATCACTAACATCACTGTCATCTCGCAAAAACTTGTTTGAGTTAACCATTTTTTTGAAGAACTTAACCTGGAACCCATCACTGTTACTATTTAAAACTTCAGCCACATAGTGTTTCTTTATTTTCTTTCCTGCTAACTCAACCAGGACAAAATCTCCTACTGATACATCTGTTGCAGTAGCTTCCTCCTCTTCTTCCTTAACTTCTTGTCTATGCAATTCCAAAAGACTTTGAAATTGACTGTCATCACTTGAATCTAGAAAAATTAAGTCTTCATCCACATCCTCTTCAGAGCTAACTTAAAATACATTTCTTTTTTGAACCACTGGTTTGACACGCTTTTGTTTTTTTGTTTTTGATTTCTTCCTTCTCTGGTGTGTCTGTTAATATCCTGGTTCTCCCTGTAGATCTTCCTCCTTGGGGTTTTCTAGGTAGGGCTTTTGGGTAGGGGCGAATCATTTCTGGTGACATTGCCACAAATATGTGCTCTTTTCAAAACTGGTAGATGCTGTATTTTCATCATAGCTGTGATCAGCGGGTGTCTTTGCAGAACTTGAACCTGAATTAACAGGACTTTGTCCTTTATTGGATTCAGCGCATGGTCGATCAGTAACATATGATGTGAGGAACTCATGGTCACCAAATATTTGCTCATTTAAAGGAAATATTCCTGTTACCTTAAAACCTTTAAGACTGATTTCAATAGTGAATGCTCTCGCATAAGCTTTGCCTACAATTTCGGAGAGAGTTTTCAAATGCAACATTGATGTTTTGGAGATTTCATGGGTTTTGGCAGCTACTCCAATGGACATATTCCTGACCTGAACATCTTCAATAGCTTCTTTCAGCCATTGAACATCAACTGGAGGCCTTTTTATCCCTTGTTTGCTTCTGGAGGAAAAATATCATATTTTACAAGATTGCAAATATTTTTTAGTTACAGTAGGCCTACATTAAATTAAATTATTATCACTTGCACAATTGTTTTTATTATTAATATGGTTTTGATTATGAACTAAATGTATTTTTAACTGAATGGAGGAACTGCTTACAAAGGGTGATGTACCTTGGACTGAACAATTACACTGGTCCAAGGTACAACAAGAAGCCATTTTTTTTTTATTTGTTTCATTTCACCAATGCAAGCCATGTTTCTTCAAACATTATATAACCAGTCTTACAGAGAATTAAATGAAGATAACTACCTGTCTTTGTTTACCTTCCAAAACTGCAACACTGGAGTGATACTTTTGCCCAAACTTTTGTTGAAAAATTAGTTATGATGAGTAAAAAGTAATTTATTTCATCAGCACATGATCTGACTAGCTTACATAGCCAACTCCACAATACAGAGACACCTGGTGTTACAAGTGAGAATTATCTCCACTTAATACTAAATTTTTCTACCAGATCTCAGAGATATTCAGACTGGTCCAAGGTACAACACTCTCCCCTACTTCACCATACTATGCTTGTTTTCCATCGTATGCTGACTGAGTCCAGCAGAGCATTTCCCACTATTTACATCCGTTTCATGCTCATGTATTCTGGTTTTAAAGTCCCTCCCTGTTTCCCTGACAGGGTCATTCCATGCCAAATCATCACAGCTCCCAACCCGACCATCTCAGATTTACATGAAATTTGGTAAGAAGTTAAAATACATGAAGTTGTACACACACGAAAAATTTTACCCCTCAGTGATTTACGATATTCATACAGCAGGGTTGCAAACACGATAAAAATTGTAAAATTTTCCCTTTCATGCTCTGCAAAAATAAATCATAACTTTACTTCTAATTGAGGTAAAACCTTCATGTTGGTCTCATTTTGAAACTAAAGATACATAGTTTCCATTAAAAATAGTTGCATTTCAAAATATTAATTTTTTCATTCCAAGGTCAAAAGGTGTAACCTTTGACCTTGAGTATCTAAGAAACTGTATCTTTAATTTTATTGAACCTGAGAGCATTTCACAACAATAAGTACATTAGGCCTATAATTTTCTTGTTACAATGGGCAACAAAATGTCATTCATATTTTAATTTACATGTATGTTCTGAAATTCGCATCTAAGCCATACTTATTTCGTTTTTATCTTGATATCTATTAAACGTATAAAAACATGTGTTAAACAAAAAATGTTCGTTTTAATTTTCTCTACAACTTTACTGTGGTAGGTTTTCATGTATCGCCTACTGAAATGGATATAATCTAGAAAAATTAAAAATGGATACGAGTCAAGTACCCCTTAAGTCATTTTTGCAGAAATACAGATAAAGCCATTTCATTAGCCATAGATAAGAGTTTCCAATTTTAAATTTTTATTAAAATCGTTAGAGCCATTTTTTCAATAATCAAAATTTTAAAAAAGGTTTCATCAAAAGTCCCCTTAAAATTTGTGTTATGAGTATAAAATTCTGGACAGCTCGACAAAATTTTGAAAAAAAGTTCTTAATTCAAAAAATGAAGTAAATGCAATGAACCGTTTACCCGTTGTGCTTGTCCACAGACGGACAGACGTCATTCCAAAAACAAGTTTATCGGTTTCTAGGCATTGTGAAACATGCTTTCCCGGTGTTAACTCGATTTCGATTTTTGTCACGATCACAATACTTTCTCTATACTACATATATGCGAGAAAGTAAAAAGGAAAGAAAACAATAGAATAGGTTATATATAGGAGTACCATATGATCCCCGCATCAGCGAACACATAGGGAAAGTTTTCTGGAAATACGGCATAGTACCAGCATATAAAACGGAAAAGACAATTGAAAAAATATTTTCCCAGTATAAACATCTTGGCACGAACAAGGACAAAATGAATTTTCCCGGAGTATATTCGGTAAAATATAGTGATTGTGAGGGAGTCTATGTCAGGGAAACAAGGATGGACTTTAAAACCAGAATACGTGAGCATGAAAAGGATGTAAATAGTGGGATATACTCTGCTGGACTCAGTCAGCATACGATGGAAAACAAGCATAGTATGGTGAAGTAAACATTGTAAGAATCGAGGATGATTACGTAAAAAGAAAGGTATATGAGGCATGGTGCATAATCGGCAACCAAGGGGTTTGTTTGAAAAGGTATGATGGTGACAGAGGATGAATGGCTGGATGTAATGAGGAGACTGAGAAGGGAAATTCCAGTGGTAAAAATTCCCTGGCTGCCTGCGGAATGCATAGGAGAGGAAATGTTTGACATTCCAAAGGACTGGAAAAACAGATATTTTAGAAACAATGTTTTTATCGATGGTTACCGTGATGAAACTCAATCTTGAGGTGTCAAGGTGAAGACTTAAGGGCAGAGTCGAAACGTTGTGTTTTAATTTTTTAATATTTATCCACTGATTTTGTAATAATTTTAAACACATCTTTTTATTGTATTTAACTCGGTAGAAATATGGGACTGACAAGGATGTTTTAAGTTAGTATTTCATTTGTAGGTCTATTATCATACATTCAATCATGTAACTTGCAGTCGTGCATTTGTAACGGAAGAAGAATTTCCCAACCACAGACTACTAATGGAATTAGTATGACACTCTGCTCCATATCTGTGTTAAGTGTTCTGACTGGTTACCTGGCCCATAGGTTGGCTACCAACACTCCCATTGGCTGCCGACAATTTTTCATCTCATTAATTCTTCTCGCATAGTGTTGGTGCAAGCAACATGTTTAGTTATTTATTGTGTTCAAATATTCCGCTATTGTCTCTCCCGC
Source organism: Ectobius pallidus (assembly GCA_964059195.1). NCBI lineage: Eukaryota > Metazoa > Arthropoda > Insecta > Blattodea > Ectobiidae > Ectobius > Ectobius pallidus. Next base: position 24,236,554 of record CAXKWD010000012.1, read on the forward strand.
CTTACATCATCAAGTTCTTGGCGGAATATTATGTAAGCCAGCCATTTATTGTGTAATGCATTGGTAGCATGTGTAAAAGTCTTTGTGTTAAGCGTCATCTACCACGCGTCGCTTGCTCAGTAGTTATCCAGCATTCACACCAAGCGGATGTACATATCGCTTGCTGAATTTCTCACACAAAAGGATCAATCTACCTTTGTTCAGAAACCGTGGATTTACACACAAAACCTTACATTGTGAGTTTTGTCGTGTACGCGTAATTATTTGTAATCATTACAATCATTCTCAACATACATAGCTTAATAGATCAGTCTTTAAACTCATTGTATTATACTGGCATTGTGCAACACGCATTCTCAGTGAAGTGCTTAATATCAATAAGATTACAGTGATTTACTAATTCTACAGTGAATTTCAAGTATTTCAACATATTATTCATCGCTGGTGTAAATTTGCATATTTAATCACCACGTTGTGCAGCAACTTTCCACACAAAGCATTGTGTCATTACAAATTGTTATTTCAGTGTATTTTCTTTACTTATTTATCTAATATATTGTGTGATTGAAAGTGTACATAGAATATTTCATGTAAGATTGTTTAATTCCGAATGGTTCGTGGATCCCTGATCTCAACGACCTGTGATTTAAGTCCACGTTCTCCATCTATTGCTTTTGCCTAATGCAGAATGGTCCTCCGCTACTAGAGAAATTTATTCCTTACATTATTTTACTCCGTTTCCCCACATATTTTTTGGTACCTCCTTTTGCCAGATCATTTGGAAACAATCTACACACTTCACACATATATCGTTTCGCTTCATCGCGAGTCGCTCAGTATCATTTCTACCACGCCGCTCGGTCTTCGTGAGTTCCAGCATCTGAATTCATGTACTTGGTATCATCTATCTGGCAGTGATCAACCACTCCAATGATTCAGCAGCAACTCAGAAGATATCAAGAAGACAGTGTGCAATACTACGGACTAGCATCTTACAAGCAGTGATTTTCAGCTGTGACAGTTCTACAAAATTCCCGACTGTTTCAAGTACGTTCTTCCATTCAAAATGGAAAGTGAGCTTCGAGCTTTGATCAAACGTAGGGGAATTATTAAACGTGAACTAACTCACATGCAAAAAACTTGTGCTACTGTAAATGAAGAAACAAATGTATTTCTATTAAAAGTGAAGTTTGACAGTCTAAACGTCATTTGGGAGAAATATGATACAGATTAAACACAAATCGAATCGCTTATAGAAGCCGAAGAAGATTTGGATGAGCACGCAGAGCATAAGGAATCAACAAGAAGTTGTTATGAAGAACTGAAAGCTAAACTCAGTGAGCTTATATGTCATCATGAGCAACAAGTGCATAGTGCAATGTCTGTGAACAGTCAGCGATCACAACACAGTGTTAATTCACACCACACTTGTCAATCATCTACATCACATTGTAATAACAGGGTAATACAATTACCTACAATTCAATTACCGACGTTTGCTGGAGATGTGACCAACTTCAAGCACTTTCTCGATACCTTCAGCAGTCTTGTAGCAAATAATGAATCTTTAGATCCAATACAAAAGTACCATTATTTGTTATCGTCGCTGAAAGGGCAGGCACATACTTTGATTCAGAACTTACCTGTCACTAGTGACAACTTCTCGGTGGCATGGGAATTAATTTGTGCTCGATACAACAATAATAGAGTTATTGCTACAGCTCACGTAAGAAATCTACTTTCATTACCTACAATGAAGACTGATAACGTAACAGAGCTAAGCAATCTACTAAATAAATTTCAAAGTAATCTTAACGCAGTGGAAGCTCTTAATCTTGAAATTCCATTACATGAAGTTATGTTAATGCAGTTGATTTTAGATCATCATTGTGAAACCACACGCAAAGAATGGGAAGGAAAAATCGACTCGCAAAACTTCACATCTCTTCAGGAGCTGATAACTTTTCTGGAAGCTAAGGCACATTCTTTAGAAGTCTTAGCAACTTCAAACAACACGTCCAGCCCATCTAAAGGAAAGGGTGAGCAAAGATCACAAAAGACTTCAGTGAAAACAACTCGACAGTCTTATGTTGCTATAAATAGTGATTTGTGTCCTTGTTGTGAAAACAATCACAGTCTATCAAAGTGCAAAAAATTCTGGAAGATGAGTGTATCACAACGATGGGATTTGGTAAAAGCTAAAGGTTTGTGTGCAAACTGTTTTTCTCATAATCATAAAAGGGATCAGTGCAAACTCAAATCCTTTTGCGACTGTGGCAAATCTGTTCACAGTAAACTATTACATAACAACATACTTAACAACAAAAGGATCGCTCACCAGACAGAAAACTCTGAAAGTACAGATGACTTGCCAGCCAGTTATTGTTCTATCAAAGAAAAGCCTAATCAAAAGGAAATTCTTTTAGCAACTGCTGCAGTGCATCTAGAAGACAAACAAGGAAACTTAGTGTTATGTAGAGCTTTGCCAGTTAAATTTTATAACTGAAGAGTTAGCTAAGAAATAACAACTACCTTCAACAACTGTTGACACTCACATAAGAGGCATAAATGGCACCTCTTATTGTAATAACAGTGTCAAAGTTAATATGCGATCCAGAAACCATAACTTCCAAGCTGATCTGAACTGTCTAGTGATACCTCACATTGCAAACAAACTTCCTTCTGCCCGTATCGATCCTACCAAATTTAATATTCCTAGTGAAATTACTTTGGCCGATCCTAAGTTCTACATCCCTGGTGATGTCCAGCTACTCATTGGTGCTAGCCTGTTTTACCAATTGTTTACCAATGAAAGAATTGTTACTCCTAACAATCCTATCCTTAGCAACACTGAACTTGGTTGGGTACTCAGTGGATCCGTCCCTAAGACCTCAATTAAAAGCAAGCAAGTCACATTTGCTCAGCACAACTTGTTCGTAACAGTTGACAATGTCGACACGCAACTAGACGTTTCTGGGAATTAGAAGACTTTCCTAAACCAGTGCTTACCAAAGAAGAAAAAGAATGTGAACAACATTACGTGCAAAACACTACTCGTGCAGATGATGGTGTTTTCGTCGTGCAACTACCCAAGAATCTACATGCAGATTCCCTGGGTGAATCCAGACAGCAAGCTATATAACGCTTAGGCCACCTGGAACGCAAATTGCAAGCCAACTCTATTCTGAAAGAAGATTAAACGAATTTTCTACAAGAATATGAAGAGATGGGACACATGAAAAGGGTTTCGCCTCCTCAGCCAGGTGAAAAGTGTTATTACTTACCTCATCATGCTGTCATCAAACCTTCCTCGACTACAACTAAAACTCGAGTGGTGTTCGATGCATCAGCAAAGTCTTCTTCAGGCAAGTCATTGAATGACATTCTGAAATTAGGTCCTACAATGCAGGATGATTTGTCTTCAATCATACTTAGATTTCGAACCTACAAGTATGCATTTTCAGCTGACATTTCTAAAATGTACAGACGCATAAGGATGCATGAAGATGATCAGAATCTTCAAAGAATCGTGTGGCGTTCTAATGCTATTGAGTCCATACAAGATTATGCTCTAACTACTGTAACTTATGGTACTAAACTATCATTTTTAGCAATAAGATCTCTGCATCAGTTGTCAATAGAAGAAGATAAATTTTCACTCGCTGCACAGGCAGTGCGAACATCTTTCTATGTAGACGACTGCTTGTCAGGACATGATAATCTCCAAGAAGCTCTATGCCTTCAAAAGGAACTAATACTCATGCCTGAAAGTGGCGGTTTTCCATTAAGAAAATGGTGTTCTAATCATAAAGCTTTATTGGAATCTGTTCCTCCTACGCATCGAGAAAATCAATTGTCCCTGGCTGTTGATAACAGTGAGAATGCACATGCCCTTGGGTTATTGTGGCATCCTGCAACTGACAATTTCCAGATCCAATCCTATCCTTCTCTCCAGAATCACACACATGGTAAACTGACCAAGCGTACTATACTATCTGTGATCTCATCCATTTTTGATCCTTTAGGCCTTGTCAGTCCAATTGTAATCAATGCTAAAATCTTCATGCAATCACTGTGGATTGAAAAGCTTGATTGGGATGAAGAAATATCTTCTCATCTAGCAGAGAGGTGGATTGAAATCTGCGACACATTATCAGTTATACACACAATGCGTATTCCACGTCACGTTCTCACATCTGGTACAGTGCAAGATATACAACTACATGGTTTCTGTGACTCATCAGAAAAGGCTTATGGTGCATGTGAAAGTGAAGTTACAATTCAATTATTATGCTCCTAATCTAAGGTTGCCCCTCTAAAAAGGCAAACCATCCCACGACTTGAACTCTGTGGTGCATTGCTGCTATTCAAGCTATACCGCAAGGTATTAAGTGACCTTAATATCAAAACATCACAAAACTACTTATGGTCTGATTCAGTTATTGTACTTTCATGGATAAAATCAGACTCACGAAAGTTGAAGACCTTTGTATACAATCGTGTATCACAAGTACAAGAACTTTCTGAAACTGCAACCTGGCGTCATGTTTCAACACAAGACAACCCAGCTGACCTCGTTTCAAGGGGTGTTTCATCTGAACATCTCTCTGATATTGATTTGTGGTGGCATGGTCCTTGTTGGCTCTCTCAACCCACAACATCATGGCCTGAACAGCCAAAACAACTAAATGTTCAGGATTCTTCTGAACAGCTTGTTTCCGTCTGTATGGTTCTACTACAGAAGAAGATAACTTCATCACAAGGTTTTCTGATCTAAAACGCCTGCAGAGAGTGACTTGTTATATGCATCGATTTGTTTCTGCTTGCCGACATAAAGCAAAATATCATGGACCGCTCGCAGCAGAAGAGTAACAACACGCTCTACAAACATGCATTAAAATTGCTCAGAAAACAGCTTTCACTCATGAATTAACAGATCTTTAAAATGGAAAGCAAACATCTGTTAAAAGTTCAATCCATTCACTAGTTCCAATCTTAGATCAAAACGAGATCTTAAGAGTAAGTGGAAGATTGGATAAAGCCCATCTTACACATGATGCAAGACATCAGATTATCTTGCCATTGAAGCATCCTTTAACTACATTGATAGTTGAACATGAACATTTCAAGCTATTACATGCTTCACATCAACTACTCATTGCATCTTTAAGACAAGCCTATTGGATACCTTGGATTCGAAGAGTAGTGAAATCCATTCTTCACAAGTGCTTAACCTGTTTCAAGTTGAAAGCAGAAGGGGCACAGCAATTAATGGGTAATCTTCCTAGTTACAGGGTAACTCCTGCTAGGCCATTTCTTCGTACATCAGTGGATTATGCTGGTCCATTCATCATAAAATATGGAGCTCCTCGTAGCAAAACCACTGCCAAGGCCTATATTGCCATTTTTGTATATTTGGTAACAAAGGCAATCCATATTGAACTGGTATCTGATCTTACCTCAGAAGCATTCATAGCCGCACTAAGAAGATTTACATCACGTCGAGGACTATGTAAAGAGATCTTCTGTGATAATGGCACTAGCTTCGTTGGACCCAACAACAAGTTAAGAGATCTACGATTGTTGCTTCAATCTACGGAATTTCAAAATGCAGTTCAAATTTTCACTGCAAGTCGTGACTATACTTGGCATTTCATTCCACCGAGTTCACCACATTTTGGGGATCTACATGAAGCAGCAGTAAAATCCATGAAATTCCATCTTAGAAGGATGATGGGTAGGGCCCTGATTTATTGGTGAAATAAAATGGCTGATTTCGGTGTTAACTTCCTTCTATTTCGGTGGGTATTTCGTGAAATAAATTACTTAAGTTATACTACATTGGGAACATTGACCAATGATAAACTTTGCTTCTTTATTTACATGAACTAACACCCCCCATTTCTATATTCTTCTGCCCTTGTATGAACTGAAGTAACTTTCGATTTTGGCATGATTAGAGTTAACGTTCAAATATGACGACGAGAAATACTATCGTAATTTCTATTAAATACCACCAGATAGCCATTTGCAAACAGAAGTGCCAACCATACCACTGTGGATAAAAGACGAAATCTGTTGAATACAAGTTATAAACATTCTACACTTTTCTGCTGTAATTGATCATAGGCATCGCTAACTTGGCAAAGAGATAGCACGAAAGGAGAGTACACGACAGTACAAACCAGGTCACAGACAATATTTGCGTAAATTCTGCAATCTTTGTAATCGATCACAAATATCGATATATCGGTAAATATTCGACAGCCACAGAAACAGCAGAAAAAAGCATGCTGCTAAGAAATAAAAAATACAGTACACCAAAACACAATATTGTGATTTTAAGGCACATTTTCGTGCTCATTTCTCACTTTACGGACAGAAGGGGCATATTTCGCGCTTATAGATACATTTCGCGGAATCGAGCAAATTTCGCGATATTTCGTGGATTCAATTTGGTTCATATTGGTATTTTAAGCATATAAAAGCTAAACATAGCTAAGGGAGGTTGTTTTATAACATTTCGCGCTTATCGTTGTTACCAAAAAATGCGGGCCCTAATGATGGGTGCTCAAGTTCTCACATATGAACAGCTTTCCACTCTCCTTACTCAGATTGAAACTTGTCTGAACTCTAGACCACTCATTCGTCTCAATGATGATCCAGCTGACTTGTCATATCTTTCTCCTGGTCATTTCTTAATTGGTGAACCTCTCACCTCTTTGCCATCGCATCCTCCTACAGAAGATAAAAGATATGTTGAAAAATGGCAGCTTCTACGAGATCATCTGCAGCAGTTATGGAAACGTTGCTCATCGGAGTATCTTCATTCCTTACAACAACGGCAGAAATGGTCCTGCTTAAGTGACAACGTTCGAGAGGGCACCGTAGTCATCTTGAAAGAAGACAACATCCCTCCTCTTCAATGGAAGTTAGGTGTCATTACCGCAGTACATCCTGGTGAAGATGGTTTAGTGCGCGTAGTGTCAGTGCGTACTTCCAGTGGGGAATATAAGCGTCCTATAGTGAAAGTGTGTCCTTTGCCTAAAGATGAGTAGCATATATCCCAAGTTTTCCTATTTGATTTCTGTCTCTAGCTGATTGAGGCGGAGTCAAACCATATTCCTGCAATGTCTGCAGTAATTCTTTCTTTTCTTTTCCTCTTATGGTACATGAGAATGGCCCACTTTGTTAGTGTTCAGTACTTCTTTACTAAACACTATTCGGTCTATACCTTTAAGTTTCAACCTATTTATGCATTCCTTTGACTCTAGGAATTGCATTTCTACTATTCTCCTTTATTATTTCATTGAATTTGCATGTCCCTATTCATTGTGCTTTTTTCATTGATATTGTTCGAATTCACTTACCTACATTGATCGACTTTGGGCTATCTACCTATTGGTTCTTGGTCAACAGATCAGTTTGTTCGTTCTTCCATTACCTACTACATTACACGTATTGATGAACTAATGCTCCTGCTACTCTTCTTGTTTCCTCATACTACACTCAAGAGTGTTTCCTCATACTACACTCAAGAGTATTTCCACCATCTTGGAGTCCATCATTTTCATTATTGCGTGTGTTTACATAATAAGTATTGTAGAAGCAGTGCCTTTTCAAGTGCTTTATTATGAGTGTTATATATAATAGTGTATTTTATTAATGTAGCTTGCAATCTGTTTATTTTTGTTAAAGCTATGCTTCAACCCGGGGTGTATATGTTGGTGCAAGCAACATGTTTAGTTATTTATTGTGTTCAAATATTCCGCTTTTGTCTCTCCCGCCTTACATCATCAAGTTCTTGGCGGAATATTATGTAAGCCAGCCATTTTATTGTGTAATGCATTGGTAGCGTGTGCAAAAGTCTTTGTGTTAAGCGTCATCTACCACGCGTCGCTTGTTCAGTAGTTATCCAGCAATAGATACAATCCACCTTGCATTAATTAGGGTAAAAGATTTTTCTTTCTTACATTGTTTGGTATAGTAAGAGTAGTGTAAACCTAAGTTTTCGACCTCGAAAGCCCTAGGGACAACTTTCTGTGAGCAAAAAACCTCGAAATTTTAGCACTTTTTTCAGTTTGTCGGACAAATCTCCTAGATATCTACTCCTCGCCATCATTTGTCTATCACCATTCGAAAGAGCATAAAATTTCCTGCAAAATGCATTGCTCAAACTTTAATTTACGTGTAGTATTACAGGTACTATAGTACTTGGAATTTTTAAAAATATATTAAAAGGCGTGTATTGGCCCATATTATCCATTTATGGCGGTTTATGTAGTCCATTATGCGTTTTAGTTATGAATGACCATTCATTATGTATATGTACATGTATTACAAGGTTACCTTTTGGGGGTCAAATTCGATGAACATAAATACGACCAGATAACGTAGAAAGTTTAAAATCCGTTTAAAATTACGTAACTTAGGTGTAAAAAAATATTTTTGCATTCCTTTTCTTTAAGCGAGGTCTACTGTTCACAGTAGCATACTCCCCGTGTAAGGTAAATAGGACTAAATCGCAGAATTGCTTAATTATAATGCCACTTTGTGATTTTATTCGTATTTAGGTTGAAAGATGGGATAAATGAGTCAGCTAACGTTGTGATGAGAGGAGGGGTTCTGTCGATCTGTTGGTCTTAAATAGGCTAGCGGACAGTGGACACAAGGGAAGGTCTATCTGCAATATATTGTGATACCATGGAAACTTACTGAAGTGATTACAGTGTCATCTGAGCAGTTTGTAGACGCAAGGCCCTCTCGAGTGGATCGAGACAAGGATGATACACTGAAACTGAAGCTATGGTTTGTTCAGCACGATCCGTTTCCCATAACAGACTCTATAATGTTAATAAACAGTGGAGTAGTAGGTGAAGTGCAGGGTAATTGTCAATGATCCCAAGAAGTATGGCAAAAATGATTGGTAAAAACTTCAAAAGCCTACACTTGAAACAAAATGATAAAGTAAGTACACTTGCTGATGTCACAAACACCTTGAAGATTGGTTTCGAACAGGTGACCACTGTTGATGCATTGATATTGTTTCAGAGAACCTGCATAGCAAAGACTTGAAGAGGTACTTCACCTACAAACTTGCTCCTTCTTTGTTCAGCAAAGAAGGATTATGAAAGGGTACCAAATCATTACAAAGTTTTTAAGCCTCTAGATATCCAAATAGCGTTTCTGAAATGTACGTTGGTTATTGTCATTCATAAAGTACTGTGGCAAAGCAATGAATCATTTGGTTTTATCTGCAAGAGGTACGTCAGCTATGTTAAGAAGCAATAAAAGTCGGAATTAATTATCGTGTTTGATGGACACCAAAATGATGTGAATCAACGAGGTACTAAAAGTTCAGAAAGGGTTCCCGTTCCAAGATAGAGTTCAGCTGATATAATTTTTTATGAGAAAACATTCCCTGCTGTTTCCCAATAGAAGTTCTTGGGGAATGACAGTAATAAGAGTCGTCTCTTACAAATGTTTAAAAAAAAATTCAAAAATATTTGCAAGTATTACAGGCAGCAGAAGACGCAGATGTGCTTATAGTTACTACAGCTATGTCAAAAGTAGCCACTTAGGATAGCGTCGTTGTAGGTGAGGATACTGGCATGCTTGTACTCCTGTCCTGGATACCCAATTCAAGCCAAAACATACACCTTCTCAAATCAGGAAGGAGCGGTAAACATGACGCTCACTTCAGAACCTCATATCAATATGATCCAATGTATCTTCTATTTATTCATGCTTTTAGTGGTTGAGATACCACCTGAATTCCATTTGACCATGGAAAAACAAAGCTTTTCATTGCAAAGAACCAATCATGATAAAATACACTTGTTTTTACACGTTTACTGCAGCCAAGGAAGAAATCAGCCATGCAGGACCCCTGCGCTCATCACAATGTTCGCTGACTCATTTCTCCCACCTTTCAACCTAAATACGAATAAAATCACAAAGTGGCATTATAATTAAGCAATTCTGTGATTTATTTACCTTACACGGGCAGTATGCTACTGTGAACAGTAGACCTCGCTTAAAAAAAAGGAATTCAAAAATATTTTTTTTACATCTAAGTTACGTAATTTTAAACGGATTTTGAACTTTCTATGTTATCTGGTCGTAAATTTATGTCCATCGAATTTGACCCCCCAAAGGTAACCTTGTAATACATGTAAATATACATAATGAATGGTCATTCATAACTAAAACGCATAATGGACTACATAAACCGCCATCATCATCATGATCTAAAGGCAATGCCTTGTTGTAGTAGCCATGTCTTCCTCTTCATCGCTGTTCTCTTTAGATTTTCGTATGGCACCACGTCCATATCCTTTATCATGTTTTTAATAAATGAATTTCTTGGACGTCCTTTTGATTTGTTTCCCAGTATTTTCCCTTCAAAAATGTTAATGAGTAGATCATTGTGCCGAAATGTATGACCCACTAACTTCGCTCTTCTACTCTTAATTGAATTCAGAAGGGATCTCTCTTCCATCACTTCATTAAGCACTTCTTCATTTGTTTTCCTATCCACCCAACTCGTCTTTGTTAGCCTTCTCCATATCCACATTTCTGCTGCTTCTAGTTTCTTGGCTTCTGCTTTTCCTATTGTCCATGTTTCGCATCCATAAGTTAATACACAACTTACAAATGTTTTGGCAAATTTTTTCCTTACTTCCATGCTTAAATGGTTATTTGAGAGAAGATTCCTTTTGTTCTGAAATGCTTGCTTAGCCAGGTTTATTCTTCTCTTAATTTCTGTGTCACACTTGTTAAACTTATTGATAATGCTACCCAAGTAACAAAAACTTTCAACCTGGTCTAGGGCTGTACCGTCAAGCTGTATGTTGATTTTAAAATTTTCATTTGTTCTTCCGATCACCATGGTTTTTGTTTTCTTTTTATTGATCTTCATTTTGAAATTTTTCAATGAATCTGATAGAACTTTAAGCATTTTATTCATTTCCTTTTCTGAATCAGTCAAAATAACTATGTCATCTGCAAATCGAATGCTATGAATACTGACTCCATTTATTTTAATACCCTTTGTTTTTCTTTTCATTTCTCTGATTGCTTCCTCAATGAACATATTAAACAGATGTGGCGATAATGGGCAGCCTTGTCGCACTCCTCTTCGTATTCTAGCTTCTTGTTTGCTCCCATTAATATTTATTTCAGTTGTTTGTGTTTTGTATAAGTTTAGAATAAGTCTTCTATCCCTCCAGTCTACTCCAAATTCTTTCAATGTTTGGAATAGTAATTCCCAGTCTACATTATCAAAAGCTTTTTCGAGGTCTATGAAGGTGGCAAAGGTTCTTCTGTTTACTTCAATTCTTCTATCTAGAATTAGTCTAAGGGCTAAAATTGCTTCTCTAGTTCCTCTCCCTGTTCTAAGCCCAAATTGATGTTCGTCTAAATTCTGTTCAATTTTTCCCTTTAGCCTCTCTTTTATTATGTTTAGTAAAATCTTTGACGCATGCGAAAGAATTGATATAGTTCTGTAATTACTGCAGTCTGATGCATTACCTTTCTTGGGAATGGTTATAGTTCTACTTTTAATAAAGTCTGGAGGTAGCATTCCATTTTCATAGTAGTCAGGAACAATTTTGAATAATTTTATTTTCGTTGACTCACCTGTTTTCTTCAGCAATTCAGCTGGTATTTGGTCTATACCTGTTGCCTTCTTATCTTTTAGGCTTCCTAGAGCCTTTTCAAATTCACCCATAGTTATGGAGGGACCGATCATTTCCTCATCCACACCATCCTCCGTTTCTATGTAATCATTGACATTTTGTATATCTTTGCCATTGTACAAATCTTCCAAGTATTCCTTCCACCTTCTACTCACCTCAGTATTATCAAAAAGCAGTTTACCATTTGTGTCTTTTACAATGTTTGATCTTGTTCTTTGATTAGGTAGCAATGATTTAATTGCATTATAAGCTTTATCTGATCTTCCCTTTAATAAATCTTCTTCAATTCCCTCGCTTACTTCAAGCATCCATTTTTATTTTTCTTCCCTACATTTTTGTGTGATTTTATTCTTAATTCTTTTGTATTCTCCAAAGTCATTATTCCTTAGGGTATTCCTTTCTTCAATCAGATCTAATATTTCCTTGGTCATCCATGGTTTCCTTGGTACTAGTTTGTTCTGGCCTATAGTCGTATGGTTAGGTTCCCCATTACTGTTTATAATAATTATCTACTCAAAACTCCGGGTGAAGGGATCTGGGAGAAACTTGGAAAGGGGGTCCAGAAGCTCCTGGCTCCCATTACTGTTTATAACAATTACCATACTCGAAGCTCCTGGTGAAAGGGCTCTAAGAAAAACATGGAAATGGGGTTCAGGGGCATGAAGCCCGCAACAAAGAAAAACAGGAAGGAACGGTGTGGCCAAAACCAAGTTATCATCCTGGTGGTGAAGGGATGTGGTGTAGTAGGGGGTCAAAGGTGGGTTCTGAGACCAAAGCCCCAATACAGAAAATTTGGGGCTGATACCAAGTTTCTGTATCTGGCAGGAAGCCTCCATCAGTGACTGGGCTATTGAGACCACGTTTTCACCATTAGATTTCCAACATTGAATATTGCCCCTCCCAGCCCGACAACACATCATCCCTTGCAAGGGGATCGTTCCACAGCACCATTTCAGGTGTCCACTTCTTCATAATTTTACTTACATTTAAAACCTTCATACAAATGTAAGGTGCATATGTATGGAATCTATAGGTTCTAAGAATTACTTTGTCAGAATTGGCTGTTTTCCACATTTCTAAAACAAAAATGTCACAGGGAACATAGTGCTGCACTGTCCCCCAGCTGCAAACTGCAAGTTGTGAATGGTGTCCATTACTGACCAGACATTATGTTACAACTGCCACATTGTGGATAGCTTAAGATAGGAGATTGATGCATTCCGGAACTAAAAGAAAATGACTGCAATAATTACCACATGAAACACGTTGACTTTTAGATGTGTAAAAAAACTGCAAACCTTCAGTTGTTTCTATGCAAAATACGAACAGCAGTTTGGTTAGGAAAAGTAATATTAGTGTTAGTGACATATAAGTCAGTGCTAGGTTTGTTGCAGTTAGGTTAGGAATATTCATATTATTGATACCATAAGTGTTAGTGACATGTAGAGCTACTGTCTGACTGCGAGCTGAAGGCCAAGCTAGCGTTCCCCCACTACCTTACCATGCACTTGCATTTCATGCTTTGCAACCGCGCGTACTAACTGTTATACAAATATTGACTCACCACTTCCAGCAATACTAAACTGCCACTGCCTCTTCTTCTTCGTCATCTGATTCCTCGTCACTGGTGTCCAGATCTATGATAATTCTTTCCAGAGCGTTTTCCACAAGTCCATCTCGTTCCCAATGTTCGTCTTCTATTTTTTGAACGTGGCTACAGTAACCCATCCAATCTTCTGTCGTGATTTGGTTTAAACCTTCTAACACTATTTCACGGAGTCTAGTCATATTAATGTCTCCCGCCACATTCTTGCTCCTGATAAAATTTTTCAATTTAGCCCACACTAATTTTATAGCGTTCAATTCGCACATGTACGGTGGGTGTCTCAGAACAATGTGTCCATGTGCGTTGAACAATTGGTCGATTTTAAAAATGTTTTCCCTGGGTTTCCTAAGTTTAATGTTGTCATAAAGGACAGTTTTGCACATGGACATATCAGCAGCGAACCCATTTAGCCTACATTCAACCAGTCCACCATAACTTGTTTGTTGTCACTTCTTGTTGGTGCTTTGTTGTGTTCCCTGCAATGGTAGGGTGCATTATCCATCACTATTACACTTGATGGTGGCAGGTTAGGTATCACTTGGTGAGTAACCCATTTAGAAAAGTTCTCGTAATTCATTTGGCCATGGTAGTCACCTGTAGCGCTCCCTGCTTTATAAATAAGCTGTGCTCCAGGTAAAAATCCGGCTGTTGATCTGATGTGGACCACGATAAATCTGTTACTACCACTTACAGTGTCCATCACACCAAGTATGCCAGGGCCTTGCCAACATTTACGAAATGTAAGGTTACTATCTACCTATGTTTCATCAAGGAAAAATACTGATCTTCCTTCTGCCCTATACTGCCGCATTTTAATTAAATAGCGACACCTCCAGTCTACAATTTCACGCCTATCCACTAACACCTTCCTCTTACTCACAGAACGCTTCCAAACGAACCCCATGCCCCGTAATGTCTTTCTCAAAACATCTTTTTGCCAAGGGAAATTAATTTTTTCTTTCAGACAGTAACTTCCTAACACTAGGAACAATTTTCTGATTAATATAAAAGTCCTCCATAGTTCGGCGAATTACTCCCCTGTTAAAATTGTCTACCTCCGCTTTATTCTTAGTGGATTTATTTTTCTTTGGAGATGGTAATATTCCATTAGGCTTGTCCAGTCTTTGGTTTTTTTTTTTTTTTATTCGTCCAATTGAATGAAGACTTGCACCTGTATAAATGGCTGCTCTTTTATTAGGGCATCTAAGAGGTGCTAACAAGGAACCTGTAGTGCTCTCAGTTAGACAACACTGTATCATGTTGCTAATAACAGTTCTTTCTTTGCTTCGAATTAGATGACGTGGTGAAATGTCTTGTGATGGTCCAGCAAGTTCACTCATAATTAAAATATAAATCAAATCTAACACTAATGGACGATGAAGAATCTGCTCTTCATCTTCTGTGTGATTGTGAAATACTTGCGGCCATTAGGGCCAAGCATTTCAACTACTGGTTCATGCCAGCGGATGAACTGTCTAAGGTCTCAATCAAGAAGCTGGCACTCTTTATCAAAGAGTCTGGTCTTCCAAGGGACTAAAGCTAGGGGGCGCACAATAGATCAGCAATGGTCGCGGTGCATAGGGCAAAAATGCCCACCCTTTCTAAAAAAATTAAAAAATAAAAAAAAAAAAATATACTAATGGACAGTAAAATAACAAATAACCACAAGCAATACACTTTAAAACAAAAACACACACTTTATAACAACGTAACTTGCACCTTAGCACAACTCACAGTGCACTGCAGTGGACCGCTTGTTCGGAACACAAACACAACGCGTGGGTTGTATGTTTGCTGCTTCTGTTAGTACAAAGCACATGTTATCTCTGTCTCTCCCCCACTATGCCACCAGCTCGGCCTTCAGCTCACAGACAGACAGTAGGTTGGTGGCAGTTAGGATATTGAAGATTATCCAAACTAAACTAAACTCCGTGGCGAGACATCCCTGAAAGGACAAGGCCTACCACTCTACCGCTGCGTCATCTACCTATAGGCAGATGGCAGGATGGGGGGCATGTGGTCAGCATGCCGACACCCATGGCCGTTAATGGTGGTTTCCATGACCGGAGCTGCTACTTCTCTATCAAGTAGCTCTTCAATTTGAATCACGAGACTGAGTGCACCCCTACCAGACCTCCCTACCTCAGAAAAATCCGTGGAAGTACCAGGGATTGAACCCGGGCTGACGGATCTGTAGTCAGCGACGCTAACCACAAGACCATGCCAATGGTCGAAGATTATCCTAAACTACTGATATGGTTGCTATGGTTTATGACGACAAAAAAAATGTGTAATCATGGAAACAGTCTCCTGAGTTTATTTTCAACATGATTTATCATACCAATCACATTTTTGTCTTTGTTAAACATTTCAGCGCTAAATTTCAGAATAATGTGACTTCTGTCTCATCCAGGTCGTACTGAGTGGGACCAAGTCTACAATGTCGCCAATGACTATGTGCCGACTGAACTCAGCAGATGGTCGAGTAGGCTAGTTTATGAATTATAAATGACACCACATGCCATTTCGTAGGCTAATTATTGTGTTACTTCATAATCCATACGAAATAACACAGCCATAAAGCTGCGTCTCCATTGATATACATTTAGCACCAACATGTTGCAGTTAACATATGTTAAATGTTTAACATCAACTAGTTGACGTATACAAGTCAAGTGGTTTGCCAATTAACAACTGTCTCCACAACAGTGTTATAGGTTAACATGTGTTGGCGCGGTTACGAACAGAAATGAATAACATTCTAAAAGAAAACTCCTCTGAAGAGGGCAGCCAACATTACAAAATGAGAGTAGTTTTATATACTCGTTATTATCTTCTTGTTAACTGTCTATGACTTTCTTAAATATTAATTTTGTACAGATGTCTTGATCTTTTCAAAATAACTATCACATTTTTTAACAAAGGAGTATGCCATAAAAAATAATTTTAAAAGTAGATGCAATACTATTGAGAACCCTGATATACCAAATACTCACATGATACAAAATGGATGCCGGCAATATTGAGGAAGCTGTCAACTGCTTTTCGTGTACACGGAAATTCCCGAACCACAGCCGATTAAGCTGGCGATCGCTTTTTGTTTCTCGGCAATTCCCGAGACAAAGCCGATATCGACCGACTAGTCAATTGACTTGACATGTTGTCCATTTTCTCCGGAAAACAAATTAACATCTGAAAATGTTAAGTGCAACATGCTGGGTTTGCATGTCAAGTCAACTGGAACGCGAAATTGCAATATACATGTCAATATCAACTTGTTAATATTGACATGTTGGTGTTAAATGTATATCAATGGAGACGCAGCTTAATATGATGGTAAATACAGAATGACAAAATCAATATTAGTAGGAGTTACCTTAAGAAATTGTTACAAACAAAAGCATTAGACTTCTTAGCATATGAAAAGTGTGGAAAGGTAAAAGAGCTTCTGCATTAAGGTAAGAAGTGACAGGTATATTCTAGGTCAGTGACTAGTTACGTTAGGTTAGGAACAGTTATATTAGTTCGGCAGCAGTATATTACAGCCTTTTCATAATTACGGGTGGGACAGTCTAGCAAATTATAAAAACTATTTTTGTTTATTACATATCATAAGTAATGAACTAGAATTGGTTTTTCACATTCTGTAAAATTTACAATACCTTCTCCTCCACACTACATGTAAAGCATTATTTAAAATTTATTTTAAATATTTTAAATTTGTTTTTCAAAATCTATTACAGGTGGGACATAATTTGAACACTGATTTTAATGATGTAAAACAAAAGTTCATTTCCTGTTCTGATATTACTCAGGGGTGCCCACGGGGGGGGGGGGGTTAAGACGCAGATTGCGTCATTGAAATTTCTGGGGAAGGCAAAATATTATCATTTACGAATTTTCTGGGGGGGGGGGGTTGAAAATTGTTGCAAAATTAGAGTTTTATGTTAAAAATAAAAACAGTCAAGTTCTATAACTTCAGAAGGTCTCTTCTAATTCTTTATAAAGATAAAGATGAAGAATTTCGACAGTCATGGGCGCCCATATCCGGGGGGGGGGGGGCGCAAGGAAAAAAATGTATATTAATAATTATTAGTCAGGTATTTTTCTTTAAAGACAATTATTTGAATTGCAGAAGTTTTACCAAATCGACAACATGGAAGCAGAATCCACAGTGGATTAGGAGAGGGGGGTTCAGGGGGTTTGGACCCCCAAAAGTCAAAACCTAAAATTCTATATTTGTATTTTAAAAAAATTATTTAATTAAACAAGATTTGTTGGTGTGTCAAATATGATATAGCAGTTATTTTCTTTTCATAACATAATGAGTAGGCCTATTATGTCCACTGTTCCATGTGTTATTCAACTTTTCTTATAAATAGTACCTGTAATAAGTATTATAACTTAGGTAACAATTTCTTGTTTAAGTTGCCATGTCTGAGAGTATAGTAAACAAATTTGCTAACTAGTTTTTCAGTGCTAAAATAGCGTAAAATGTGATTTTCATTAGTTCAACATTTAAAAATTTCCCAGGGGTGGACACCCGACTTAGGTAACATTTTCTTGTTTACATTGGCATGTCTTAGAGCATGGTAAACAAATTTCCTAACTAGTTTTTTAGTGCTAAAATAGCGTAAAATGTGATTTTCATTGATTCAATATTTAAAAATGTTCCGGGGGTGGACCCCCACTTAGGTAATGATTTCTTATGTACACTGGCATGTCTTAGGGTATGGTTTTCATAACTAGTTTTTCAGTGCTAAAATAGTGTAAAATGTGATTTTCATTACTTCAATATTTAAAAATTTCCTGGGGTGGACATCCGACTTAATAGGTAATATTTTCTAGTTTACATTGGCATGTCTTAGTGTATGTATGGTAAACAAATTTCGTAACTAGTTTTTGAGTGCTAAAATAGTGTAAAATGTGATTTTCATTAGTTCAGTACTTAAAAATTTTCCGGGGGTGGACTCCCCACTTAGGTAATGATTTCTTATTTACATTGGCATGTCTTCGAGTATGGTAAACAAATTTCCTAACTAGTTTTTCTGTGCTAAAATAGCGTAAAATGTGATTTTCATTAGTTCAATTTTTAAAACTTTTCTGGGAACGGACCCCCAAACCCCCTTTTTGGGGGGTATTCCAAACTCTCCCGGCACTTCCGACCCTCCCCGCAATTATTTTCTGGCTACATCATTGTTCCACTTATTATATTATTAATATCATGTTACAAAGTGGCCCAAGAAGTTAAAGCGACAAAAAAGTAAATTAATTTAAAAAATTGCCCCCCCCCCCCTAGACAATATCATATGGGCGCCCTTGTCGACATTCAATTGGGTTGGGGGTGAGCAATGAAGTTTGGGGGGTGAGTCATGACTAGAGCCCGGATTTCCATGCAAATGCATGTTTTTATATTCTTTGGTTACACTTCTCAAACTTTGTAGTTACTCATTACATGACTTATGGATTCCAAATAACCATATTTTTTTCGTGCATGTTTGCATATTTCGGCCTTTTTATGGCAAAATTCATGCATAATGCATGTTTTGTATTTTTTTTGTTTAATGTAGCATATTCAGACGTTTTTAATGCATATAAACCCTCATTTTCTGGTTTTAGTGCATAATATCAACTTACCATGCATAACTGTGCATATTATGAATGTGCCTCCCTAAAATCTCGGCTTTTCAAAGAAACGTAAAAAATGTTGTATTGTATTACCATTGTTATTTGATTGGCTTGACAACAGAGTCTGCCACCTGCATCAATTTGAGAGTGCAAACTACTGTTTACCCTAAATAAACAGTAATATAATACACCAGGCTACAAAAGAAAATGCCGACTCGCCAACCCCCACCACCTTCCATTGAAAGAAAACTGCTAAACAGAATGTTCACTGCTTGAATTTGTCAGTCACTAGCCATTGTTGAAGACGTTGAATAATTAACTTTATAATCGTGTTGTGGAAAAATGGGTGTGACAGGGAAAAACTTAAGAAGGTACTTAGTTCAAAACCTGATCTTAAACTTCTGAAAACAGTGAAGGACGTATTGTGTGGAAAAGTGTAAAATACATGGAATTCGATATCACCCTCAGACAAATTTCTTCCCTTAACTGTTCCTTAACTAAACTTCTTCCCTGTTACTTCTTGTGAAGTAGAAAGATCCTTTTCTGCGTTCAAGAATGTCCTAACTGATAAATGCACGAGTTAAAGTGAGGAGAATTTGGAAAAACTCGTATATTGTTTTAAGAGAAATTGAAATACGAGTATATTGCAGTACAGTGCGGATTTTTGATAGTGCATGTTTCGCCCTTCATTGTGCATATTTGGAGATACGATAGTGCATGAATGCATGCATATTTTTAAGTTTGATAGTGCATGAAAATCCGGGCTTTAGTCATGACGTTTGGGGGGGGGGCACCCCTGTATTACTGTTAGGGTCTTAATGTTGTTTTAATGAAGGTATGAGGGAATAAATACAAATTATAAACTGTTTCCAGGTTGTCAGAACATTTATTTAACACATCAATAATAATTTAACAAAACTATCACCATTACGGGTGGGACAAAAGTCACTTGTTTGTTATTTTACATAGTAATTAACCACACATCTTTTTTTTTTGAAGTTAATCTTATACCAAATTGTACCTTACGATGTATATTTTCTCACATGAAAATAGTCATAGCTTAATCAGCTATTTTTGACTACTTGGTATTAAAGAGTGTTAAAATCATGCTATAAATGGCAAAAAAAGTAATTCAATGCAATCGACAGATTTTACACATGGAACCACTTCAGCTACACCTTAGTCCTTAATATTCAGAGAATTTGAGGTTTTATACTTATTTTTTATCACCCAATTACAATCTATATTAATAAAAATGAATTTCCAAAATGTATGTTGCCACATCACTTGAGAACGGCTCGACCGATTTGGCTGATTCTTTTTTTGTTGTGTTTGTAATTGTCAGGACAAGGTTTGTATGAAAGAAAGAGAAGTTACGCATTACATCAAATTTGACCGTTTTCCATGTGAAAAATAAATTTTAAAAAATCCAGCGCAAACTTGAGAATAAGGTGACCGCTGTCACAACCGGGCCATACCGAGTGGGACCAAGTCTACAATGTCGCCAATATTACGAACATGATTACATGCCGATTGAAATCGGCAGATAAACGACTGTTGTAGCGATGTTTTATGAAAGATGTGGAAGGGTAAAAAAGCTTCTGCATTAAGAATTCTAGGTCCATGACAGGTTATGTTAGGTTAGGAACAGTCATGTTAGTTTAGCAGCAGTATTCTGCATAGCGCGGGGTTCGTGCCATGTAACGATGTTTTACCTAAAGCGTAGAAGAGTAATAAGGCTTACGGCCAAATTCTAGGTCAGTGACAGGTTATGTTAGGTTAGGAACATTTGTATTACTTTAGGAGCAATATACTGAATAGCGCGGGGTTTATTATGGCTCACACTGAATATTTTCTGCGACGGGAAATTTTATCTTTGCACCGATCGTTTCTCTTTTGTTCTCCGCGGCTCTGAGGGGCACGGTCACTAATGACAAAGCATGGCTCGCTACGATATTCTGAAGGAGTTCCAAATCCAGCAAAGTGGGAAACTGTCCCCTACGATTTTTTTGAAAACTGCTCTGGAGATTTGCCACTAAGCATCAGCTGGCTATCCTTTAACTCATTATTAACTGTATAATTGTAGAAATATTGGGTCTTCTATTGACCATACACGTTACCGGTTCTCCTGGCGTCGTGATTTCTAGAGATCCCTCTTCTTCACACACAAAACAGGGACAATCCCCTCTTTCAGGACGTATTTCAACCCTAAATAAAACTTACTTGGGATGCCACTTACTTTTTCGCGTAACCTCCATTATAACAGGTCTTCAAGGAACGGCAGTGCTCATCTCCAATTCTCCATGTTGTTTTCCTTATTTCCCAGTGTTGCCAGGCTCAAAACCTAAAATTTATCGTCCAAGAAAGCAAAATTTTCCTTTCTCATTCAAAATTGTTATACCTTTTCGGTACATGGGCAGGGAACTCAAAACCTATATTTGCGTTAAAAAATCAACTTCAAATGTGGGGGTCACAATGGCGGCTCGTAGCTAAAATTAACGGGGGTACTCCTTCAGAAAATGATTAGCCTTTGTTTTTAATTTGTGTAAAAGGAAACATATATATAATTCCCTATATGGCGTAAACCAAGTATCGGGTGCTAAATAGGCTCCGCCCATCCCGCATTCCGTTGCCATGGCGACAGCAGCTGTCGGCCGGCCGGCGACCTCTCGCTCGGCTCTCGCCCCGACCGTTCCCGAACGTACTCCCGACCGTCGTACTCCCGACCGTGTCCTCGCCTTCACTCGAGTCGATTCCCACGATGCGAGAGTGCCCCTTGTACCAAATATTCAAAATACGAGATGCCCCTTGTACCAAATATACCCACCTAAGTATTTACAAATTATATTTACGAATTACCCTTGTACCAAATATTCAAAATACGAGATGCCCCTTGTACCAAATATACCCACCTAAGTATTTACAAATTATATTTACGAATTACCAAGGCACCATTAGGATATATGTTCACCAGAGCCTCTTTAGCGTAACAGGACTCACCACGTGAAGGTAGAGGTTGAACATTATCATTCTTATTACTCATGTATTACACGTCTCTGTAGTACAAAGGCTAAAAGTTTTCTCGATTTTTATTGCAACGAACCCTCGTGGTATAGTGGTCAAGGCGATGGACTAGTACGCTTGCGGTCCCCGGATCGAATCCCCGTAGGTGCGAAAATTAGTAGGATAGGAATAGGTCCCAAATAGGTAGGTAGGGTGAAGGAGAGAAAGGAGGTAATAGGGAGAAGAGGAGGAGGAGAAGAGGAGGAAAGAAATAAAAGGAGAAAATAAAAAAATTAATTTTCTTGTGTTTCTGCTATTTCCGCCAGATGTCTCTGCGCCGCTACTACTAATTCCACCATTACCTACTAGATGTCTCCCACTGTTTCATTTAGTTAGTCCCCGCCCTAAACCCCTCCTTCCCGGGCGGGTCCCGATAGCAAGTATGGGAGGAGCCTATTTAGCACCCGATATTTGGTTTTTCCCATATATATATATATATATATAAAGAAAACTTATTCAGAAACTTGATAAAACCCTAAAAGAACAAAATCAAAATATTTCACTTATTTTAATACAAATTGTTACAGATCAAGCTTGATCTATTCGTTTAAAAACGAAATCAATTCTTGGTTTATTTTCCACGAAAAGATCAATAAATTTCTCCTTAATCTCCCATGGTTCAAGTTTTCTGTTAAACAAAAGAACCAAAAAAAATGAATACAATAAAATAGCTGGAAACAAGATAATCTAATCCTACACTTTATCACATTCAAGAATATGGTACACACTTTTTAAGCACAACACAGCCAGACCCCCCCCCTATAAAAAAAAAAAAAAAAAACACTACCTTCCACCAATACGCCATGGTTGGCACTGTGGAAGAGACTGTGCTCTCTCCCCCTCGCAGCTGAGCCATGCACCTTCCTATGTGGCCATGTGCACAACAATCAAACACCACGCCGCAGTTCCATACAACGATTTTATTTCTCTTTTTAATGAACTGGGGGTGGCTACTGGCAGTGGCGTACCAAGGCTACTTGGCGCCCCCAACACTAAAAGGTTCAAGGTTCAATGAGTTTAATTTAAATACAGTTTAATGTTAACAATTACTTATTTTTAA
Organism: Ectobius pallidus; assembly: GCA_964059195.1. Taxonomy (NCBI): domain Eukaryota; kingdom Metazoa; phylum Arthropoda; class Insecta; order Blattodea; family Ectobiidae; genus Ectobius; species Ectobius pallidus. The sequence goes on from CAXKWD010000012.1 coordinate 24,259,610, forward strand.
TACTTTAACACATTATAAAGTGAAAAATATGAATGAAATAAAACTGTAAGTATTATAAGGTTAGTTTGTTTGAAAAAAATAAAGAGAAAAGCAGTTTCAGACTCATAACAAAAATTTTAAAATGTACCTTCCTAGCCTTGATGGATGCAAATTTATTATCACATCACATTCAATTGATAAAATTGCTAAATTACGAAGTCTTTCTTTCACCAGTACACCGTAAACTTTTCCTGTGTGCTCGGCTCACACGACCTATTTTGTATCGTCTATAAATAGTTTAAAACGAAACGTTTATTTAATTTCTAAATAATATTACTGCAGTATTTAACAAAGTAATAAAGAAAATTTGACCAATAAAACCTTATATTTTGCCTGAAAATAATTATTTTCCTTAAATTAAAAAAATATGTTTTTCAATTTTGGCGCCCCCCCCCCTTACGGCGCCCGGTGCGGCCGCCCCGTTCGCCCCACCCTTGATACGCCACTGGCTACTGGCATTAAGCTTAAGGATTATAGTATATTATACAAGTATAAAGAAAGAATTAAATAAAAAAAAGGACTCATTATATTAACTTTTATCGATAATATCAAGTGGAAATAGGGGGTGTTGCAGTTCCACAGTGCCTATACACGAGCCACCACAGTCAAAAACAATACTTCGTCTTCCTATAGTACCTATGGTATGGGCAGAGGAAGTAAAAATATTGTTACTGTTAAATTGACCTACAACCATAACAAACCAACTGAAGCCAGTTCTAAATACATGCAGTTTTACAAGCAGTGATAGAAACCCCAACCAGAATAAGTAATGGGATAAGTTCAGCAATTGATCAGGTAATACTTAGTCAGTGGCGGCTCATGTATAGACACTGTGGAACTGTAGCACCCCCTACTTCTACTTGATATTATCGATAATATTTAATATAATGAGTCCTTTTTTCCTTTAATTCTTTCTTAGGAAAAGAGAGAAAATAAACTCACATTATAGGGTTAGTAGACCATATACTGAAACTAATATGCAGCATTTAAACTATCTTCTCGACAAAGAATCATGGAAAAATGTTTACAGTAAAAAAATTCACTTCATTCAGCTAGAGCAGAATTTTTAGAAACTTTCAATTACTTTTATGAAACAGCATTCCCCAAAATTAAAGTTAAAGTACACGAACATAAAAATAAATGCATTACCACTGGCATTAAGGATTCCAGCATCCAACTGAAATATCTTAGTAAAATTATAAAATTGGGCAATGTAACAGAGAGATTCCAAGATTTTTATAAATTTTTATAAACGGTATAAAAAGATATATAATGAAGTACTAAAGGAAGCAAAGAAACTACACAACAATAAACATAATGAAATGAAGTAATAAATCTAAAGCACTGTGGAATTTACTAAGCAAGAAATAGATAAAGGGAGGGAAAATATAAAAAACCATAAAATCAATAACAATGATATCATTTCAACAGGCTCAAAAGAAATAGCAGAATTTTTCAACATTTTTGTACAGACATAGCACATAACCTTTTGAGTAATACCACAGTATACGTATTAATACAGTAAAGAAACTCAGTCCGTTTTTCTGCCATACGGACATGCGCGTGCAGATTCCATGCGATCCTACCGACCATTGAGTAATACTACAATCACTACTGCGGGAAGAATGGAAATAAATAGGAGTCTTGAATTTTTATAGCAATGCGTGTTTGGAAAGGATGTTATTGTTCTGCTATAAATTGCAGTAACAATAAAGGAAGAAATCCTGAATTGCATTTCTTCACTTTCCCAAAAGATCCAGAAAGGTAAGAAGAAAAATACGTAATATTTATTGTATGCCTGCTGGCTTACTCTTGACACATGTTCTGGTGTGGTTATGTTTACATTTACTTTAATGTAATATTTTTATCTTTAATTATGTTGTAATTTCTAACAATAGATACTAATGAAATGAAAATGTCAGCAGTCTATATCACGGTTAAAGATAACAATATTTAGGATGTCGTATTGTGATCGCTTAAGATAACACAATATTTGCTGCGGTGCAGCTTATTTCCTATGTGCATTGTAATGTATATGTCAGGGCCGGTTATGTATACAAACATGTGTGCCGTGTTGGCAGTCAAGAATGGCTATGTGAGCTCTAATGCACATGGCCATTTTGCAGCATGTAGCAGATTTTTTTTTCTTTGCTTGCACAAACCTGACAATCAAAGATCCACATGCCCGGTTGTAAGGATCAATGCTAAGGAATATCAGTGCACATAACTCAATTTCGTAAAAAAGTGCACATAGCCGATTTTACAGGCGGTACGATATTTATTTTCTCGAACACGATGTAGGCGTAAAGATGACGAAAACATAATCTTACATCATAAATTCTCGGATACATGTGCCATTAAGGTGTTTGCGACAGTAAACTAACATGACATCATTATCCAAACCTAGGCAAGCAATAGGCTTACCTAAAATAGGCTACTGTTAAGAAGCGTATCTAGTCCAAGGTTTTTCCCACTTTTAAAATCAACGTTTAAGTTATAAATTATATTAAAGAGTGACCTTTGAATATAGGTTTGTCACACTGCTCGTCCTCAACTTCATTGTTGAGATTGTATTTTGTTTCTGTATCTTACGGCTTTGATCTACCTTCAATTGTTGTAATGATTTCAGGTGTAAAAAATGGGTCATCAATAGTCGGCGAGAAGACCTACTAACAAAAACTGTAAAATATTTAAATGTAAATTGCCGCCTATGTTTGGAACACTTCGAAAACAGCCAGTTTATGAATTCCAATAAGAACTCTTTAATTAAAACTGCTGTACCGACTGTATACTAAAAGCAGTTTTGGAGTATTAGAAATTGAGAAATATTGATAGAAACCTATATTTTTATTTGAATTTTGTATTGTATCTTATGTAATATTGTATTATTTTTGTAAAATGATGACATTTCTATTCTAATGTAATATTAGGCTACTTTTAAAAATAAAAATGAGTTAAAATTGGTTTTCCAAGAATCATCTTGAAGTTATTAAAACTTGTAATAAGAATAGCCCTAGGAACTGCAGTGCAAGTTACAGGTAAGTGGCATTTAAAAATTGTGCCTGATCTTAACTAAAATATAATACATGCTTCATTGTTTCTTAAATTTAAAATTCAGTTTTGAAAGAAGATTTTTTTCTCTTATTATAACATATTTTGTTATGTGTTTATGCATTTTCCCAAGTTATTTTATATGGTGAGAATGCAGTTTTACTCAACCGCCGCATGGAGCGCTAGTGTCGCCCAGCTAACAAGTTGTCATAGGACTTTTAACACACAGTTTCCTTACTGTATTAATACTTATACTGTGGTAATACCTTCACTGCCCAAAAACAAGATGCAGACTACGGTAGGCCTACTATTCCACAATAGATCATAGCAAAGGACTCTGGATATCATTATGTATTTCTTCCAATAGGATCAGATCAAAATTTTATATTTTCATTTTAGTTTTTGTAATAAATCTGAATAACGCTTTGTTGAAAGCGAGATTTCAGGATTCTAATAGGTGATCCATGTGAATCGGTCCAGTAGGTAAGTGTTTGTAAATGGTTTCGAAGAGAATGTCCTGATGGTTACGGTATCAATCACAACCAAAAAACATATGATGGATAGTTCCAAGCTGACCACACGCACAATATGGGCGTATTGGTATTGTTCCTATTTATTTTATGCTCATATGCACGGGCACCTGGGCCCAGTGGCGTACCAAGGGGGGTGCGAACGGGGTGGCCGCACCGGGCGCCGTAAGGAAGGGGGCGCCAAAAATGAAAAAGGATTTTTTTAGTTTAAGAAAAAATAATTTTTTCAGGCAAAATATAAGGTTTTATTGGTCAAATTTTCTTTATTACTTTGTTAAATACTGCAGTAATATTATTCAGACTATATTATTTAAACTATAGACAATACGAAATAGGTCGTGGGCGTTGAGCACACAGGAAAAGTTTACGGTGTAATTTAGAAATTTTATTAATTGAACGTGATGTGGCTGCTACTATAGACTTCAACGCTATTATAAATAAGTTTGCATCCATCAAGGCTAGGAAGGCACATTTTAAAAAAATTGTTATGACTGAAACTTTTCTCTTTTATTTCATTCATATTTTTCTCTTTATAATGTGTTAAAGTAACATACTACTTATTAAAAATAAATAATTGTGAACATTAAACTGTGTTTAAATTAAACTCATTGAACCTTGAACCTTTTAGTGTTACGGGGCGACTACCATCTAATTAGCCCCGAGCGCCAAATAGCCTTGGTACGCCACTGCCTGGGCCATATGGTATTTAAGACGAAAATAATACATCATCATTCGTTGTGATGCTCCCTTGTGTTCTTTAAGAAATTGCACTGTGTTGCGTTTTTTCTGCTGTTCAATAGTTGTGTGGTGAGAGTCCAAGGGTTGCTATGAATCAAGTTGTTGACTGATGTGCCAGGCTATATCTTCAGGCGGGGTCAAGAAATGTTTATCAATACTCTGTTTATGTTTCGATGCTCTTGCTAATCCATCGACTGTTTCATTACCGTGAATTCGTCGATATGCTGGAATCCATGTATGATTGTAAGACGAAACTGACTTCTCTGACGAATAAGATTGTAAATTAACAATTGTAATAACACTAGGTATATAGATTTCTTGGTGGAGTAATTGTTTTGTAGGGATTGTAGGACTGAATAACTGTCTGAAAAGAGAAGAATTTTCTGGTGGCGATTTAAATGAGCATCTTTTAAGGCCATATGTATATAGCTATGGTTTCTGTAGTATATATTGAGGTTCACGGACATAATTTCCATGTTCTTCCATATTCTTTCGACCAATTACAGTCAGCAGCTTCGGTATTGGACTGGGTTTGTGATCCATCAGTAAAATATATCACATAATCTGGGTCCTGTTGGTATTGTTCCATCTAGTCCATTCATATTAATTGGGGTTGTAGCTGGTTATGACTGAATGTTGTGAGAACTATATAGAGGGATGGGGATGGGTCAATTTTTTCCATTAAGTAGATAGGGTGCATCGATGTTTTATAGATGTGGCTAAATTGGTAGAATTTTGAATATAGCATAGCTAGGTCGTCCCAGATGTTACCTAAAGGGTTTGGAGAGCGGGTATGTACATCAAGGAGTCGTTGTAGCTTAGGGATTAAAACATTGGAGGTCATCATAGGTTGTGTCACAATGAAATTTAGCACTTTACATACTCGTCTGTGTTGGAAGTCAAAGTATGGGAGATCTTGTTTACGATAGACACAAGCTGGTGTACCATTGATATGAAAGATAATGCGGTATATATTGTAGATTAATGATTGGAATTTGATCTTCGAGGATTTGTTCAACCGAGTTAATGCTAAGGAACCGTATTCAAGTGGTGTTACTATAAGGGGGATAATAAGGTGTTCTATTAACACATGTCTTAATTTTCTGTTGGAAATGCTTGTTAAATGTAAGCCGACTATCGATTATCATTCCAAGAAATTTTACTGTGGAAGCTGCCTGTATTCTTCGGTTTCCTAAGTGTATATAGTGTTGAGTCCGATATGAACCTGATTGAAAAATCATGAAATAAATTTTTTGCAAATTAATTGCTATTCCAAATTGTGTGATAGCCTCTATGGAGCCCATACACGCCGAATAAAATTGTTCCAGCTCTTGTTGTCCTTGACGGGATTTTGATACAATGGGCAGATATAAACATACATCATCAGCAATATCCTAATGTTAATGCTTGGGTGCGGGAGAATATCTTGTGTGTAAAGTGCATACAATGTGGCGCTTAGTGATGAACCCTGGGGTAACCCCTAATATGCAATGCGGTAAACTGGTCTGTTTTCATCTAACTTGATTAAATCCCCTTCAAAAGAATGCATAAAACTAAGTGTTCAAGACAAACCGTATTATGTCCAAATGTTTGTCTGCATCAAACTGTGTTAAGTCCAAATCTTTGTCTGGGTCAAACCGTATCCTGTACAAAACCAATTAATATTAGTTCATTCTAAAATTGTGTGTCAACAGTCAAGTTTCTTACGCTGAGAACAATTGGCACCAATTTACAGTATTGACCACTATCAACATTGTATCAGTTCATTGCAGCTGCATTCCATTTGTGCGTGTGATATTTATGAAAATGGAGAAGTGTCTGTAGATGAGAACAACAGAGGAAGCAGGAAAAGAATGAAGGACAAAACAGCAAAACAACAACGAAATGAATTTTAGAATGTACATAATAAAGCAACAAGTAGAGAGAGAAATACTTTATTCAAGTCATCTGCCTGGCAATCCAGGTGACCATACAGATCCAGAACAAACAAAGAGAAAGAATCATACATTACATAGTAACATGAACTGAATTGAAACGGAACATAAGAATTCTAAGTACCATATAAATGATTGTGCAATAAAAATAGCGAATCTTCTAAAACCCTAATACATATTTTAACAACAGTGTCATTAGAAATATTGAGAGACTGAAGAAATGAATTAACAAAGGTGAAACTTGCACCGCGTGCTCCAAAAAGCAGACCCTTCACCTCCCATGCATTGACAGGTAAGTTATAGCTCTCACTAAGGTGAGGGATGCATGGTTGGTATATGGCCTCCTTTTCCGCACTCACACGCTTAGCTTGTTCTCTATCCTCTTCTAAGCGAACTGTAGGATCCAAAATTAACCCTCGTTTTACAGTTCTATTAATGGCTATTATGTCGGCTCTTCGATTACTGCCATCTTCCGCGATGCAATGCACCTCTTCATACACTTCCCAGTCTTTTTGTCGTCGAAGGGCTGTGGCAATCGCTGAACGGACACGGTGGTGGCGAGAATTTCTCAATAATTCACCCTTTTTACAACTACCCAATACATGGCCCAAGGTTTCTGGATTATTGCAACCTGTATGCCGGCAGAGTGATGTAGTTTGACTCCTTCCAGGTACAGACCTCACCGCAGAGATATTACAACACATCTTGATTGCATTAGTCCACTGTGAACAAGAGAGACCTTTTCTATTGGATATCCATGAGTTGGTATTGGGATTTTCACTATAGACTGAAACGCCTTTACCTTTGTGAGGGAGTCCACACCATTTTTCAAAAGATCTTTTTCTCATTTCATTTCTTAACCAATGGTTAGTGTTGTTTCGTCACACTGAATGCTGAAATGTGACAGTATGTCCTCCTTTTCTTTATCTAAATCTCTACAAAGGGGAAGGTGTTCATCATATATTTTACTAAGGCATTGAGCGATGTTGAATTGTTGAATGTGAGCTTCCCATTCGGCATTAACGAGTCCCAGTCCCCTGAATTTCCTCGGAGAGTAAATCATGTCATTTGGACAATCATTTGGCAAGCTAATAATCTCTTTTATGGTTGATCGTAAGAGTTTGTCAACATCTTCTAAGAACCTGGTTGGAATTTTATTTAATGGAGTACTTTGGATAGGGTATACAATACATGGCCAAATATACTGATTTATTATGTTTGCTTTTTGGTCTGGATTGAGAAGATTTGAATTTGACAGATATGATAAATTATCTTCCAAATCTTTAATTATTTTATTCTGATCAAAAACAATTTCATCATAAAACGTAACTCCTAGGTACTTTACGGTTTCATCACTTTTTAAACAATTTAGGTTGGCAGTTCCCAATTTAACAGTTGAATCTTGACTAAGTTTACCATTTTTAATATTAATCATTTTACATTTAGTTGAATTAAGACTGAATCCAATTTCAGTCAAATGGCTTGTTGCTAGATTCAGTAGTGACTGGGCAGATGTTTCATTCTTAGCAACTAGAACTATATCATCTGCAAATGCCAATGCTGATATATTTTTAGCAGAGTGATTTATCTTGAAGCCGTGGCTTTGTTCAATTTCATGATCTGTTAAATTTTTAATGGTATCATCTATGGCTAAGTTAAATAATGCGGGAGAAATAGGCGATCCTTGTGCAACTCCTTTTCTTAGTTCAATGTACGACGTTTTGTTTTTATTACATTCTATTTGAATGTGATTTCCTTGAATTAGATCAGCAATTAACTCTCTTAAGTTATTTGGCATGCTAATATGCATTAAACACCTTTTAATATGATCGTGTCCCACATTGTCATAGGCCTTTGTAATATCAAGGAATATTACACTGCAATCTTTCTTATTTATTTTGGCATCCTTAAGGCAACCATTAATGATAGATGTATTTAAGTGTGTACCAGGAAGGGAGATAAATCCTCTTTGATGTGCTGAAAATTCTAAATATGATCGTAATCTCAAGTCAATTGCTTTTTCAATTACACGTCGTATCACCGAAAAAATTGAAATCGGTCTCCAATTGGATAATTGCTCAGCATCACCGCCTTTAAATATTAGAATCGTCCTAGCCCTTTTAAATATCTCTGGGCATTTCTTAAGGCGTAGCATTGCATTGGCTATTAAACACAACATATTGTTTGTATGCAGCTCTTTTAATGCCCTAATAAGAACATTGTCTGGGCAGGTGAAGTGTCAACTTTTATTCTTTTCATAGCAGAATTAATTTCATCGAGAGTTATTTCAATATCCTCTTCAGAAATTGGATCAACCTCTTGCATGTTAGTCAAATTATTAGCTTCTCCAAATAGCTTTTGATAGTACTGAGTAATTGTGGAAGTTGATACTTTACACTGAGGAGAATTATGTTTATTCATTACTTGTCTCACAACTTTCTGACGTTGATTATAATACAAGTATTGAGCAACCTCATATTGGTATTTTTGCCTATTGGCTTGTCTTTTCCTTTTGGTTAACCTAGCTGGGTTATTACTTGTGGAATATGAATTACTGTGATTGCCTTGCCTGTTCTTTCTCATCTTATAATAACGAACTGCAGGATGCTTTGGTCCTGGAAGTGAATGAATAGCATGAGATAAGAACTCTGAAATCTCCACACATACATCTTGAAGTACTTCAAGGTTAGGATTTATTAGAAGTTCTTCTAATGCACTTTCAAATTGCTTGATTACTTTGTCATTTTCATTGGGTAAAGCATTATCTGCTGTTAAAGTATCGTTATTCACATTATTATTGATACTCTCTTTGCTACTATTAACTGTAGTACAATCATTGCTACCATTAGTATCTTGTGATTCATTATTGGAATTTCCGATTTGTTGTGAATTTCCATTCCTTTTTTCGTATTTAGATACTAATTTTTTGCGATATATTTCTGGATGGGCTTTACTTATGTGTATATTTATAGATTTAAACTCTTTTCCACAATGCGGACAAGATTTGGTATCTACAGATGACTGTGAATCCATGTTTAGATGTCAAATATGAAGGGTTGAATAGTCAACTCTGCTTTGTACTGCATTGTTGGGAACACCGTGGCACAGTTTATTAGTGAGTTGTGTGACTTTCTAGAAAAGTTCAAGTTTCCAAGAAATGTTTCAGTTTTGAGCTCTTTGCTGCACTGACCAAAACGGAAATATGCATGTAGTCTATGCAGTGATGTTATTGTTATATCACAAAAGACCTCAAAACCTGGAATAAATAATATTCTATTTAAAATTATGTAGGCTTTCACGGCCGGTGTCCATTTGGTTAAACTTTTCTGGGCTTTGTGGCCGTAGTCTTTCGGTTAAGAGAAGGAGATCAATGGACAACTGCCATTCTTGGACGTATTAGTCAGCAGAAATAATGACGGCACCATCGGTCATACAGTATATCAGAAAGTCACACATATACCAACAGTTATCTACAAAAGAGCTCAAATCATCACCCAAGATAGAAGCACGCAGAGCTACAAACTTTGGCAACCAGAGCAACACGAATATGTGAACCACATCGTCTTCAAGAAGAAATGCAACATTTAAATCACACAGTACAGGCTAATGGATATACAGTACAAGAAATTAAGAGAGCTCTGAGACCAAGAAAAGGAAGATCTACTACTTGCAATCAACCAGAAGCGGTGAGAGGCCTTTCTTTTCTCCCATATGTTAAAAGTGTAACAGACCACATCGGCAGACTACTAACATGGCATGGAGTAAAAACTGTGTTCAAACCTACTCTACAACTTAAAGATGCTCTACGTTCCATTAAAGACACTAGAAAACCTCTTTCTTCTGCTGGGGTATACAGAATACCCTGCTCTTGCAGTGCTGTGTATGTAGGCACTTCAAAGCGTACTACTGATACAAGAATAAAAGAACATGAAAGAAGTTGCAGATTGGGACAGATTGAAAAATCAGCAGTAGCAAAGCACGCGTACTCAGGTAATGAGCATGATATTTGCTTCAATCAAACCGCAGTTTTGGCAACTACAAAACGTTATCATGCCCGATTGCAGCGAGAGGCCATAGAAATTTACAAGCATAGTAACAACTTCAACAGGAAAGAAGAAGGCCTAAAACTGAACAAAGCATGGTATCCAGCATTGAAAATAAGTATGCAAGATAGTAGCTTCACTCCGAAATGAATTAACAGTCAACTAGATAATATCGCATCAACAGAAGGAAAAAGGCAACCAGAAAAGATAGATCCAGTGACCAACCAATCAACTGTGAACTCAGTCGTCAATGAGACCACTCCGAGGAGACTTCGCTTGAGACCATGCTGCTGAGGATGCTTGCCGTAGGCGCAGGCGAAATGTCCAGTATCTTAACTGATAGACCACGGCCACAAAGCCCAGAAAAGTTTAACCAAATATTCTATTTTCCTGTGAGGGGCCACTCCTACCTGGGCTTTCAGGATTGTAAAAAAACAGTTCCGGAAATAGACTATAAGTCAAAGTTTAGGAATGAAGTTTTTTAGACAGTGAAACTATACTAATTATTCAAAAGTAGTCGAACATTTAAAACACTTTTAGCTCACTTACGTACCATTACTAGGACATGTTTCAAGAGGTAAGCACACTCCCATCGTCGGCTAGCGGTCGACTGGCGTTCTGGCGACTGTGTTGTGTGAAGTTCTGTGTGCTGCCATCTGTTTTCTTTGTGGTGAGTCTCACGACGTCATCTGCAGGCGGGATCTCGAAGTTCATGGCATGGTCTTCAGTGACTATAAGTCACTGCAAAATTATCTTAAAAAGTTAAATGGGATCAGGGATATGAAGTGTACCATGCTGAAGAAAATAATAAATATGTATGGAATCATTGATTTGGTAATGTGTATGGAACCTAATTATGCAAAAGCTATTCTTCAGTATTAAAGAAAGGACAAATCTCTATAATATTCCAGAATAGGAAGTGATTCCTCTACAAAGTAGAATTGCACAAGAAAAGAAAAAAAGAGAATGTGTTAAACAAATAGTTTGGAAGAGACTGGATGGACAATGACAACTTGCAAACTTGACACTACATTTTCTCGGGATTTGTCTCAACCTGCCAAAGAATAACTGGAAGAATCTGACTCCTTGGAATTTGAGCGAGGAATGCCAAGGCTTTAAAAAATGAGGTGTTCTGCATTATTAAGATGTTGAAGGAATGTACAAATTTTGATTTATCAACAAAATATGAACATTGTGAGTCATTATTTGCCAGGAGTAATTCAAGTATTGCCCCCCAAAATCCAACCTCGGTGTCCACGTCGCGGGGGGTGGGCTACGGAAAGTAGGAGATTGCCTGTTGGAGTGAAGTACGGTGGGGACTAGAGCCCCGAGATCGCTACGGTAGCCGTGAAGGCCCAACAGGAACTCCAAAAACTCTGGCGAACGAGGCAATGGTTGCAGTTGTAGCGTCTGACCCAGAGTGGGCGGCTACAACCAAGGCTAGGGAGGGGCAGATCAGGCTCCATAGTCGTGGTGAAGACAGCTGATCTAGGGGAGGGAAACCCCAAAATCAAATGACCTGGTCCTCCAGGTTGGGGGTTGGGCGTGTGGCCGACAACCTACCCCGGAAAAAACTACCGTTAGGAAACCAAATTGGCCTCGGACTGCCTGCTCTATTGGAAACCGACCATGACAAGGAAAAAGGAATATGAATACTGATATGAATTGCACGACGTAGAATGTACGTTCCTTATATATACCAGGTAGAATGAGAGAATTGGCAGACCAACTACTGGCATACAAAATAGACATATGCGCACTACAAGAGATGAGATGGCCAGGAAACGGGGTCATACATAAAAGTAAATTAATATTTTACAGCGGTAGTCAAACCGGGAAACATGAGTTTGGGACAGGTTTTTATGTGAATAATAGAATTCTGGGAAATGTGATAGATTTTAAAGAATATAACGAAAGAATTTGTAAACTAAGGATAAAGACCAAATTCTATAATATAACATGTGTGTCAGCACATGCCCCAACTGAAGATAAGACCGAAGAAGTTAAAGAACAATTTTATAATCAATTAGAAAATATGATGGATAGCATACCTAATTATGACATGAAAATGATTTTAGGTGATTTTAATGCCAAAGTCGGGAAAGAATCATTCATACATCCGGCTTGTGGTCCACACAGTATGCACGACACAACCAATGACAATGGAAAGAAAATGATAGAATTTGCAATAGGGAGAGATTTGACAGTGGGTGGTACCCCACAAAAGAATCCACAAAATGACTTGGCGTTCCCCAGACAATCAAACAAACAACAAAAATCAAACAAACAAACAAACAACAAACAACCAATCAAATAGACCATATATTAACTGACAGGAGACATGCCTCAGCAGTAAAGGATGTAAGGAGTTTAAGAGGAGCGGAAGTAGGGACAGATCACTACCTAGTAAGAGCTAAAATTAGGGTGAAAATATCCAAGACAACTAACATGGGAAAGAATGAGTGGTTCAGATGGAATGTAAATAAGTTGGAAGAGGAAGCAAATGTCAAAGAATATGTCAAAGAAATAAACCAAAACTTAAATGCACTGAATAGTGAAAAAATGGATTCAGATGTTAATAAAGAATGGGAAGGAATTAAAACTAAACTCCGTGGCGCTACATCCCTGGAGGGACATGGCCTACCACCCGACCGCTGCGTCATCTCCCGTAGGCAGATGGCAGGATTGGGGGGCATGTGGTCAGCATGCCGACACCCACGGCCGTTAATGGTGGTTTTCTTGACCAGAGCCGCTACTTCTCTATCAAGTAGCTCGGGAAGGAATTAAAGATTGCATAAATAAGGCAGCAGAGAAAACAATAGGCAAACAAGAGATGCACAAAAGAAATGACTGGTTTGATGAGGATTGCTTAGCAGTGGTAGAAGAAAAAAATAAAGCTTATAAAAAATGATAGGAAGACACACACGACAAAATGAGCTTGAATACAAAAACAAAAGGAAAGAAGCTAACCATGTCATTGGAAATTTAAAAAAAAAGAGCATTAATGCACGAGAAACTGGAGAAAATAAATCTAGAATACAACAATCAGAACGTAAATTTTTTTTATAAAGAAGTGAAACACGTAAAAAAAGGATATAAACCACAAACAAAACTAGTCAAAGATAGCGCAGGAGCCATTATTAGTGATGAGGTACAGATATTACAAAGATGGAAATAATTCTACGAGGATCATTTTAAGAGAGTAAACGGACAAGAAAATGAAAACGACGAATATGAAATACAAACAGCAGAATCTGATATAAAACCTCCAGACCTGATTGACATTGAAATGGTAATAGATAAATTAAAAAATAATAAAGCCGCCGGATATGACCACATCCCAGCAGAGATGATCAAGAAAGGGGGAACAGAGCTAAAAAAAGCATTATTAAATCTGATAACAAATATTTGGGAGACAGAAACAATACCAAATGAATGGAAAATGAGAGTAATAGTACCAATACATAAAAAGGGGGATATTATGAACTGTGGAAATTACAGAGCAATTACTCTATTAAGTACGGCATATAAAATATTGGCCAATATTCTGTACCAAAGAATCACTCCATACATGGAAGAGGTAATTGGAGACTATCAATGCGGATTCAGACCCGGTAGATCAACTATAGATCAAATATTTACCATGAGACAAGAGTCTGAAAAGTGCTGTGACAGAGTATAGACTTGCATAATTTGTTTTTAGATTTTGAATCTGCATATGATAATCTGAAACTTGAAAATCTGTGGGGATACATGCATCAACTTGGTTTCCCCAGGAAACTGATAAATGTATGCAGAGCTGTATCATGTGACCCAAATGCGGTAATTAAAATCAGGAGAAATTTATCTGGAACTTTCAATACGGAGAAGGGTGTTAGACAAGGAGATGGAATAGCGCCACTACTATTCAACCTAGCTTTACAAATTGCAATAGTAAAATCAGAAATACAAATGAATGGAACTATTTTTAACAAAACTCAACAAACTTTAGCATACGCAGATGATGTCGTTATCACTGGGAGAAGAAAACAGGAAGTAGAACAAGCTCTAGTAATACTGGACAAAAATGCCAGCAAACTGGGATTTAAGATAAATACTAAGAAGTCCAAATTCATGACAATTACAAAGAAAAAACAAAACGAGCAAGCAAAGGAAATTAAAATGGGAAACAACGTATTTGAAATAGTGAATGAATTTGTTTACCTAGGTGCCTTACTGACATCCAACAATGATATAAAAGATGAAGTACAAAGAATGCATATTTCGCTCTATTACCAATAATTAAAAACAAAATAATTTCTAGGAATATAAAAATCAAAGTATACCAAACACTAATAAGACCAATTGTAGCATATGGAGCAGAAACCTGGGTTTTAAATAAAAACATATGTAATCAAATAGCAGTATTCGAGAGAAAGATACTAAGAAGGATTTATGGCGCAGTCAAGACCGAAGAAGGATGGAGAAGCAGATATAATGATGAACTGTATGAGCTGTATAGAGACTCGAATCTGGAAACTTACATCAGATGTATAAGGCTAAGGTGGCTGGGACACATCATGCGCATGGAAAGCACAAGGAAAGTTAAGAAGGTATACATTAACACACCAGAAGGAAAGAGATCTAGAGGGAGACCAAGGACAAGATGGGGAACCTGCGTACAAAACGACCTGAGCAGATTTGGAATAGGAAACTGGAGGGAGATGGTGAAAGATAGGCAGAAATGGAGGAAGGCCATAGAGGAGGTCAAGGCCCACAAGGGCTGTTAAACCAAACAAGAAGAAGAATTCAAGTATTGTTATCTATTACTTGCACAACATTATTTTAGTTGAATTTTCACAATTATTAAGGTCAAGATGCCTTTTTATTTCCCATGTTTATGTCAAACCATATTATGTCCAAAATATTTTCTGAATTTCAGGGTAATCTGTTGTGATAGTGATTTCAAATAGAATGGATTCTGATAAATGAAGTCCTTCCAATAATTAAGAATTTTAGTATTTTAATTTTAATTTCTATTTATACATTACCACCACTTTTAATGAGTTCTGCAGATATACTGTCTTCCTCTGGTGACTTATTGTTTTTCAATATTGTAATCACATCAACAACTTCTTCCTTTCCATGTTTCAAAGGAAACAACAACTATTTATGAATTATTAAAACATGAAAAGGAAATATCTGTCTCAGCAAAGGCTGGGTAAGAAAAGGTCATCGCAAATGGATCCATCTCAGATATGGCTGGGTAAGGTCAGATCATATCGGTTCATTTTAGGCTGTTAATAATTATACAAAGCTATTGTACAAAATTATATTAATTTATTACAAGCTATAAGATTATAATAATTAAAGCCAGTATTAAGAAAAAGCCGTACAGAAAAATGTGGAAACACCCATTCCCTTCATTTAACGTATTTAACCAGGAAGCCTCGAAGAAAACGGTTTACGGAGACGCAAAGGAATAAATTTGAACAGAAGGGATCCCGTGTGGACCCCAAATATATCGTGTGACCAATGAATAGTTAATACGTCATGATTCTTACCATCTCTACTGCAGTATAATTTGGAAGGGGTATCACAAGGTTTTATTTGAATGGAATGAATCTGCGTTGAGTCATCATCAAGAGAAGATGTAATGTGAATCAACACAGCAAGTGCCGGCCTATAAGATTTATAAGTTGTACATTTGTTAAGAATATTGTTATGCTTCTTTAAGAAGATTCACCACAGACAACTGCAAGGTAATGTAAAGAATTATCCTACCCAAAATAAGCCCTGATACGATCTCAGATTTATAGTCGTCACAAAAGAAAGTTCAAATAACAAAGGCGCATAGTAATAACTGGTGAATTAGAGATAATAAATTTACTAATATCAGACACAAAAATATTGTTCCATTTATTACAAATAATAAGTAAAATCATATCACCTGTAAATAAGTTTCCATGAGACTTTTCCTGAAATTCTCATACTCTATGATGATCTCAGCTGAAGACTGGATCGCCGGCAACACCACATCAGAGGAGATGATAAGTTAGTTAAACCAAATATTAAAACCCTGTGCTCTCTAATAGGCACACATTTTGCATAGTCGTAATTATAGGATATAAATAGTCTAGCGTTCCGAAGAGATATCAATCATAAAAAAAATTCCAGGTAACGGCCAGGTAAGTTAATGGGTAAGACAAAAATAACGGTGCACCAGTGTCTTCTAAATCTAGAAAGAAGGCACTGTGCAGCAAGTTTACACACATGTGATCTTGGGCAGGCCTCTTTTCTAAGATAAGATGTGCTATTACTTAAGTCTATAAAAAGTGAGAAGATTTTGAATTTCATACAAATATTTTCCGTTGTATTTTGTTTAGAGATATTTACATGCTTCAGAAAGAATAACAAATATATTAATTTCATATTTCACGATGATAAATAACTGTGGGAAATTCAAAATTTTCTCCGTTCACCTGCAAATATAACTGTATAATGCTTACATTATACAGTCATGAGGGTTACAATCCTCACACATTATTTGTAGAATAAGTGAACAATGAAAGTATCAGGTCAGGACTTTTATTAACAAACATACAAAAATTTTGAATTATGAACAGGTTTTCGTACTGGAATGCAGAGCACTCAATCTACAAGGCAGCCTTCATGATTTAAAGACCTTGCTAAATTGCGTGCTAGCGCTAACCGAATCAACTTTACTTTTTCCTCCACCAAATTGTTACCTTCAGATGAATGGTCTTGTATAAGCATTGCCTTATCTCCTCCACCAATATTCCCTACCTCTGGAATGTATCCTTCCCCTAGTAGCTCTTCCATGCAATTCAGCAATTCATACGTATCTTCTGATGTTAACACTATGTCATTTGATTCAAGTAGTGGTAATGCATCAGTCAGAAGAGTCATCCAAAAACTGTAAAAGGATACAAGAATCCTTTTTTAATTCACACACACTAAAAAGCAAAATAACATGATAATTTTTTGAACTGTCATTAATTTACTTACTTTTTAGGTGCAAGTCTGGATGCAAGAAGAGATACTAGCAGTACAGCTGCATCTCTGAACTCCCCTGCATGATATAACTGATGAAATTCACAGTATTTCCCTAGAAATATACAAAAAATTCAATGAAAATTAGGTTCTAACAGTTTGTAAGTTATACTGGTTTTGATTAATAAAAACTACAAATACTGAAATGGAAATCCCTCTCCCCACTTAAAAAAAAACTGTAAAAAGTCACAATCTCTAGGTAATATTTTAAAATAAATCTTGCTTCTGAGCACATAAAATATGTATTTTCAAATTACTGGTAAACAAGAGAATTCATTTTCTTTTCATTTAATTAATCCAAAGAATTTCTGTTCTCCAACCATGAGCCATGAGCTACCAATATCAACCCGCCCCCTTCCGTGGGAATTTCTGACTCACATTTTTTATTGGTATTGCCATCTAGTTTAAAGTTTCAGTTGTTTGTCCCTTACCAATACTGGCATATCCCCGAAAAACCACGTAAATACAGAGAAAATGACTTTGTTTTAATTTTGTTAAAATCTTTTTTCTTTGCTAAGGAAATTTCTGACTTACGTATTTTTTTGTTGGTATTGCCATCTAGTTTAAGGTTTCAGTTGTTTCAGGAGCAAACAACTGAAACCATAACCTATATGGCAATACCAACAAAAACATATGTGAGTCAGAAATTTCTTGGCAATATTATGAGCGAAGAACAAAGATAAAACAAAATTAAAACAAAGTCTTTTTCCATATTTAAATGGTTTTCTGAGTTTTGCAGGGATATGCTGTAATTGATAAGGGGCAAACAACTGAAACCTCAAACTAGATGGTAATACCAACAACAAAATATGTGAGTCAGAAATTCTCTAAGATTATTAGGAGCAAAGAACAAAGATTAAAGAAAGACAAATTAAAAGAAAGTCATTTTTTTTTCAAATCTCCGAGGTTTGCTGGGGATATGCTGAAATTGATAAGGGACAAACGACTAAAAACTTAAACTAGATGGCAACGCCAACAAAAAAAATATGTGAGTCATAAATTAACACTGGGGGGGGGGGGGATGGGGATATAAAGTAGCCTAAACTCTACTTGTAATACCTGCCACCTTCAAATTTCAATCACTCAAAGCATTCAAAATAGATTACTAAAGAGCTTTCTAAGATATCAGCCCCATGCCTCAAAGTTCCACTGCCTGGCATGGATACTCAGTGATACTGGGTAAGTCAGCGCCTCTGCAGCTGGCAGTAGAAAAACTGTGTTTCTTTAATCTTACAAAATGCCTATATGACCTATGAAAGTTGAATATTTATTTCTTAGTTGATTACAGGATGTACTGGTAAAGTGTTGAGACGCCTTCTTAGAAAATTTGCATTTAGACCTAGAAGAACAAATTCTTCTTCCACGATCCTGATGTTGTTCTAACCTCTCTCCTATTAAACTTCTCCTCAGTAAGTACATGTGGATATTTTCTTTATCGTTACTAGGCACAGAACATGATTCCTTAAATTTACTTACAACATCAAGACTAGAATACCAAGATATTATCTTACAAACTTGTTATGTACTTTTCCATAATTACCTTTTTAAAAATACACCTGTACTAGAAGGATTCTTTGCTGTAACAAATATTTATCTGGTGCTAATTGCTCTGACTCCACTTAAAAAGAAATTAATTTTTATAAACCTCGCAAATTGAAAGTGGAACCAATATCTTGCCTCTTGAAACAAATAAAGCCCTCGTTCCTTAAAGAAAGCATAGAGTTTCAGCATGCCTTCAGTACATCAGCTATGTACAATCAAGGAAATACAAAGAACGTCAAAACTTGCTAGAAAAAGCAGCATCTTAATGACAATACTGTACCACCACAAAAACAGCACAAGACTGGGTGTGGATCGAAGTGTGGCTGCCAAAAAGCAGGTTTAACATGCACTATTGCCTGCTCACACGTGCACTGGTGTGTGTCTCAACAGATCACTATTGTTAAGGGAACGTTTTAAAGTCATCTGTAAATGCACCGGTAAAAAAATCCGATTAATGCTGATTATGTCATGATGATTTTGTTAAGAGCTCCTGATTACTGTTGACTTTACGAACAGGTTGTTGGATTTTGGTGGGGGTATTCGAGTTGTATAATAATTACAGTAACAGGGATTTGCAAGAAGTGGAAATTATAATATATGATGGGCATGGAAGTACTAACATTCTTGTAAATCATGTTTTGAGCATATTAAAATCAATAAAAGATTTTGCATATTTACATACGGTACATAATCTCCCCGGGCAATTATGGATAACCTGTGCTGTCAGTTTCAAGATCTTTGGAAAACTACAATAATTAATAGATTTTATGTAGAGTATCTTGTTCTTTATTTTCTTGTCTTGAAACAAAATCAACTCATCACTTTCATTTTCAGAGGACTCACACTCTGAAGAAGAGCAATTCGTTAGCTTTCACATGAAAATAAACTCAATTTATTTACACTAGTAGCAATTATCATCTGCTTATCTGCTCCGCCACGTCTGTCATCTAAGAAGCATCATAGATAAAGTTGAGTCTCATTGAAATTGATGACTTTCATAACACAAACAGAGGTGAGTATACAAACAGCCTAATGCTTTCCTTGGATTGTCCACTGGCTTTACAAACACCCTGATGAAAGTCCGATGGCTTTAAAAACATGCTCTACCAGAGGAGGATGAGCTTTCAGACAATATCACCGAATGAAACCCACCACCATTCTTCTTTATATGAACTTTATACTTATGAAATTACATGCAACTAAGTGATATGTTCTCTTAACCTAAATACTTAATATGTAATTTTACGTTTCCTAAACCCAACACATTTTTTTAAAGGATTTTCATTCATTCAACTGGTTGAACAACCTTTCTCTTGTCTTTACTTCATTTTATTATTTTGGATTCTGATAAATAATTTACGGATAAAATATTATAAACCCATATTGTCTCACAAATGGTGAAAAATCAATAAGGATACCTCAAAGATCATTTCATTTGAGACAAAAAGGTGTGAAAATAAATGCTCCCAGTGTCCTATATTTCCCCCCCCCCCTTTTTTGCCTCCTTGTCCACCTCTACTGACATTACCCATATCATTCATAAGTAATCATCAAGCAACTAGAAACTGTTTGAAGCTATGGAACTAAAACCTCCTGCATACAGAAGCAATTTTTTTCCTCTCTGGAAATTTATTCTATACTTTGTCAAAATAAATGTCCATTAACTCGTAAACGGTTGGAGCCACGAAAAATGTTACAGAACCTTTTTTGTATAAAAATTACTTCTCATTTATTTTGTATGTTGGTACCTGTAAGCAAAAGTTGATAGTTTTTTTTTAGATATCTGGGAAAACGGGATTTTTAGTATGTTCAATTGGAAGCCCCAATTTAAGTTTAATTTAAGACCATTTCCAGAACTATAAGTTTTTTTCCCCCTTTTCAGGCCACTTTTGGGTCTAAAATGACTGGGCTAAATGTGAAGGTTATATTAGCATACTCACCTAAGAAAGTGAGCCTATCACTGACGAGCATACATGAACCAAGGTTATCCAGAAGATCCATGGAATGAAACTTCCCTTCTTGACTGTACAGTTCCAGAAATTTGTTAGCTAAATATGTTGCAAATCCAGCATCTTGTGAACGCAATGCCCAAGTCAGTGCATTTCCTAGGCGATGATGTTGATAAGAACGCATGCCCATGATTTTGCATACGCTTGCAACTGTAACAATAAAAATAACAAAAACTTATAATAAAGTAGATGGAGGGAGCATATAGCAGGGAAGGTAGACTTATGAATACGATCAATAGCTTTCCTTCTCAACATACAAAAGTTTTGCTGTCTCTCAATCTTTTATAAATGGTGTGTGGCCAACAATTTAATTTTAAATAGGGATAAAACTATAAGTATATTGTTCAACAAACATTTTAATCTGACTCATTCTCATGTTAGTTATGCTAACAAAGAAAACATAATACGTAATTCCACTAAATTTCTGAGCATTCTTGTTGATACAGAATTAAATTGGGAAACACATTTAGGCATGCAGTGCAGTAAACTCAATAAACTATGAGAACGACAGAGACAACAATAAACAGTGTCCAACAGAGACAGTAATCTGTGGTTCATGAATGTATATATATATCCATCAATGAACAATGTTTTGCAACAAGGCGTTTAATAATTAAAAAGCTAAACAATCTGACTTCGAGTTGCATTTCATGATTTAAGTATGCCACCCGGGGGGGGGGGGGGGGACTAAAATTCGAGTACCCTAGTTCAAAAAACCCTCATTAGTTTTGTCCAAATCGATCAATGTTTTCACATTTCAGCCTAAATGCATGACCTCACTTCCATCAACCTATGTAAAAGATTTTGAATCTCTATGTACTACAACACTGTAAATAAATGAATCAAGGTAACAAACTTAATCAAAACAACCAACAATTATTATTCAATGCGTTAAGTTGAAAAAATCTACTTCTGCTATGCTCTTCTTTTCCAGTTGCTATAGCAAAAGAGCAAAGCCAACTATCATTAATTTCACAATCGAAAAGTTTTGTCGAAATCTGGTGCTTCAAAAGCTCTAAAAATCACGTTTTTTTTTGGGGGGGGGGGGGGCGCATAACTCGTAAATGAAAGCAAAAATTAAAAACCTGGCTTTGAGGTGCATTTGGACATTCTACGTTAAAAATTTCTGAACTCTGCATGCCCTAGATTTGACTGGTCATTACACACAGTCAAACAGACTGACAAACACTTCCTCTAGATTAACAGGTATTTTAGTATATATAACAGCCATGTTTTGCAGAAAGAAAAAAAAGCAGTTTTATAAATAGTAATGAAGTCCATAACCATAACACCAGACGAAACAGTAATATCCACATTTACAAATACAGAACAACCAAGTATACAAAATTGTCTAAGCACACAATTAGTCTTGTAATTAATAAGTTACCCTCAGAAACAATTCTTATCAGTGATTTAAACTCATTCAAAAGGAAACTGAAACTTCATTTATGTAAAAGGACATAATATCCTTTAACGAGTTTTGGTCATGATTTGTTGACTATGATTTGTGTTCAATGTGCATTTATTATGATTTTCATATTTATTGATTTTCTACTGCTATTTTATGTGCACTGTATCAAATGTTCATGTCTGCTTTTACTTTGTAGTTATGTGTATTGTACTAAACTTTCACTAGGCCTGCCTATACTTTGTATAGCTTATAGATATAATAAAACTATGAAACTACTGGGCCTGACTCATTGTTAATGTTAACGGTCTGACTCACTGTGTATCACTCTTGAAGGATAATAAGCTATATCAGTTATATTTATTCCTTAGTCCATTTCATTTTATCTTTTAAAGCAGGCCTGTCCAACTAGCAATTGTTATTGCAGTCTGTGTAACAAGCAAGAAGAAAACTATGTCAATATTAAAGTTCCAATTTGAAACAGCGTGCAACACCATACGCATAAGTTGTTAAGGTCAAATTTAAGGGAAAAAATGAAAGTTTTCCGTTTTGTTAAGAGATGTCAAATGAAATAGAATGTGTGAAATGTTTATTTTGTAAGAATATCAAAACGATTATTCATGAATCTTCATAAAGATGATTTTGAAAACCTAATCATAATGATACAATGATAGTTGAAAATAGTATATATATATATATATATTCCCACTCGACACTTCTCATCTAGACTCATCTCGCCAGTATCCCTGAGGATGGAGGCAGCATTGGAGGAAATTGATCTTCAAACCTGGCTGTCAACCCGAGAAGCCTTCTTTCATACCATAACTTATTTTATTTTTCATTCAACATGACAAAAATCTTAATGATGTTCTTACCAATATGATTCAAATCTCGATCACGTGCTACTTGAATGATTTTCAGAGCTCTTGCTTCAGTGCGAAGAGGTAATGTAGGAAGGAGTGTCTCTATGTGGGCACGTCCTTCTGTTGGGCAATAATCAAGGTAACTCAATCCAACCTGCCAGAGTGAATGATGTGACATTAAAAGTGTCCCATACTCCAGAAGCAGCTCTTCATGCAGATATGATGTAATACTAAAAGAAAAATATCTTTATATTACATACAGACACCATAATATTAAAGATTTTTCAAATACAGAATCTAACAAAATTGACACCAAAGAACAAAAAGAATGAGCTGAACTCCAAATTTATGTAAATACAAGTTTGCGAAAGGTGACTCCTCTTACAAACATGTATTTACCTATGTAGTTTTTCTAGAAAATTATGTATTATACTTGTATTCATGGTTTTTACCAATTCTACAGCCAGTATTACCACAGTATATGTATTAATACAAAAGTCAGTCTGTTTTTCTGCCAGACGAACATGCACAAGCATACACCTAGCAATCAGAGCAATCATAAACTAACACTACATTAACTACTGCGGGAAGTATGTAAATAAATAGGAGAGTTGTATTTATTAAAATACTGTGCATTTCGAAAGAACTTTATTGTTCTACTGTAAATTGAAGTATAATAAAGGAAGAAATCCTGAATTGCATTTCCTCACTTTCTCAAACGATCCAGAAAGGTAAAAAGAAAAGTACGTACTATTTACTATAGGCCTAGTGGCTTACTCTTGACACGTGTTCTGGTGTGGTTATGTTTCAATTTACTTTAATGTAATATTTATTTTCCATTCTGTTGTAATTATTTCCAGTCTAAAAAATGGGTTATTAATAGTCAGCGAAAAGACCTGAAACAAAATATGTAAAGTATTTGAGTGAAAATTCCCATCTATGCTTGGAACACATAAAAAACAGTCAGTTTATGAATTCCTATAAGAATTCGTTACTTAAAACTGCTGTACCGACGATGTTCTCAATTACAAATGCTGAAAAACTGCTAGCAGAAAAACTGAAGCGTTTTGCCCTTCTCTTGCTTTGATAAGCAGTCCAATCAAAATTGTACAATGTTGCCAAACTATATTCCCACTGTCAGGCTGCAATACCGTGCATGGAGAATTCAGACTTCCAAATACGACTTACGCAACATGGAAATAATGTACACTTCAGGGACTCAGGGGAAAAAAGGGCATATTTCTGCACACGTAAGTGCAAAAATCATATTTTTAGCTTGACTGGTTCCTATCGTACTATCAAATGAATGTTTGCATGGATTAAAATTACAGCAAGAGCTGAGTTACGAAATCATTGGTATGCAAATCTAATATATATGTCCTGTATATCATTACAAAGTTCTTATTGTAGCCCATCTGAAGACTCGAGTCTTTCAATGGTGGACAAACAGCAAAAAACACTTGCATATTTTCTTTCTATCAGTGAAATGATATGGTAAAAAAAAAATCTCTAGGAGGGAACTGAGAGAAGAGAGGTTTTTTATGACTGAAGTGTTATTTCAGTTTTCAGTTAACAAGCATAGGACATGTTCTAGTGACTATTTCAATAGATCTATACTAAACCAATTGCAAATCACGGCAATAAAACAACTAATAAATAAAACGGCAATAAAACTAACGTTGACAATTACATAAAACAAGATGGATTTAACCCAAGATCACACAAACATGCAATATTGAATAGCTTAACCCATAGACTGGTTTACATCCCGCTCAGTAACAAAGAATATGAAAAAGAGTACCAACAAATAATTAACACGGCAGGTAAGAATGGTTTTGGAAAACAGTTGGTGGATAAGAAAATAGATACAAGAAACAGAAAAACATGAGAGCAATCACTACACTAAATCCTATAAAAGAAAAAACTCGTTTTGGAAAGATGACATTTCACCCTTGGGCAAATCACAAATTCAACAAGATCTTCAAAGAACATAATATAAAACTAGCTCCCCAGAATAAATTCAAACTCAAAACATTTGGTTCAATATCAATAGGGTTCTTCCCATGGACATTATAAATGTGTTTTCCAAGTTTCATGAAAATCCGAAAAAGCGTATTTGAGTTATGGTACGTACAGACACATGGACAGATGGACAGACAGACAGACAGACAGACAGACGGACAGACATTTTTTCGTCCCCCACACAATCTCATACAATACCATACTGGCACTTAATAACCTTACATGTTTTATTAGAATTAAGTATTGCAGATGTTTAGAACATTCTCACTGAACATACTATAATGTAAGTTAAATATCTGCAAATTGTGTGTATTGAAGTTAAAGGCATGTAGTATTCTTAAGGAATGGAGCATGCCAGTAATAATAATAATAATAATTATTATTATTATTAAAAAAAAAAAAAAAAAGTTTGCACATTCACACAATGTCAGTTTCCATACATCGTGCTGCAAAACTGTCAATGTGTGCATACATGAACTTTGTGTTAACAGTTTCTGAGTGCTCTGGGAACAAACCTATTATCATAGAATACGAGTTTATCTATAGATTCGTGACTGAGCAGCAGGAGTGAATTTATCTGACGAAACTCGTAATCTCAAGTTGGATTTATTAAGACTATTCCGTGACTAAATTGTAACGGATTATATAAATAATATCATATTGTAATATAAATGCTGCTTTCTTGTCAGTTTAAAATGAAATCATTAATAGTGCCAGCTGTCAAATCACAGCCTACTAAATGAATTATGGAATATTGCATTACGGATTACTAAGCAATGCTACCAACCATGCAGTAGACCTAACAAAATAGTTAACCTCAAATTAAGATAAGCAAAATTCGGAACAAAATAAAAACACTTAAAAAAAAAGTAAGTTATTTGTAAATTGTCACTGTCTACTTGAATTGGTTAAAAAAAATCAATTTTCACCATTGGATTTTCTCATATTGATAGCCCAATTTGCTGCATTTCGTCAACAGACATATTACCAAACCTTTGAGCTTGCTATTTTTGTTTTCAATTGTTTTATAATACTATGAGAGTCTCAACATGGAATATTACATCCTGGAATACAAGAGATCAAGAAATACTAATGCAGTTAGAAGAAAGGAAATTATATATATGCTGCATATCAGAAACAAACAAAACAAACAAAAAAAGGAGGGAGGGGGGGAAGGCACCATAAGACTTGGAATTATATTCTTGCATACAGTGGAAAAAATTAAAATAACCCAATAAGGTGTAAATTGGAAGTTAATAGGAAAATTATACAACAAGTTATGGATTTTAAATATCTTGGAATGCATATATCTAGTTCCCACAGACTGATTGATGAGGTAAGTTCTCAGGTTTTCCAAGCATCAAGAATATCAGGATATTTACGGGATGCTATATGGAAAAACAAATATTTAAAAACAGAAAGCAAAATAAAAATTTATAAAACATGTGTACGACCAATAATGTTATTTGGCGCGGAAACAAGAGCCGATACTAGACAAACAAAATAGCTTATGACAACAGTAGAGATGAACACTTTAAGAGCCATAGTAGGTAAAACAAGATTTGATAGAGTTAGAAACCAGGATGTGAAAGAAGAATGCAATATTATAGATGTAGAGACTTTTGTTAAAACAAGAAAAAAGGAGTGGAGTGCTCACGTGGACAGAGCTGATGATACAAGACTTATCAAAGCAGCGAAGAATCTACAACCTAGAGGGAAAAGAGGAGTGGGTAGACCTCTTAAGAGATGGAAAGAGGCGTTATCATCACCGACATAATGTGTGGAAATCAACAGGTATGTGCCTATAAATAATAATAATAATAATAATAATAATAATAATAATAATAATAATAATAATAATAATAATAATAATGAGAAGGAGGAGAAGAAGAAGAAGAAGAAGAAGAAGAAGAAGAAGAAGAAGAAGAAGAAGAAGAAGAAGAAGAAGAAGAAGAAGAATTCATCGCCGACAATGGATGACACTGTGATGTGATGGTTCAGTATCGAGCTAACATTTTATCAGATAAAATCGCATCCTTAAGATTCTTGCAGAGATATTTTAAGATAAACGACCATGATTAGTCAATATCCGAGGTCAATATTAATATGTGGTGAATGAATGGAATTGTCTTAATAAAACTTTCAATATTTATGAATATCAGTATTTTCTCACCAATATAGTACTGATATCGATATTAGTAACCAATATTCATATCGATATTTTGCTTCCGATATCTCATCCCTTGTCTTAGCTACTGCAATCCTTTTTTCAATCTCTTGTGTGCAGAGATAGTCTGGAGACACGGGACTGTTGCATTTAAGCACACATAAATGCATTTTATCTGAAGTAGGACCAAACCCATGAAATCGGGAATAGAAAACCAGTGTTTGACCAGGTGTTCCACCTAGGATGACAGTACAAGAATTATATTCCAAGCAATAATACATGCAAGAAGGTAATATATGTATTACATTTTATACGTCTATTGTAGGCAATTATAAAATATTAACAGAGAAATATTGGTAACATTCATTTAAATCATAAAATTTATAGGAAGTTTATATAGAGAAGTTAATAAATATATATTAATACTTGCGATGGAGATTTAACATACACAACTGCACTTAATTCAAACTAACCTGAACATGTTTCGAGTCAACATCATGACTCCAGTCATGCGCCCTCAGTACTCACTGTTATGAAAAAGGAAAGTAACATTTACATTAGACCAACAATTGAAATTAGTTTGGAGCTGGAATTAAAGAAGTATGTCCAAAGACATAAGCAGTTCACAGTATGGGAGAAAATTTACACCCACATAAACAGGGACCAGCTGATGAATTTTGATATACCCACTGATGACGATCTTATCAAGAGGTTAATTTAAACACCCACCAGGAGGAACAGCTGTTGTTCCTACCTCAGATGGAGTATAGGTGAGGATGAGTCATGATGTTGACTCAAAACATGTTCAGGTTAGTTTGAACTAAGTGAAGTAATGTATGTTAAATCTCTATCTCAAGTGTTAATATATATTCATTTAAATATTTGTTTTGTTGGTCTAAAGGCTAGTTTACACGAAGAAATTAGGTTTTGTAACTAAGTTTCGCAACTGTTTTTTATTTGAATGCACATGCTCGAGATGTACGAGTGACAATGAGTTATGGCACTACGCAGTTTTGGCTGATTCCAACTTTTCGCGAAACTGTAGCAGTAATTTTGAGGTAATAGGCTTATTTAGCTTTGTAGATTGAAGTAGAGAAGTGAGTTTTTGGTTCAAAAGCAAAGCGATATATACACCGTAGAAGAATTTTTAGAGAGTAATATACCAGAAAATATTATGGATATAAATTTGTATTCTTAGCTTTTTTTGTTATTATATAAAACTATCCAAAAACTGACGAAGCCTATTGTACAAATATATTGTATTTAAAGGTAAATAAAGATTTGATTTGATTTGATTTGATTTGAGGAATATTGTGAAAAGCCTGGGATATGGGTTTCAGTCACTTGTACTTCAAAAATAAGGTGAAACGTGTGGTTACATTGGAATTAGTTTTGAAAATAAAGGGTATGTTTCACGAAATCACTTTCATGAAAGTAGATACGAAACCTAGTGTCATCGTGTAAACTAGCCTTAATGTAAAATGCCACTTTCCTCTTTCATAACAGTGAGTACTGAGGGTGCATGACTGGACCCATATTTCCTGACAACCCTGTAATTTCAAGGCAACCATTGAAAAAGTACTTCCCTTTCCCTTTTATTTATGAGACTTCAGCAATGAATTTAGTTCTTGTGTTTGGAAGTAATAACTGCAGCAAATGCCTATTTCAGAGCAGCTATGGCTATTTTTGAGACAATAAGAACAGAGATGTCTATAAATGATTCTAAATATAAAATTTTGTTAATTGTTTTTACTATCAAATGTTTTCATTAAATTTTGTCAAAAGAACAGTTATTAGTTAATTTATTTGTATGCTGTACTTACTCTCTTTTCTGATCATCTAATACTTTTAAAACTCCACAGAGATGAAGCAGATCAGCAAGATGAGCAGGAAACCATCCACTATCCGGGGATTTATTAAGTAATTTCAATACCTGAAATTAAGAAAACTGAGATTACTGCAACCCTATTTATGACACCAATTTGCACTATAAGTCTCAGGTTTCAGAAATCAACAGTGGAAAACCAATGAATAATAGCAACAATTCACAAGCAGTGGTCTGCTCACTGGTCAATAGGAAAATTAGGTTATGGAAGTTTCACTGTACATAGAAAATTTGACAGATGGCAGGAGGTGTTTTAACCAAGTCAGGATCATTTAAGTGCAATTATCAGAGGATTTCACTGAGTGTGCGTATTTACAAAGTCATGTGCCTTCTTTGTATCGTGTCGAGGAAAAGCAGAATGTGTCGATTTCCTTTCTTCATTCTGGCATTGAAACCGTTGAGCCATTCCTCCATCAATGCTGCTGTCATCCAGGCTCTTCTGTTTGCTCTCCAAAGAACAGGCAGCTTGTTAATGTCCAAGTGTTTAAAGCAGTGAGGTTTGGCTGCTTTGCTTATCACTAGCGGCTGTTCATGTTTTGCTGCCATATTTGCACAAAGAAAAACAGTTAACCATTCTTTGGACATCTTGCCGCCTATACATTTTTCTCTGCGTAAACAGAGGGATTTTGTGGGAAGTGCCCTAAAGAATAATCCAGTTTTGTCTCCATTGAAAATGTCATTTACATCATATCCCTCCAGTAACATTTTAAGCTTCTCTTGCTATTCAGAAACAACCATAGTGTCAACGTCACTTGCTTCTCCACACACCTGATTCCACACAATTTTATGTCTCTTTCTGAAGCTTTCTAGCCATCCATTAAAAGCTTTGAACTTGGGCTTATTCAACTTCTTTGCAAGTTCAAAAGCTTGACTCTGCAGAAAAGGTCCAGAAATTGGCATATTCTTGGAACAAGCGTGAGTAAACCACTCCCATAACCGTTCGTGACTTCTTCATAACCTGTTGTCTTCTGTTTCCTTTTCATTTCAGGATTATTGCCTTCAATCCACTCACTTTTGATACGTTCTTTGTTTTTAAGTGTGTCATAGATTTGAGTTTTTCCGCACTTAATTTAAACATGATTTCACGAACACTTCTCTTCTGTTTCTCATGCATTTCGATGACTTTCATTTTGTCACCTAATGAAAGTCCTACATTTTTACGAGACATCGTTTAAGTTCACTGCAGAGCTGTAAATGAACTACTACTGGCACTTGATAACCAAACAAAGTGTGTAAGGTTTATTTTCAGAAGACCATAAGAATAAAAGAAAGAATGTGAGCACAAAGCCCTTGTCCTCTGAACGCAGGTACCGTATGTATCCTGCAGGCATCGGTTTGGGACAGAAACAGGATTTTCTCCTTTTACAATAAGGTAAGACTGATTAACATACAACCCGCTCCCTAGGCAGAGAGATTGAAAGAAAAGTTTTGCTGCTATAGCTTAAATTCTCAGAATGTTTCAGAAAGAAAATTCTGATTTGATCAGTGGCGGATCCTGTCCATTTCCACGTTGCACAGTTTCAGATTTATCCAGGAAAAATAACACGCATATGCATATGATTTTTGCCAAGAACGATATTTTTTCCCGAAATTAATAGGATTCCTCCATAATCAGGTTCCATTTTCAACAGTTTTCACTGTATATTGTGATCTCACAACAGGAACCACTTGCTGCTCTCATCTCTTCATCAACAACCGATTTCTTAGCATGACCCTGGTTAATCTTTATTGGGTGCTTGCATTCAGGAACATAGTTATGAATCCTGGCAAGACAGCTTGCAAATTATTGTAGCTTATGAACCAATTACATATTGCTTTGTGTTTTAAGACGAATTTGGAACTTTCAGTGATTACAACAGAGAGGAAAACACTCTTTCCCAAATAAAAAAGTGTATGAAGTCGAAAAAAATCCAGTTAAAATATTACCCCTAGACCTGTAATTCAGCAGATACCATAATATTTCATGTTGCAAGTTTTATCTCAATTAGGCCTATAGTTCTGAAATAAAGCTGGATTCGGTAAATAAACTTCTGCCCAAACTAAGTTTATTGCTTAAAATAGGAAAACTCTCATTAATGTAAAGTCCATTTAAAGTAAAAAATTATGTACCCTCAGACAAGTGTATATTGAGGTTCTATTTATTATACCTAGTACGCACATAAAACATCACTACATCATGGATACATCATAATCGTTTGCAAGAAAACGTTTCTCGTCAGCAGTGCAGAAAGAACACATGTAGTGATGTGGGCCGGGAATATTCCCAGTGGGAGGGAACTTATAAAATGGGAATATTGCCGGGAATATTTCTTTTGCCGAGGAAGATTGCCAAAAACTGGGAATTTATGAAAATTTGTAGATTTTGAATGTTTTAACTCTTATTAACAATTGAGGAATCTTAAAACTATGTTAACTAAGCGAGTTCACACATTTTAATCCAAGAATTAACATTGTATACATTAATTCCCTGTATAACCGCATGGGAATTTATGAAAATAAATGGATTTAAATTACTAAAGCATTATTAAAAACCCAAGCATTTTGATCAAGTAATTTCACCTGGGAACTTATGTTCAAACATCTTAGGTCATAAATGTACAAAAACTACCTATTTTATAAATTTCCTGTTTCTTTGTGCTTTTTCAGCTTTACAATTTGTACTTGTTTGGCCAATAATTGCCAATATTGTCATACTCATTTTAAATATATTTTTTATTTTACCAAATATTTTATGTATAACTTAAAATAGAAAGTAGGAGTGCTCAAATAATAAAAATAGCCTACTTACTAAAAAAGCTAGTTAAGTTCATCATAAACATTGTAATACTGTATTAAGATTTATTTAATTACAATGGGCTGTAATGGGGAAATTCAGATCTTTAAAGACAAATAGGCGAATTTTTCCCTCCCTTTCTGGCCCATTGCAATATGCATCACTGCAGCTTTCAGAGAGGCAGCCATAACTATAGTAAAGACTATCAAAAACAGTCACATATTAAAAGCATTGTTCGATGAAATTTCTTCTGAGAAAAAATTTAAAGATCGAATATCTCTGAAGTTGCCTGGGCAGACCAGATGGGGTAGCCATCTTTTTTGTTTGGAGAGTTTGCAAAGTTCGAACAAAGTGGTTCTCCAAAAATTGGCCGTCAATGAAAAGGCTGATCTAGACCCATCCATTAAAAGGAAACTACTAGATGATGCTGTGTTTTGGGTTAAAATAGAAAGGATGATACATTTGCTTAAACCAATTGTGGATCTTATCACATCCATTGATACATAGAGTGGTCAGGAAATTAAACGAAATAGAGAAAGTATGAAGGAAAACTTACTAACATCACCCATGCAAAAATCTGAAGAAAGGAAAGTCATGGAAAAGTTCATTGAGAGAAAAAATGTTGGCATTGGACCAATCCATCTAGCTGCATTTATGCTGGACCCTAAAATGCAGGGAAGTTTGCTCAACCCTACGGAAATACTAGACGCCATAGGTCTTGTTTGTGATTGTGCTCAGCAGATGGGTTTGGATGTCTTAAATGTACAAGAAAGTTTAGCTGACTACAGGGACAAGGAAGGCTTATTCTCAAGAAAGTTTCTTTGGGAAGGGATGGACGACAAGGATAGAATTATCAGGCCTCTAACATGGTGGAGGGGATTGAGAGGTACTTGTCACTTGGCAGATGTAGCCATAAGAATATTGGGGGCACCAGTAACTTAGGCTGCCACAGAGCGTACATTTAGTACGTTCTCTTGGATGCATTCCAAGAAAAGAAACCGTCTTTCATCCGAGCGAGCAGCAAAACTG
Organism: Ectobius pallidus; assembly: GCA_964059195.1. Taxonomy (NCBI): domain Eukaryota; kingdom Metazoa; phylum Arthropoda; class Insecta; order Blattodea; family Ectobiidae; genus Ectobius; species Ectobius pallidus. The sequence goes on from CAXKWD010000012.1 coordinate 24,292,696, forward strand.
ACTTTTCTTTCTTACAACTGGAAGCTTATGAACGCTCCACCACAAGAGAAGAAGAAAGGAACAAGCAAGCAAGCGGAAGGTAACCCAGAGGAGACAGGAGGACAGGGAGAAGATGAAGAAATCCTTGAGATTGAAGAAGATAATGATATTGAGTCTGGCAACGATGACGACGAATTTTTTGGTTTTGGAAATGTAGAAGAAAAGGAGACGGATAAAGAAGATTTAATGGACATTGTGAGTGACAGTGATTAAGGGACTTGACAAAATATTGAATAAGAACAGTAAAGGTGCTGTAAAATGCCCAATAAATAGTTTTAATTAAATTTCTAATACATTTTACATTCTAGTTATGTCTCTGATATTTTTTATTCAATCAATTATAATATTAAAAGACTTGAGACTTTCCCGGCGTTGGTTATATATAATGGTCTCTCGGGCTTCCAACCGGGTTAAAATATGGTTTGCTTCCAAGCTTTCGGCTGCTGTCAGCTCTGCAGCCATCTTCTGGGAGAGAAGTACGCTAGTTCTGTGTCTGGCTCCTTTTTATAGCTGGTGGAGTTTGCAGAGAGCGACCAATCGGAGCACAGGAAATCCCGGGGTGAAAAGCAGGAATGCTATTGGTTGGTGCCGAAAGCTCGGAAGCAAACCATATTTTAACCCGGTTGGAAGCCCGAGAGACCATTATATAAATTATAATATTGTTTGAACATATAAGAGTGTTTGTGTTTATTTAACTGCAAAATTACCACACTGACCTATTAATTTGAGTGATTTTGCTTTTAAATTTATAAATTCTCAGTAATTTTATTTAATAATAATTTTATCTTCGAATATATTTCATTTTTTGAGTTTAATTTAACAATATAATTACTGCTTTTATCTATTAATAAAAGTTTTTTTGGTCTATCTTGGTAATTAATCATAAATTCCCGGGAATTTATGAATTTTTGGAATATTGCCGGCAATATTCCCTGGGAATATTTCCCAGATTTTAAATTCCCGGGAATTTTACATCACTAAACACATGTAATTGTAGTGCCTCCTTGCCACCTATTAAGAGTCAACATGTAACTCATGAAATAAACTAGTTTCAGTTTTACTATAAACTGGTTTCACAGAGCAGTAATCATGGATAAAATGAAGAAAAGAAGACCAGCAAACTAGGAACAATGCCTTAACAATAACATAGAAGCCAGTAACAATGTTTCCTAACAAACTGTTGTAAAAACAGAGGCACAATCTTAAAATTTGATGAAAAAACACCTGACAAATGATCTGCTGATACTGATTCACCCATCTTGATTGTTAGTGTAAAGATTAAACAAAAATGGCAGACCATTTAAAGTGTAATTTGCAAGTATTGACTATTTAATTGTTTATATAGGGTTTATTAATAAAATTCTTTCCTAGGCCGTACACACTCTTGTTATTGCTGTTATTAAATAAGGAATCAGAAAATCAGTACATGACAGAGGTATGGGGAGAGGGAAACTTTTAAGGCGGCTTGGTATGCAATAATATAAATTCACATATAAAATATATTACAATACTAAACAATCTCTGTTATAATATTATCAAATAATAAACAAGTACGAGGGTTATGGAAAGTAAGGCCTGATCACTGATAAAGAAAACAAAAACTTTAATAAGTACGACATATTTATTGCAATATTTTCAGAGATTTATTGGCTACTTCTCTACAAAGTTGGCACCGTTATCAAGGCATTTATCTTAGCAGTGTACCAACAATTGTATGCCCACGTCATAGGACTCTGCCACCAACGTTTGGAGTCATGAAATCACTGCCTAGTGTACCTCACCGTCTTTGTGGAAATGTTTTTCTGGCAGAAAACACTTCACGAGACAGAAGAGATGGAAGTCATTTGGCACGAGGTTGGGGCAGTAGGGTGGATGCTTGAAGATCTCTCATCCAAACGGAAGCAACTGATTCCATGTGGCATTGGCTGTATGGGGCTGTGCATTGTCGTGCATTAGCATAATGCCTCTTGTCAGCATTCCATGTCTCTTGCTTTGGATCGCCCTCCTCAGATTTTTCACCAATGTTTCATCCCCAGTGACAACACTGCCGAGAAACTCATCGCCTTTCTCTGCGTACCGCTGGTGGCAGAGTCCTATGACAAGGGCATACAATTGCTGGTACACCGCTAAGATAAATGCCTCGATGACGGTGCTGCCTATGTAGAGAAGTAGCCAATGAATCTCTGTAAATATTGTAATATTTCTTATTTATTAATGTTTTTATTTTCTTTATCGGCAATCAGATTTACTTTCCGAATAACCCTCGTACATGTGGTCATAACTTAAGGTAACAAGCTGACAAAATTCTTACAGCTACATTCAATTTTTTAAACCTACCTGGTGTAGATCATTATCCATGAGGGCTAGTAATGTTTTATCAGTATCATTCATCCTTGAATTTTGATTGAAAGTATTTATGCATGTAGTAGCATGAAAAGTCAGGTCATGTGTCTTAACCGTTGGGTCTCTGTACAATAACCACCCAGCCATAAACTGATACCAAGTACCACAGTACTCTTTCACTTCAAGGAAAGCTTCTTCATCACCTCTCATTACCTGCAAAAGGAAGGCAGTTTTAATTGTGATTAAACTTCTAATACTGAATAAACATTAACCATTAATACTCAAGAAAAGTTATAAACTCTCTTCATTCTACAGTGAGTCCCACACAAGAGTTGGCCAATGACGCGGGTTTCTGCGTCGCGGCTGGCACAGCTCCAACTCCCGAGCGATCGGGTGAAATATCCATGCAAATAATGCCGCGGTCGTTGTAATGATTCAGGTTCTCACATTTACAGTTAAAATTACAATGAAAATAACCACGTACCTCATCATAAGAGATGTTGGAAATGTCCTCCTCTTGCATCCAGACAATACTGGCACCTTTTTAGGAAATTTTCTTTCACGCGCGTAAGTTCAGCTTCCGAGACAGAGTTACTTTCTCTTTTGATAGGCCTATGTAATATTGTCATTAAGTTCTTCTAACAGTATGCAAATATTATGTATGGGGAAACTTGAAAAATAAAGTGTATAGGTCAATTTCCCATACATAAGAAGAACTTAAAGACATTATTACAAGAGAAATTAACTCTATCTCGGAAGCTGAACTTACGCGCGTGGAAGAAAGTTCCCTAAAAAAAGGTGCCAATATTGCGCTTATGCAAGAGGAGAACATTTCCAACATCTCGTGTGATGAGGTACGTGGTTATTTTTATTGTAATTTTAACTGTAAATGTGAGAACCGGAATCATTACAATGACCGCGGCATTATTTGAGTAGATATTTCACCCGATCGCTCGGGAGTTGGAGCTGTGCCAGCCGCGACGCAGAAACTCGTATCATTGGCCAACTCTTGCGTGGGACTCACTGTACATGAGAACCAAATTTTAATTTTGTGAAAAGTCTCGGGTATATAAATGCTCATAGAAAATAAATAATAAGCAGCCAAAACCATGTTTCCAGGACGAAAGAGAGATAAATAATCATGAAGAATATAGTTGCCCTGTCCAAGAGTTACAAAAAGATACAGAATTTCAAAATCAATCTACAGAAGACATTATTTTAACTTACACATAATTTTACAAGTTGAAAATAAGACTGCATACATTCATAGACAATTATGAAAGTAGAGAAGAATCAAACTAATTTTAAAATGAAATAAGACATGGAAAAACAATCTAACTCTTGGTATGACAGTCATATGTAAATAATTATAGAGTCTGTAATGAAATGTCCTCAAGTACAGTAGAGCCTCGATAATTCGAGCCCTGGTATTTCGAGGTACCGTGTAATTCGAGCTGGTCTTAAGAAAATTAAATTTTCCATAAAACTAGAGTAAAATCCCATTTTTATACGGTGTCCACATGGAAGTTTTACGCACTTCCGAATGTGTTACATTTTGAGCTTTCTTTCGATTTTTCCATGTACAAAAATGCGAGTAAAACTGTCCCACTTAGGGGTTTCGTTCATAATACACAGAAATGGTCTTTGCTTCAGACTGCTAATGCATTTCTATTACAGATTGACAGAAACCGTTAGGTTCAAACTTTCTTTGTCGGGACCTCATGTCAATCAATTTTACAGTGCAGACCATCCTTTCAGAAAAGAATACTGTATTGTTACAGTAATCTCTACTCAGCGACAATGGTAATTAAAAGTGTTTTTCTAGTAGCGCCGCTTTCCCTTTCCACTCCATTAAGGGTCAGATAATGACTTAATCCTTAAAGGATGCCAATGTAGCAAATTGGAAATGTTTGACAATATACATACAGGCGTAACACAGGTATGTAGGCCTACTGTATTGTTTATTTATTTTTTAAACCATTATTCTACTCATTAAACATTTATTTATGGTTTACCCATTGATTTAGTGATATTTCCGTATAGTCCGAGTTTCTTGTAATTCGAGATAGCCTCAGCCCTAATTAGCTCGAATTATCGGGGTTCTACTGTAGATCTATCTGAAATCCAAAGTGCCTGAAGATACTGACAATTGAACAGTATTATCTGGAGCACACAAGATCAGTCCAATAACTTCCCAATGCTAGATGTTATAATTTTCAGGAAAATAACCACAACAAGGTTTTAGTGTTGTTTCTCTCTCAGGGCCATTTCTGGAAATTTCCGCAGGTACTTGTGTATCTGCTGCCCCTCTAAACTACTTTATAATAGTAAATATTACTATTAACTTACATACTAGATGAATAAAGCCTCCTTTTTGTAGGCTTTAGGTGTATCTGCAAGCCAAATCATTCATGAACCACTTATGAGGCACAAATTTACAATATTGGGTTGGTGTTTTAAGCATGAACTGCTTACCATGAACCGCTTCCTGTGGTTTTTTTTTCTGATGAACACAAAAGATTTCTCCATTCATACTGGGACATAAATCGCTAGATGTTTACTATGAAAATAATTTCAATGAACGGTTCGGCTCGCAGAAAATGCACGAACGAAAGAATGATAAAAAATAATAATTCATTGTAGGTCTGCTCTTTGTGGCACAAATATCATGTCAGAAGGTCAAGAGGCAATATCCAGGATTGTTGCGTCATGAAGGAATGCAGTATTAGCATTAGGAAGAAGGAAAAGTTCTTGTTTTGTTTCTAACTATAACAGGTTTCAGATAGCAGTAAGCCATCAGGTGTGGTTGCTTCATTAAAGGGGAATTTAGACGGGGAATATTTTTGCAGAAATGTATGCAGCAATATAATTGCTGAGTGTGGAAATGTAGGGCAATGTTTTGAATACCAACAAGTGTAGCTGTATATTGCCAACATTGTTTCCAGCAATCTTCATATTGCCTTGAGAATTACTGAGAGTGTCCGAATGTTCCAACTGAAATGGGAAACATGACAATATTGCCAGATTAGCCTGAGACTGCAGATGGATGCTATATACATCAGTGTTCTATTCCATTTATGATTTTCAAATTAAAATATCTTGGAATAAAGAGAAATTAATCCGTATGGATAATCTCATAGCAACAGGCATAGCTAGTCTCATATTGGTATCCTTTCTTTGAACTTCCGGTCCGATTAGGTTACACAAAAATTCAAAACAGTTTTTTGACATCATGGTGAAGTTGTTAAACACCTAATTGTCATGTCTTATTTCAGGACACAAATCTATATTACAAAATCTTTTAACCAAATACGATGTTATCCACAAATGCATCTTCCTTCGTTTCAATCGTGTGATTTACTATTGTGAGAAATTACATATGACACTGCTGCAACTTTGATATCCAAGTTGCGAACCAGCTGGCACCATAGTGAGAATTTCTTGCTCATCTAAATAGCTTGTTGCCCATCTATTCAGTTGCTCTACATATCTGAGCAAGTTTTTGCAATCTTTCTCGGACAGTATTAACAAAAAAATGTTGCCTGTCTAAATGCACCTTAATGCAACGTTGGCATGAGAAAGAAGGCAGCGCTCTGTTGTAAACTACACCTTATATTCATTGAAATTATTGTATGTCCCATAATTATGGAAATGTAAATTGCTGCCCTAGGCTTCAACCTACTATAGCCTATTGGAAGAAATGGCTCTGTTCTCTCTACTCTGCAGCCTACTTATTACTTTTTTCAAAACTTACTGTTGAATCAATGATAAATCCTTTATTGTCTGGTCTGTCAATTACTATAATGACAGCTCTTTTTGTAGAACGGAGACTCTTCAAACACTTCATACTTGTATGTATCCCGAAAACGGTAATTATGTTGTAATTAAACAATAAACGTGGGAAGTGATATAAACAGTGAAACTAATGAATCTTAAGAGCTGATGGTCAACTTATATACACTTTAAGCTCCACTTATGTCACATTCTTTCATGGACTAGTTTCGGGGAACACAGACACAGATGGGAACTTATAGCCACTGCCGTGCAGATACCAGTCGACCAACAGCCGAGGATGGGGATCAATTTGGAAGAAGCTGAATTCTGTAAATTCTGTAATTAAAAGAGACCAAGGATCACAATGGACTGCAGAGTTAAAGAATGAGAAGGGAAAAAAAGGAGAACTAATAAGATAAAGTCCGGTCAAGAAAACCACCAATAACGGCCGTGGGTGTCGGCATGCTGACCACATGCCCCCCAATCCTGCCATCTGCCTACGGGAGATGACGCAGCGGTCGGGTGGTAGGCCAAGTCCCTCCAGGGATGTAGCGCCACGGAGTTTAGTTTAGTTTAATAAGATAAAGAACAAATTTATGGAAGAAATTATTTCTTTGACAAAAAGTAAGAATTAACAGATATAGCAATAGAATGATAATTTTTTCACACTGGCCATGTGTATACTAAGGTGGAAAGGTTGAGTCAGACTGAAAAATTCAATGCCAAGGCCGGGATTTGAACCAGGATTTTCGGTTCTGTGCTGCTGCTCTACCATTGAGCTACCATGGCAACGTGCTGGTACAACATTAAATTCTCTAACTGATTCACAACTGCCATGGGTAGCTTAATGGTAGAGCAGCATCACGAAGATCCAAAGATCCTGGTTCAAATCCCGGCTATGGCATTGAATTTTTTAGTCTGACTCAAACTATTCAGATACAGCAATAGCCAACAGTAAAAACTTTTAATAAAAATACTATAACAGTCCTTACCCTCATTAGTTGTTCTAGTTCTCGACAAGTAGAAAATTTACCAGAAGCAAGTTTTTCACCAATGTCATTTCTCCAGCTCTGCCAATATAAAAGGAATTCAGATAAAGATTTGCCTCCATATACCTGAAATGTTAAAATTCCAATCAATAACTTGTTTCAGTGATAGAGAATGAGAATGAAGCCAACAGGCTGTATGTATAGCCTTGTGCTGCTACAGCGGACATTCCGAGAACTGCTCACAGATTACGTATCTGAATAATATTTGATTTGATTAAGACAATTTATTGAGTCTTTTGTGATGTAAAATGTTGAACATTCCAGTCCTTATTGTGATAATACAGTGAGTCCCACGCGGGTTTCTGCATCGTGGTGGGCACAGCTCCAACTCCCGAGCGAACAGGTGAAATATCTATGCAAATAAAGCCACGATTGGTGTAATGATTCAGGTTTTCACATTTACAGTTGGAATTACAATCAAAATGACCACGTACCTCATCACAAGAGATGCTGGAAATGTTCTCCTCTTGCATCCACACAATACTGGCACCTTTTTTAGGAAATTTTCTTTCACGCACATAAGTTCAGCTTCCAAGACAGAGTTAATTTCTCTTGTGATACTGTCTTTAAGTTCTTCTAACAGTATGTGACTATTATTTGTGGGGAAACTTGAAAAATAAAGTGTACAGGTCAATTTCCCATACATTATAAGAACTTAAAGGCAATATCACTATAGCACTAATAGCACTAATAGAACGGAGAGAATACCTCAAACACACCAGGGACGAAAGCGAGAGGCATAAGCAAGCATACGCAGAAATTGATAAAGCAACAAAAAGGGAAATACGCAAAGATCTTCGCGAACACCGCCACCAAAAAGTAAAACAAACTCTAGAGTCTACTAAATCAACCAGGAAAGCAAAGAAAGAACTGGGAAACAGAAAACAATGGATCCTAGGTACACAGGGCCCACAAGGTGAACGAATAACCTCTAGAGCAGACATCATAACAGAAGCTACGGAGTTCTACGAAACCCTCTATACGAGCTCCCTCCCAAACACCGACCACAATCAATACTGCCTACCAAGTAAGGACAACAATGAAGAAGTCTTACCATTCCTACAGAGCGAAGTAAGATCCGCCATAGAAGAGCTTAAACACAGCAAAACTCCAGGTGAAGACTATATATATAATGAACTCTTGAAAGCAGGACTAAATCATATATTAGCACCCCTCACAGAAATTTTTAACAAAATCCTAGACTCAGAAACCTTACCAACTCAATGGAAAACCAGCAAGATAATTCTCCTGCACAAAAAAGGAGCAAAAGACCAACTAAATAACTACAGGCCAATAAGTCTGATGTCAAATGTCTATAAGTTGTTCTCCAAGCTACTAACAAAAAGGATCACGAGGACATTAGATGAAAACCAACCGGAAGAGCAAGCAGGCTTTCGCTCGGGCTACAGCACGGTGGACCATCTGCAAACAATCACACACGTCATGGAAAAAACGGACGAATTTAACCTACCGCTATACATTGCCTTTGTCGACTACAAAAAAGCCTTCGACTCTGTGGAACACCCAAGTATATTCCAGGCACTGACTAAACATGGAGTGGAACATAAGTACATAAGACTAATAGCTAAATTATACGAGGACTCACATGCTACAGTGATGACAGAAAGAAAAGGGGAACCTTTCAAACTAAACAGAGGTGTAAGACAAGGTGACCCAATATCCCCTAAACTCTTTACCAGCATGTTGGAAGAAATATTTCGTAGGATAAAATGGGGAAACAAATTTGGAATTGTAATGAATGGCTACAGACTCACCAACTTACGATTCGCTGATGATATAGTCTTATTTGCCAGAACGGCAGAAAGCCTTCAAGAAATGTTACAGGAGCTCAGTGACCGCAGTAGAATGTCCGGACTACACATGAACATGGAGAAGACACAAGTCATGACAAACAGACAACCAACACTCATCAAGATTAATGGATCAGATCTAAAATATGTGTCAGAGTACATTTACTTGGGGCAAGTTGTATCATTCCAAAACCATATGGGGAAAGAAATAAAGAGGAGAATCTCCTCAGCATGGAGAGCTTTCTGGGGACTGAAATTCATCCTGATGGACAGATCATTAAACAAAAGACTAAAATTAGCGGCACTAGAATCCTGCATCTTCCCTTCACTTCTGTATGGATGCCAGACATGGAGTTTGACATCAGCTCAGAAGAATAGCATAAAAACTTGCCAACGGAAGATGGAACAGAGGATATCTCTCAGAGACAGAATTTCAACAGAAAGACTGAGAAAGATGTCAGGACTAACCGACGTGGCCCAGCGCGCATGCAGCCTGAGAAGAAGTGGGGTGGTCATGTAGCGAGACTTCCAGGTACCAGATGGGGAAACATCTCTACTGTATGGGACCCTAGGATCGGCAAAAGGGAGAGAAGAAGACCAAGAACGAGATGGGTAGATTTCTTCAGAAGGCGTGCCGGGGTACACTGGTCCAGCGTAGCAAAGAACAGAGATGTCTGGAGAAGCCTACACACCGAGTTGCTGGAAGAAGTTTAGTGAAAGTGAAGTGTTTACCAAGCTCATATGGACCAGCTCACCATATTCTCATATGGTGAGCTGGTCCATATGAGCTAACCGAGCTACCCCTCATCAGAGGGAGGCCCTAGCCCTGAATGGGACACATGTGGCTCATTCATTCATTCATTCATTCATTCATTCATTCATTCACTCTGTGGCAATGTTAAAGAAATGGTTTAATGTACCCAATTCTAACTGCATTCACACACATAAATGGTAATTTAGTCATAGTTCTCATTTCTTTTTTTTCTTGTACATTAGTTTTTCTTATTGAAATATATCTTTTTACTTCCTCTGCCCGTACCGTAGGTACTATAGGTAGAGGAAGTATTGTTTTCGACCCCCAAATTCGAAGTTGAGTTTTTAACATATATACACGTTTCAAGGCCCCCTGAATCCAAAAATACTATTTTTGGAAACATGTCTGTGTATCAGTGTGTGTGTGTGTCAGTGTGGAATATCTGTGAACAAGCTAGCTCCAAAACTGAAAATCGTATGAAAACAAAATTTCGTATTTGAGTAAGGTACCTTCCGAAGATGTGAGCTGAAGATTGGCGACAAGTTTCTCTTATTTTTAAGGGGACTTTACATGAAGAATTTTTCGTTTTTCGCCATTTTCTCGAAAACGGCTCTAACGATTTTCTTTAAATTTTGCACATGGGTTGCTTATACCAAGAGCTAAAACTTTTATGTAGAACTTTTTTCGAAAAAATTATCTGAAGGGTAGTTATAAGCCACCCACTGTGAATACATGCTCTTTGCAATACGGCCTCATATAACGGAAAGTCGTACGAAAACAAAATTTTGTATTTGGGTTAGTTACCTTCTGAGGCTGTTACACGAAGAGTGGCAACAACTTTCCCTTACTTTAAGGGGACTTTACACGAATAAATTTTTGTTTGTCACGATTTTCTCAAAAACGGCTCGAACGATATCCTTTAAATTTTGTACATGGAGTGCTTATACTAAGAGCTAAAACATTTATTTGAAACTTTTTTCAAAAACAATTCTCTGAAGGGTGGTTGTAAACTACCCACTGTTTGTAAATACTCTGTCTTGCCTGGTGAACAACTCAATAAGCGGACATTCACGGCCTCTTATTCTATATAAGTACGTGAAGTGAGAAAGATGTATTGTTGGCCATGCTTACAGTAAAGAAATATCTGAGGGGAATATTCAATAAATTTCTGAAATTATTCTGAATGGCGGAAAGTTCAATAAACGTCTGCAGTCAGTTGATTTTCTTCTTTTTTTAGTTTGTCCATAGCCTGTGTTTTTAGTCGCAGCATTCAAATGAGGGGCTATAATGTATTTACAGCATAATTAGTGTAAAATTGTGTCTTGCGATTCTGTACAAGGATATGTGAATACTGCTAACTTTTATTTGGGCAGAGGAAGTTATGTGACTTTCACATCAGATTTTTTATAACTAATTTACATTCTAAATAAGCCCAATGTTCAGTAACTAATGCAAGTTGGAAAAAAAATATTTAAAAAAACTCACATAATGATTCCTCTTACCCACTGAGTCTACACAAACCACTTTATTTTATTGCTGTAAAATCAGTCCACTAGTCATATTAAACCTATATCAGAGTTTGTTATTATTAGGCCTAAATCTAATGGAAAAACTGAAAGTATTTCATGTATTTTGCAAGAACAATTATCTTTGTATAATTCCAAGTACCATAACCTTATCCAAGTTTTTACCTAAAATAAAAGTGAAAATATACAAAATTGAAAGTTTTTAGCAAATTGCAAAGATATTATAAATACATGTTGGTAAAGTATATGCCAGCAGCAGTGGTTATACACAGAGTATAAATAAATAATGTAATACAAAACAAAAAACAAAAAATTGCCCTCCGACAAGATTAGAATGTATGACCATAGAATTTACAATTTCATATGCTACCACAGAGCTAAATGAGTCACATTAGGGAGTGTTGCATTTGAATGTATTAGCTTGCCGCAAAGGTGACCATTACTCCTGAGCATTGTCTGTCTCCATTGTGGAGGGAGATCAGGAAAAATACATATTAATCTTTGTTCTTTATTTCTGGAATCCTTATTTTCCAGTGAATGCACTCTACAATCTGCCAAAACCATATATTAGCTAAAATTTAAGTGATATTCCGAGTATTACTAACAACAGAACATGAAACCTGGCTGAATCGTGGAACTTGGCTTCATCATCATCAGGATCTAAAGGCAATGCCTTGTTGTAGTAGTCATGTCTTCCTCTTCATCGCTGTTCTCTTCAAATTTTCATACGACAGGACGTCCATATCCTTGATCATGCCTTTAACGAATGAATTTCTAGGACGTCCTCTTGATTTCTTCCCCAGTATTTTCCCTTCAAAAATGTTGTGCCGAAATGTATGACCCACTAACTTTGCTATTCTACTCTTAATTGAATTCAGAAGGGATCTCTATTCCATCACTTCATTAAGCACTTCTTCATTTGTTTTCCTATCCACCCAACTCGTCTTTGTTAGTCGAACTTGGCTTAATTAAGAAAATTCCTTTCTTATATGCAACAGACAATCAGTTTCGGAATCCTTACTGGCAAATGCATCCAACAACTGCTCTCCCCAATAGATTAGAATCATGTACTGTGCAGGGTACAGCAGGACCCCATTAGTCTGGATTTCGCTTAATCTGGACAGCCATTACAAATATTTGAGGCATCTGCATGAATTAATTATTAAAGAAATTAATGTGAAAGGAAGTCAACAAAAGATCAGCAGTTTCTTCAAACCAGTAAGTATGTCAAGTATGGTCAATGAAGGCGTGCCTTGATTGCTGCACTAGTTATTCTGTATTTTGTAGGGCCTAATACTGTATGGAATTATATCTTGTATACTAAATAACCTTTGTATTTCTTATATTTAAAATAAACATTCTTTTTACTAAACAATGTTTAAATATGTACATTGGCTTATTTCGTAGGTAAGTTTGTTTAATCCGGACAAACTAGAGCCCCTATTAGTCTGGATTATTGAGGTTCTACTATATGAGTGAAAACTTAAATATACTATCCTAGGATGCCATCTTCCTGGCTTGACACAATACAATTTCCAATCTTGAAACACCCTCCGTCTTCATTTGACAAGATTTTCCCCATCTGAAAATGCTCTCAAGACCAGTTTCAGCTACTATTAATATCAATGCCCTCTGCCTTATCTTGAGCGATAACTATTATATAGTGTGATATGAGTCTCAAGTCTGAACTTTGAAATCAGTTCTTACCCAATATCTTCTCAAAGAACTGGCTTGCAGCAGTACTCAAAATACGTTTACTGTACTTCAGAGCGTCTCAAAACTGATCTTGAGTTTCTCAGGCAAACAGATCTATTATTATGGTCCTTAGTCACTGAGCATGTTGTATGGAATACTGTACTGCTCTGATGCTTGGCGAATACTGGTAATTAATTTTCTTTGTTTTACAGTTATGACAGAATTTTCTGTGAAAATTGTACAATTACACTTCCTTGTCGACCTCAATGAATAATTTTTAATTTTGCCTCAATTGCCATAAATGAACTTAAAAAACTTTAAAGCATAAAATAAATATATTACTCACCCTGAAAATCAATGATTTTGTATCTCCAGCAGATACATTCTTGTAATACGTCAAAAATCTCTGTGTAAGATATTTTCTCATAAACTTTCAGTTAATTCAATACACAATTTGTACCTACGCATCGAAAGAAGCTGTGTGAACAGGAGATTTCTACATTAAACGGGGTATTATTGTCTTTGTAAATACACGCTGCTGATCGTAATGAACTTCAGTGATTGGATCTGCATTGCTTTAAAACTCCGTGGTGCGACATCCCCGAAGGGACATGGCCTACCACCCGACCACTGCGTCATCTACCTATAGGCAGATGGCAGGAATGGGGGGCATGTGGTCAGCATGCCGACACCCATGGCCGTTAATGGTGGTTTCCATGACCGGAGCCGCTACTTCTCTATCAAGTAGCTCCTCAATTTGAATCACGAGGCTGAGTGCACCCCTACCAGACCTCCCTACCTCAGAAAAATCCGAGGAGGTACCGGGGATTGAACCCGGGCCAACGGATCCGTAGTCAGCGACGCTAACCACAAGACCTTGCCGACGGTCCTGCCTTGCTTTACAGTCTCATTATTTAGGACTTATCTTCAACTACATAGAAAGCAAACAGCAGAATACAATAAATTATTAAGCCTTCTCTGAGAGCCATATAACATTCTCTATGCACAATAAAATGCAGGAAATTTTACCCAAAATGTAAGTTATAAAATTTAGCTGCAGCATACATTTGAAATAAAACATTTTCGGTATACACAGTAGAAGCCCTATTTAGCGTTGTCCGATTTACCACGGATTTGGATTTAACGCAAAGCAATTCTTTCCCCCCCCCCCCCAAAAAAAAATTAGGAAAGTGTAAATATTATTAAAGTCTTTTTTTCATGAAGCTGCAAAATGTGTTACTGCAGTATGAATAACGACTTACTGGGTTTTACTTGTCAGTAAGTGCAAACAATAACAAGGGGTGAGTTTTATGACTGGATTCCTGAGATTCACAAAACTAACCGGACTTTGTACCCCAGCTTGGTCTGACTCTACCAACCGTAAGTATATGAGGCTTTTATACCTGTAAATTCAGTAGAGTATCATTCACACAGTGGCAAGGCCTATTCTGTTACTGATAGACTGAAAATGATTGATTGTGTTAAGAATGGTGCTTCATCCCACCAAAGTAATCTTACCAACTATTTTAGGCCTAGTACAGTGTAGTGATATAGTGTAAATAATTGTATGATCTGCAGGAATGAAGACAAAAAAACAGGTGAGCCATTTTTAATTATGTTTACATTCTCTGGAGTTCGATATATTGCAGTAAAGCTATAACGTGGGGGCAAGGTATGTCCCTAACAGCCTTGGCAACATAGACTTGAAGGAGGAGGAGAAAGGGAGAGGTTGAAGAAGTGATACCGTATTTATTCGAACCTAACACAACTATCGAATCTAATACGCACCCCAATTTTGAAACTTTAAATCATAAAAAAGTTTGTTGGCGATGTAATACACATCAATGGTAGGATGTTTTATTTTGTATTTTACCTTTTTACATTACAATGAGTATTTGAATGCTGATGAATAAAGGACAGTATAATGGTTTATAGTTCAGTAGCGTAAAACCAAAAAATTAGACGAATCGGAAATAATTGCTACAAAAGGTTTTATTGTTTTAATGGCTTCATTTGTTGCCCAATATGACTATCCTAGGTTTTCCCCCTCGGCGGAGTTGTGCATAAGTGGTGGGGGTAAAAATGTGGCCCCCAAAGGGGTAGTTTTGCGGTTTTACGGGTTTATCTCATAAAGGACTCACGATATCGAAAACATAGTGGTATTAAAAGTTGTAGGGCATTAAATTCTGCATTGAATGAGACTATACACATATTTTTTAGACAACGCGTTCCCATAATACTGCTCATCAAAGTTGGACAAATTTTACATATTTATAACAAATTTTCGTTTTATGTTCTGCTTTTTGGTAATATCATCTAACTTAACACATCTATCAATAAAGTGGTCTATACAAAAGTAATAAAGGAATAAATTCTGCGTTCGATGAGATTAAAAGTGAATTTGTTGGACCACCCGTTTCCGTAAAGTTCTACATTTAGTCCAGTAGTGTAAAACCCAAAAATTAGACGAATCGGAAATAATTGCTACAAAAGGTTTTATTGTTTTAATGGTTTCATTTGTTGCCCAATATGACTATCCTAGGTCCCCCCCCTCCGGGGAGTTGTGCTTAAGTGGTGGGGGTAAAAATGTAACCCCAAATGGGGTAGTTTTGCGGTTTTATGGTTATATCTCGTAAAAGACTCACGATATCGAAAACATGGTGGTATTAAAAGTTGTAGGGCATTAAATTCTGCATTGAATGATACTAAACACATATTTTTTGGACAACCCATTCCTATACTACTGCTCATCAAAGGTGGAAAAATTAGAGCATTAAATCTGCTGAGCGCCTCCGCCGAAGCAAAAGACATACTACTCCAGAGGTCATCTTTACCGAGTTATTGGTGGTGACCATGACTCAGGAGCAATTTCTTTTTAATGACAGAAATAAAGCACGTCTTATTAGCTTGCTTACTGAAAGACTTGAAGGTGAAGGCTTCTCAGTCAAGCAAGCTGATAAAGACGCAGACCACCTGATTGTTGCCACAGCTCTTGAGGTATCACAGGAGCATGAGAAGGTTGTGGTAGTTGGTGAATATACAGACCTCCTCATCATGCTAAATGCCCTAGCCACACCATCAGCAAACATATATTTCTCAAAACTTGGAAGAGGAACGACCCCAACAAAAGTATTGGTCCCAACAGCTTCGAACTGGCAGACAACATCAGAAGGCCACTCATATTTCTCCACGCCATAAGTGGATGTGACACAACTTCGGCACTCTTCAGGCAGGGCAAGAAGAAGGGGGTCAAGCTGTTGGTCGAAAATATATGTCTTCTCGAAGAAATAAAACCTTTCTTAGAACATGACACTCAAGCTGAAGCTATTGCTGAAGCTGGCCTACAATTTTTAACAACCCTCTACAGAGGTAGGGCAGGAGATACTTTAGATAAATTGCGATTTGACCTATTTTCCAAAGCCCTCGTGAAATCCAAATTTAACCTGGCATCCCTACCACAAACATCCGAAGCAGCCAGCCAACATTGCTTGAGAACTTACCTACAAGTACAAATATGGTTAGGACACCAGATGGATCCGCTCCTCTGGGGAAGGCAGGCTTCAAAGTTTGGACTTGACCCCGTTCCTACCTCCAAGGAACCAGCTCCACAATCTCTTCTCTCCACAATTTTCTGCAAGTGCAACAAGGGGTGTGCACGTGGTTGTGGGTGTCAGAAGGCTGGAATCAATTGCTCATCGATTTGTGCCAACTGCAAGGGGAACTCCTGCACTAACTCCCTCCAACCAGATGCAACTGACGAACCAGATGTTGACGAAGACCTGGACTGCATATATGGGGCGACGACAATTACAGACTTTTACGAGCCGAGTGATGGGGTGAAGGACTCCTTATCAGAAATTACTGACTTTGAGGAGCCGAGTGGCCCAGCGACAATGAAACATCGACGTCTGTAAAATTGTGTATCTACCATTTTTCCCCTTTTCATCTTCATACTTTTAACTACAATTTTTGTTATGAAATAAAATCATCATTAATTGATTTGAAGAATTATGTTTCTTTTCTACAATTTTCATATTTTATATATTTACTAAGCACAAGACTAGTACAATGGAGTGCTATAGTACTATGTTTACACATCTCTATTACCGTATTAAAAGAATTAGAAAATTCTTGGCCAATTTGCTTCATTTTTTTAAACGAATAGTATTTAAGCACAGATATATTATCGGGCATTGGAAATCACCCAACTACCACCATCTTCGAGATACAGAAATTCTGTAACTTTGAGAGGCGATATCTCAGGCAGCCGGTGATAGGCTAAGAACACTCACCAGAAACAGCTCTTTAACATGCCGAATTGATCACTCAAATCAGTTGAGTGAGAGGAAAGTTATGCGTGGACAATCAATTTTTATAAAACTGAAGAGGTAAAAAAAGAGAGATTTTTAATAATAACACACAAAAAAAATTGTGTTGGGGGTGCAAGAATTTCTTCTTCTTTTCTTAATTTTTTTAGAGATATTTTTAGTTAACAAAAAAAGTGATGGGGGCTAGACATTTCTTCTTCTTCTTTCAGAAGTGTTGCAGAGCAGCACGGGTCCACAAGTTTTTCAGAAATATGTAGAATTTGTCCAAATTTGATGAGCAGTAGTATGGGAATGGGTTGTCCAAAATATGTGTTTAGTATCATTCAATGCAGAATGTAATGCCCTACAACTTTTAATAGGGCCATGTTTTCAATATTGTGAGTCCTTTACGCGATATAACTGTAAAGCCGCAAAACTACCCCTTTTGAGGTCACATTTTTACCCCCCACCACTTAAGCACAACTCCGCCGGAAGGGGGGGAAACCTAGGATGTCATATTGGGCAACAAATGAAACCATTAAAACAATAAAACCTTTTGTAGTAATTATTTCCGATTCGTCTAATTTTTTGGTTTTACACTACTGGACTAAATGTAGAACTTTACGGAAACGGGTGGTCCAACAAATTCACTTTTAATCTCATCGAACGCAGAATTTATTCTTTTATTACTTTTGTATGGACCACTTTATTGATAGATGGGTTAAGTTAGATGATATTACCAAAAAGCAGAACTTAAAACGAAAATTTGTCATAAATATGTAAAATTTGTCCAACTTTGATGAGCAGTATTATGGGAACGGGTTGTCCAAAAAATATGTGTTTAGTCTCATTCAATGCAGAATGTAATGCCCTACAACTTTTAATACCACCATGTTTTCGATATTGTGAGTCCTTTACGAGATATAACCGTAAAACTGCAAAACTATCCCTTTGGGGGCCACATTTTTACCCCCCACCACTTATGCACAACTCCGCCGAGGGGGAAAACCTAGGATAGTCATATTGGGCAACAAATGAAGCCATTAAAACAATAAAACCTTTTGTAGCAATTATTTCCGATTTGGATTTTAATTCTACTGGACTATTAGGTGGGATAAAGAAGAGGGTGCAGGGCAATGAATACTTCCTAATTGAACCTCACCATCTTCCAACATGTTTGGTGTTCAGTTTAAATGTCAAAATAATACTTCAGCCCGAGTTTGTGCAAACCAGTAATAAGCAACTGATAAATGTAACAAAGTCGAGAATTACAGCAATGCATTGCTACATAAGTAATCAAAGTTACTGCTGAATTACGGAACAGATTTACATGTGAATCTAATGCGCCATCTAACCAAATGTGCACCCCAATTCTGAATGCTACAAATGGACAAAATAAGAGCACATTACATTCAAGTAAATATGGCAGATTGTTCCAAACAAAAATTTTGACGTTCTACTACATAAAAGCACTGAAACAACTAAATCAGTATTAGCAGGAGAAGGAAGAGGAAAAAAAACACGCTCTACTAAAGAAAAGTGCTGAAACAAATATATAAGAAGTAGTAGCAGGAGAAGGAAGAGAAAAAATGTTCTACTATATAAAAGTGTTGAAACAACTATATAAGAAGTAGGAGTAAGAGTAGCAGGAGAAGATTAGGAGGTAGAGGAGGAGGAAGAGGAGGAGGAGGAGGAGGAGGAGGAGGAGAGGTAGGTTGAATAAGTGATAAGAGAAATCTGTACTGGTTATGTACAAACAAAAAATCTATTTTCCACTTTATAAAAGCGCTGAAACAGCCCTGGCAGTGGCAGGAGGAGGATGAGGAGGAGGAGGAAGAGGGGAAATTGAGGAAGTGATAGAGAAGTCCGAGGAAGTATTACTCGTTATGTACAAACAAATACTTTACATAAACGTGTCGAAACAACTACACTAGAAGTAGTAGTAGTAGCAGAAGGAGAAGGAAGAGGAGGGGTAGATTAAAAAAGTGATACAGAAGTCTGTGCAAGTATTACTGGTTATGTTCCAAAAATTTTAACGTTCTCCTATATAAAAGCACCAAAAGAACTAGTAGTAGTACAAGTAGTAGTAGTAGTAGTAGTAGTAGTAGTGGTAGGAGTAGGAGGAGGAGGAGAAGGAGGAGGAAAAGGAGGTTGAGGAAGCATAGAGAAGCCTGAGGACATTCTACTATAGAAAAGTGCTAAGACAGATACGGTGTCTGTTGGACTCTGCTTGACCAACCATGCAGTAAAAAAAGGTTACCAAGAAGAGGGTTTAATTCATGTTACATTGATTTTCTCAACCACCTACGGTGCATACTTACACTGTACATTGGCATTGTTCTTATCACAGTGTCAGCAGCTTTAAATGGCTCGCTAGCATTTGCAGAATGAAGTTTTAATAACTGTCGTGCAATATCTAATCTCCCTTGAAGAATTAAGCCTATGACAGTCTTCCAATACTCTGGCTCCTTCTCTGCTGCATATTCTATACCAGATTCACTGCGTTCACTCCTCCTGATGGTTTGGGCCTGGCGTTCAGCATGAAAGAAATGGAATCTTATCCATTCCATTAAATGTGGAAGTACTATGTTACCTGTAAGGAAATATAACTTCTATAAAATCTACATATTTCTGTCAAGATTCATTTAAATGAGTATGTTTACAGAAAATTCCTCCATCAGGACTTGAACCTGTACCTTTGGTTTACAATACTGATTTTTACCAACCAAGCAGGTCAGAATTCATAAGGTGGCAGATGGAATCTTTCTCCTTAGATTAAATGGTCAGCCTCTCTAAAATACTCTTTAGTGATGTATGTTATAAGTAGGGCCAGCATTTTTATGTAATATCAAAGTGCAAAATATGTATATAAAAATGTAGTAAACATCAGGGAAATATGTAACAAAATAAGTAATAATTACAAAATATGCACTTTAAAATTAATATTTTTAATGCAATAAATATACGAAAATGTCCACACAAGCTTCTGCACACCACCTCTTAATTTTGACAGTGAGTGCAACTTGTATGATTTACCAAATTAAAGTCAAAGGACGAATGCTTCAGATATGCACTTAAGTTTGTAGAGAAATGTATATTGTAGCAAAACCTGTTGTTCTCGTGCCCTGAAAACTCACTTTTTGAACCCGATTGTCCCATTTGAGTTAAGAGTACCTGTTTAGAAGACACACAATATTTATTATTTGTGTGCAATGAATTATGTAAATGTTAATCTTAAAGCTGTAACCTCATGGAACATCCTGTAGTTGTTACACTCTTAAAACATTACTACTTTCCCTCCATTGTAAAACATTCATCACAATACTTGACCAATGGCTTAATTTTGACCCCAGACTAGATGCGGGGAAAGCAGAGTATCTGCTCTAGCAGCGTTGCCATACGTCGTTATCTGAATTACGAAAACTGTTAATATTTGTATTTCATTTACATGAAAACCATCAATTGTATAGCAAAACTGCAAAGGAAAAAAACATTCCTAATAGATTTATTTAATTAAATCATTAAAAATTAGGATAGTACGAATGATACTTATCGAGTGAAGCAGGAGTAAACATTTTAGACAAAAACCTTTTTATCTCTAAAAGTATTCACTTCCCACCAAAATGTTATTTGCATTTTGTGTTGTATTCTATTCAACGACCACGATGTCAAAATTTTTGCACTTATACCACTTCCACCCTGTATATAAGGAAATTTTTGAACCTCTTTCATCAAAGATTTGTTATGTTAAGGGAATAAATTAATTTACTTATATGAATGCATCAATTCTAATTCTAATCTAACTATTCATTCTTACCAGGAATGTAATCCACATAAAGAATCTCGCAGAAGTGCCACAAGAACTCAACCCCGTAGAATGCAGCAATCAATTTTAAGCATTCCTCTTTTCTTGGTGCATCAGGCTTAGCAACTTCTGCCTGCAAGTTCTCTAAGGCTGCTCGAACAATAGACCTAAGGATGAGAAATTAACAATGTGATTTTAATATATTATGAAGATTTTTTTTATGCACTGGCATAGCTTCAGCATATAAATGACAGAAAATAATTATTTGTAATACATGTTTGCAAAAAGAGTAAAACTTATCTTGACAGTTTACTATATGAAAATGCTTGAAATAGAATTAAATAATGATAATAATTTGAATACAATTAATGTCATAGCTACCCGTTATCTCATAAAGACTGTGTCAACTACAACCAAAAACAGGGTTTCATCTATCACTGATCTTTTCTTTTTTCCCCTTCCTACCTCATGAGTGTCTGTCATGTTAAGCCAATGTTCCTTGATCCAATTTGTTGGTTGAAAAATTTGTATCAAGTAGCGTTCCTATACAATTATTACTGGCTGTGCACACGAGAGTGCGTTTTGATCCAATATACAGCGCCAGCTGTTCTCTGGAAACGAAAATCGATAGCTACTACAATCGACATGGTGGTTGAAATGTACGCACTTGACACAAGTAACATTTTTTACGGGATCTTTATCATAATTTCCAGAGCACCTCAGTGTTTATTCCGGTTGCAATAATGGTTATTGTTAATATTGTTGTAAATTCAAAGTTTTAGCATCTGTTAATCTTCTTGGCTTTAATATTGTATCATTTTATCGTTTTGGTTATACTCGGTGGTCGAGTGAGCACTGGCAGTGGAGAGAATCAGCTGTACAGAGGAAGAAGCCATGTTTCTACAGTGAGTCCCACGCAAGAGTTGGCCGATGACGTGGGTTTCTGCGTCGCGGCTGGCACAGCTCCAACTCCCAGGCGATCGGGTGAAATATCGACGCAAATATTGCCGCGGTCGGTGTAATGATTCAGGTTTTCACATTTATAGTTAAAATTACAATGAAAATAAAGACGTACCTCATCACAGGAGGTGTTGGAAATGTTCTCCTCTTGCATCCACCCAACACTAGCACCTTTTTAGGAAATTTTCTTTCATGCGCATAAGTTCGGCTTCCGAGATAGAGTTAATTTATTTTGTGATATTGTCTTTAAGTTCTTCTTATGTATGGGAAATTGACCTATACACTTTATTTTCAAGTTTCCCAATAAATAATATTTACATACTGTTAGAATAACTTAAAGACAATATCACATAGGCCTATCACAAGAGAAAGTAACTCTGTCTCGAAAGATGAACTTATGCGCATGAAAGAAAATTTTTTAGAAGGGTGCCAGTGTTGGGTGGATGCAAGAGAAGAACATTTCCAACACCTCCTGTGATGAGGTACGTGTTTATTTTCATTGTAATTTTAACTATAAATGTGAGAACCTGAATCATTACACCAACCGCGGCATTATTTGCGTAGATATTTCACCCGATCACTCGGGAATTGGAGCTGCGCCAACCACGACGCAGAAACCCGCGTCATTGGCCAACTCTTGCGTGGGACTCACTGTACATCATGCAAGTCATGCAGGGATAGAATGACCCGCGTCATTGGCCAACTCTTGCGTGGGACTCACTGTACATCATGCAAGTCATGCAGGGATAGAATGACGCTCATTGGTTGATTTCATATTTTTGGATGGAAAAACAGAAACGTTTCTATTCCGTTGCGTGCAAAACAACTGTATGGAAAATATAGGATGAAACTGTGTGCAATGGCAGTCAGCCATGTCACATGTTTCAATCTGAAGGTTTGTAGACATTTGGATCAAAAATTGGATCGTGGGACATCGGCTAATAAGACGTACAATATGAAGACAAGAATTCCATCAGTTTCTTATGTGGTTATATAATACACATATTTATATAGCCGAAACAATGAAATTTAATCAATGCTAAATTTTTAATATGTGGATGCTGAATACTGATGTAGACAAGTGCATGCATTTTAGTTTACCCTTTTGGTAACATTTTGGACTAGAATTCAGGTGTTTGAACTTTTTATTCATGCCAAATTGGATATTTACTAACATAAAATACATCAACAATAGAAAATAAAGTTTCACGACAGATTCCAAACTCACGATGTGTTCTCAAAGTATAAACACAGCCAGGTTATACTGAATTATCTTTGAATCTATTATAACTGGAAAATCAATAAAATGTGGTGAATTTGTAAAATCATAGAAATGTATATGATATAGTTTGAACAAGGAAAACGTCAGTATACATTACCATTACTAGGCAGTATGCTCACGTGTAGAATGAGTTAAATTTATGTCGTATAGTTTTTAGCTGTATAAACTTCATGGATCTTCAGTTTTTGTGCTCTGGAAGCAGATGTCTGCTGGAATGAACAACCTCTATCCATCATAGAAATGTATATGATATAGTTTGAAGAAGAAAAACGTCAGTATACATTACCATTACTAGGCAGTATGCTCACGTGTAGAATGAGTTAAATTTATGTTGTATAGTTTTTAGCTGTATGAACTTCATGGATCTTCAGTTTTTGTGCTCTGGAAGCAGATGTCTGCTGGAGTGAACAACCTCTATCCATCTCACTCATTCTCTACTCTCTCGCCACACATTGGCATAAAAAACTCTATACATACAGCATTTTCATGTGACATGATGTCAGCTCACTTGTGTTTCAAATATTGTTTTTTTAAAAATAAGACAAAGGTTGTATACGACGTACATTTCCATCCATCTTATAATCTATTCCTACAAAATATATACTGTGTAGCGTTACATTGTCCAACTAAACCTCGAACCCAATCCCTTTATCACTCACCATGGAAAACAAGATGTGTATTGTTTTGTTTTACCAATAGAGTTCGTCTGGATAATATCAGCTATACCTTTTACCTATAAAGAAAAGGGAAGGTTTCATCACCCGATTAGTGATGGCCCAGCCAATGTGGAGATTGTTAATAAAGTTCTTTCGTAAAAATCACTTGAGCAGACACACCGATGAAGAACTGTCACTGTTGGACCCCGAGTTTTTAGCTGAATGTGTGGCTCAGAGTATTTACAGGGTCTACGCCAGACTTCCCGAAAATGTGAAATAGCGTGAAATTATAAAGCAGTGTTTGAGATGTGAGAATCATTATGGCGATTGTTGTTTCAATGGACCAAACTAAATGAGGAAAAATTGTTATTCGTTCAAGTTTTAAAAATACATTCACATCGATACTGAGTGGTATGAGTTCTTCTGCATGATGAAATACGAACTGAAAACTCAACATCTGCTATTACTGGTTTACGACCTCGCTTCGATGTGAACATCTTGCAGGCAACAGACATTGTGACGTCAAATGTTTTTTTATATTACTTCACATATGGCTTGTGCTTTGCAGAACGTAGTGGTATTAAGAATTTGGATGAAGTCTCATTTTAATTTTTCCAGTTTTGTTCTAAGATATGATTTGAAAAAAAAAAAATTGTTTAAACACTTATTTTTCTTTCTTTCATTCCAACCCTCACCCAACCAGTGGATTTTTTCAATAAGAAATTTTTTGAAATAAATAAATATTAAATTTTATGAAAAAATTCACTTGTGATAAATATTAAATTTTATCAATTAAGAAATAAATATTCAACTTATTGAATGAATACATAGATACTATGCATATGGCGAGGACAAGGATGTGGTATATATTTAAAGGTCAAAACTGGACTTTCTCAAACAACAAAAGTTGAAAAGATTCAGTTGTAGGAATAATGTTAATCATTTCTTTATATTAGTGCCTTTATTTATACTTTACATACAATACTATTTTTAAAATTCATGGAAAAACTCCTGTGATGGCACTTCGATGTCTCTGGCCCACAACTGCATATTCTTGCTCCTCACAGCGTGTCATCAGTAGGGACCGGATTCTTAGGTTTTTACCTATTTTTTTCCTTACTTCCAAAACAAAAAGCGCTCATACAGTTTTTCGAATCATATCCATAGGATTCACCCACATTAATTCTGTGGCACCTAAAAATACCTAAATGGGGTATAAAAACCTAAATATACCTAAACGGGATATAAAACCTAAAATATCTAATTTAGGCACCTTTTTTGTCTTTTTTGTTTGTCAGTTGATAGAAATTAATACCACCAGTGTTTCATTCAACCCATTGTCGTCTAGGATGGACAGTATCAAGAGAGGAAAAGAGTACCGGCGTATTTCTTTTAAAATATTCGTACGAACAACCATTGTTGCCATCTATGAACAAGGATATAGATTTCTGTGTTTTAAAGCGCTTGTTTTTTGTTTGCATTTAGTACTTCCCTGTTATTCATACTGAGCGGTCACACTGTGAGTTTTAAGAAGACGTGTTAATTATGCCGAAACAAATTAAATCATGTTCATTATGGCAGCGGATTGGGGACGATCTGAATTTCACTACAGATGACAAAGTAATATTTTGTCAAGCCTGCCAGAAACACGTATTATTTACCTTTCTAGAAAAGGGGGAAGTTTTCGTCCCTAATTGATCTGTTGTACGGTTAGCATGCGTAACAACCGAAAAAAGGAAAATAAGCAGTTTCACATTATCCACATCCAACCGTAAAGTATTTTACTTACTAAATTAGAAGCATCGGATTCGAATCCTGAGAAGGGTAGTGCCTAGATATAGTATTAACTATTAACTAAGAGATAACAGGAAGAACTTCACAGTTGAGAACCTGGAAACATATTTAGTGATATACTGTAACCATGAGGTACGCCGTAGCGTAGTGGTTGAGGCGCTGCGCTACAAACCGGAAGGTCGCGGGTTCGATTCCCGATGAGGTCGTTGAGATTTTTCAATTGGCCTAATCCTTCTGGTGGCACTATGGCCCTGGGGTCGACTCAGCCTCTAACAGAAATGAGTACCAGGAGCAATCCTGGGGGTAAAGGCGGCCGGTGCGTAAGGCTGACAACCTTACCACCTTCATGTGCCGATGTCTAAAAATCTGGGAGCCTCAACCTCCTGGAACCCTCTGGGCCTTCATGGCCTGTAATAGGGAATACTTTACTTTTACTGTAACCATGAAATGTGAGGCAATTTTCTTTTCACTGCTTCTTTTGATTGTTTATGCTTTCTTTCTTCAATTGTATAATATTGTCTTAAAGGAAGTTTACACAAATTTCAGTCAATTTTGTTAAGTTAAACTTTACAAGTATTATGTATTCAATCCTATGTAGCACATTCAAATTCATTAAACCAATTATTCTACCCGAAAACGATATTTTGGACAAAAAACCTAAAAAAAACTATTTCACCTAATGGAAAACCTAAAACAGTGTTTTTAAAAACCTAAAAATCCGGTCCCTAGTCATCAGTCACCTGAAACATAGGAAAAAACAAAACATACAAGAATGATGATATGGAACTCTCCGTGGGGGATGCTTAAACTCTGATTGAGGATCTTGACAAAAATGGGGTAATGAATTCGAAAATAAATATATATATATATATATATATATATATATATATATAAATTTTATAAATGAACATATGACTATAAAATAAAACTCTGATTGGGGCATGTGACAAAAATGGAGTAATGAATTTAAAATATATATATATATATGTATAAATTTTATAACTCAACGTATGACTACAGAATAGAACTCTGAATGTGATAAAAATGGGGTAATGAATTTAAAAAAAAGATACATAAATTTTATAAATCAATGTATGACTATAGAATAAAACTCTGATTGGGGAATGTGACAAAAATAGGTGATGAATTCGAAAAAACAATATAGAACATTTGCAAATCACAGACTATTTATCCATAGGAACGTTTAAAACAATAAAAATATGTACATACCTTCTTGCATTGAGTGACGAAAACTTTGCGGTTGTGCGTACACTTCCTCCCCCAGGCTTCTACAGACGATGTCAGCCCCGGATCAATACAGGCGGTGACATGTTCTTCACCGTTGCGCGACTCAAAGTGGAATTGGTCATCGTGCCTCGCCTCCCCAAGAAATTCCACTTCTGGCCTTCCACATGGGAACAGTTCAACCAAGTCTTCCTGAAGCTGGTTTGGTCCAGATACTGATATGTACGTTATTGTATGATGTTGACTGCAGATTTTATTGGTGTAAATATCATGCACAGTGATGGATGATGAATCTGCCATTCTGATTTTAAGTAGTAGCAAGAAATCAGCTCGTGCCACGAGGAATTCTGGTTATATACAAAAGCTGGCTTGCCACACACCAAGATTCGTGAAAAAATGTGTTTGCAACCACCTGCTGTTAGCAGCTCAAGTCATTACACTTTTTATAGTCACATTCACTAGCATTCTCCATCTGAATTCAATAAGAAATTTTATTCAATTTAATGAAATAAGTAATAAATATTTAATTTTATGATGTGATGAATAAATATTCGACTTACTGAAACAATCCATAGATAATGTGCTTGTGACAAGGAAAGGAATTTGGTTTATATAAAGGTCAAAACTGAACTTTCTCAAACAATAAAATTTGGAAAAATACAGTCGCAGGAATAATGTTAATAATGTCTTTATATTAGTGCCTTTATTTACTCTCTCTATAGAAGCAAAAATCATATTTACATTGTATTAGCATAAATATCATTTTGAAATGTAAGTGGGTCACGACCCCAGATCGCAATTCACAGCTCACGGAGCTTATCTTCAAACATCTGAAACATAGGAAAAAAACATATAAGAATGATGATATGGAACTCTCCGTGGGAGGATGCTGGATGATCGTGACAAAAATGGGGTATTAATTCTAAAAAACAATATATAACTCTAATATAAAAGTGAAATAATTGCTGAATGTGATAGAACACAATAAATTTTGTAAATCATTGTAACTGTAATGACTACAGAATAAAACTCTGATTGAGGAATGTGACAAAAATGGGGTAATGAATTCGAAAAAAACAAAATAGAAAATTTGCAAATCACAAACTATTTAACCTAGGTATGTACATACCTTTTTATAACACTGCTTGAAGATGTTACAGTTGAGTGAGCACTTCCTCCCCCACACTTCAACAAAAGGTGAAGGCATGGGTCATAGCACAGCGTTATATGTTCTTGACCATCGCAGATTTCTCGGTGGCTGAGCGTGGTGTGTCTGTTATCTAGGTGTTGTCCGGCATATTCTGCTTGCTTCCTTCTGCACGGATAGAGCTCTACCAACTCTTTCTGTATGGTGTTCTCCTCTCCAACATATGTATACAGCGTGAACGTGATGGGAATATCAGAAGTGAGATGGGAACAAAATAGTGAACTAAGGAGTGAAGAATTTAGAATGTTCTATTCCAACGGTGAGTCTAAGGGAAGTCCTGGGAATTTATGAATTTTGGGAATATTTCCAGGAACATTCCCTGGGAAAATTTCCTCGAGTTTAAGTTCCCAGGAATTTTACATCACTAGTACTAACATCTGAACTAGAACTATATGTATATATATGTATATATTGTATACATATATTTCCACTGAAGAAACTAAGACCACTTGTTCCCTTTCCTTTGATTGTATTTGAGTAAAACCAGTCTAATCCTTTCATACTCCACTCAAACACTTAAACTATAAAATTTTATAATATTTCTATCCAAGTGAAATCTGATGTATTCTTACCTATATTGTCGGCTGAGCTTAAGAAGATCGGCACGAATATCTCTTCCTTCAGCACTTGCAGCTAACTTTTTCCCAGCCAAAAAAGTTCCATTAGATTCATTGATAAGTTTACGCATTATAGGATTAAAGATGGGCACATCTAACCTCATATTATGTACCATTGCTTTACATGGCGCAAACTCACTCGATTTATCTGTAAAATGAGAAAGAAAGAAAGAAAAATTAAACCATAAGACCCAGAACACTTTTTAAGGAAAGGAGTACTAAAATACCTTTTTAGTACATGCTCTGCAAAGTGGCTGTATCTCGGATGCTAACATGCCGGAAAGTAGCACTTTACCATACTAGGAAGGTAAAGTAATTTTATCATACTAGGCTGGTAAAGTTGCCACGGTAACCCTAGTGTACATATTTCCATCTGTGGCTCCTGGATGTCTCTACAGTGTCTCCCAGTGTAAGTTTAATTTTACATTTTAAGGGCTTTATTATTCATTGTCTATTAACATATTAACAACCATAGTACACCGTGTCCCATTCAAACCTCCCGCATTTTAATTAACTGTAACTCACAAAGTATGCAGAATTATGAAATAAGGCTGGTATTAAATGAAAGAGGAACTCAAAGATTTTTCATTGTCACATGAACACTAAAACACGTCTTGTTTTCTGACGAGGCAATGTTTCATGTATCAGGATCTGTTAATCGGCACAATGTAAGGATCTGGGGTATGCAAAATCCACACGTCTACCGTGAACATGTCTGGGATAGCCCAAGAGTAAATGTTTGGTGTGGCCTGATGAAGAACAAGTTATCAGTCCATTTTTCTTTCATGAGAAGTCAATAACTGGCCCGGTATACCAAGACATGTTGGAACTGTTCTTGTAACCCCAAGCAGCTGATCTGCTACCCCAAGAAATTTTTCAGCAAGACAGAGCCTTAGCACATTGGAGCCTGGATTTTCGGAATTCTCTCACAGAAACCTTCCCAGATCGCTGGATCGGACACGATGGACCAATTTCCTGGCCACCACATTCGCCAAACATCACCTATTGGACTTCCTTCTCTGGGGGTATGTAAAAGACCATGTGTTTGCAACTCCAGTACAAGATCTTCATGATTTAAGAACCCGTATCTGTGACACAATTGCAACAGTACTAATGGACATGTTGGACAGAACGTGGCACGAAATTGAATAAAGACTTGATATTGTTCGTGCTACAAATGGTGCGCATGTAGAGGTGTTTTAGTGTTTGTGTGACAATGAAAAATCTTTGAGTTCCTATTTCGTTTAATACCAGCCTTATTTCATAATTCCGCATACTTTGTCATTTATGATTCATTAAAATGCAGGAGGTCTGAATGGGACACCCTGTATAACTTGTCATTTAGAAATCTTGAATTTAACCCTGCTGCTCTATTCAGTCTCACTTTACGAATGTACTGTTCGGGTCAATATGACCCGACTTACAAAAATGCTGTAGAATACTTCTACGCACATGCAACTTTTGTACCATTGATAGCTATCGAGATCGTTGTTTCATTCCAGTACTTTGTAGGTAAGGATAATAATGATGATGATAGTAATAATAATAATAATAATAATAATAATAATAATAATAATAATAATAATAATCATAAACAAAATTTTACCAAAGCATTATAGTCATTTTTACTGTTCTTCTTATTGGTTGCAGTTTGGACACAAATAGGTGACATGTGTTTTGCAAATATGTTTATTACATTTTACACACAACATGCTTGTTTTGTTGTCATTGAATGATGGGCAGAACTTACAGCGTGCACGTTTCATAGGTTTTCTTGCTGTTGGTGTTTCTGACACGCTAGCCACGTCTTTAGGGGTTTGGATGCTCCTGACCAATCTCAAAGAATCCTCTTTTCTTGGGAAATGATTTCTTGATGCAATGGTCATAATGTGACCTCTTACAAGTGACTTTCCAAGTTGCTCCAAAAATATTCTTCTTCTTCTCAATTAATTGTTTCCATTCCAGTTAGGATCAATCGAAGCATTATAATCAGAAGCGTCAAGAATATTGCAGAAAACTATCACTGCCACTTATTGGTTTTACGTTTTCATGTATATGTACCTGGTAGCTGATCAAGCGTGTCTACAGCCCCTTTAGTTGAATTATAGTCCAGAATCATTTTTGGCTTCTTATCAACCCTGTCACTGATTTCCTCGTCATGGTGTAGAGTGCTCATAAGGACAACATTTGTATTTCTCTTAGGAATATAATTGACTACAGTAGTGTCATTTGTGAAGAAAAATGTAGAGCTGTGTACCTCCTTGTTTGCCATATTTTGTGGAAGCTCCGGCTTATTCTTCCGAATAGTTCCCGACATTCTCAATTTCCTTTTCAGAAGCAGCTGTCCCAAATTGTAAGATGTAAAAAAATGATCGCATGCAACATTATGACCTCGTAACTCATAAGTGAGATCAGCTACTATTCCCATTCCCTGATTTTTCTCTGGTGCTGCTCCGCTCTCCTTTCCTTTATAAATTTGGGCTTTCAATACATATGAAGTTTTGCTGTCACACAGGGTCCATATTTTGTTCCCGTATTTTGCTGGTTTACTTGGGATATACTGCTTGAATGGATAGCGGCCTCTAAATGCTACTAACTGCTCGTCGACAGTCTCATTTTGTCCTGGAATATACAGTTTAGGAAGGACTTCTACCCACTTCTCCCAAACATTACGAATCGAGGCAAGTTCATCAGTACGTCGTCTTTCCTCTCTTGTAGATTTCTTGTCAAATCTCAAGACACGTGATATCTTACAGAATGTTTCAAGGGACTTGGTTGCTCGAAATATGTTTCGCTCAGTATCCCTATCCAATAAACTTTTTTTTAGACTCCATTTGAGAACGATATACACCAGCAAGGAATAAGGGTCCTAAGTATGCGAGAAAAACAGGTTCACCAATATTTGTCCATTCTTGACCATTCTCTCTGAACCTCAATATTTGTCATATTTATTATTTCATTTTGAAGTTCTGTAAAAAATATTGCTTCAAATGAAGTTTTTACATCCGTTATTCTGCTGATTGCATACAAGTAGCTCCTGAGGTATTCTTGATGACATTCGTAGCTGATAGGTGGCCATTTTGTGCTGGTGGATGTAACTGCCATTCTATATTCCCATTTTTAGAATGAACACTCTGCATACTGTTTTGTACAGGCTGTAGATTGTTTTTATTGTCATCAGAACACTCACTTTCAGATGCAGTACTGACATGATCCTCGAACTCAGGAAGTGATTCATCTGTTGAGGCATTTACTAATTCTTCCAATTCAGCATCAGTCAATGGTCTGACATATTTAGCAAATTCAAAGTCCATAAACTTTCCACCGGTCAGAAATATAAAATACTGTACAAACAGACTAAAACTTTTAGCATCGGTGGATAACTCAAAACACTCACGAGCAACGTTTCAACTAGACCCTTCTAGTCTTCCTCAGGCACTGGTAGGTCGATCAGCTGGGTTGGGTGTTGTAACCCCCTCTACGTCACCATCATCATCGGTAAGGAGTGGGTGGGGAAATTCACAAAGTGGACGCTCGGATGTATGAAGAAACATGGTGTTGCGTTGGAATCTCTTAATCCACTCAGTAGGAATCGCAAAGTCAGAATCGGGGCATTTATTAATAATCTGCAAATTAATTTTAGGGGGAACACTGTCCTGAACCATTCTACGAATTACACTAATCCATTCGTCTCCCAGGTCACCCTCGTAGTTATTAACGCATTTGTCCTGATTACTGGCAATATGAACAGCTTCACAAATCTTTCTTTTAATTAAGTCCCTTTCAACTTTCACCACTTCCAAATCTTTAATGCTGTGTTTTAAGGAAACCATATGTTGACTTAATCCAGTGTTGGTCTTCAAATTACGAATATCCCTAACATGTTCCTGGAGCCTGATTTTAAAAGCTCTCCCAGTTTCGCCATAATATACCCCATCACAGTCATCACAAAGAACAGAGTAAACCCCTGGGGCATCAAGAAGGTTTATTTTGCAACCAACTTTTTTATGTTGCGAGAAAATATTCTCCAAAGTACTCCCTACTTTAAAAGCAGGTTTTAAACCATATTTACATAGCACTTTGCCAACATTCTGACTGACACCTGGTTTATAAGCAACACTCACATATTTGTCTGTGGGGTTTTTTTCTTTTATACTTGTCTGCTCAACCCCCGCTTTTCTCCAAATCCTTTTAATAAACTTCCCAGTGTACCCATTAATTTTTGCAAGCCTAATTATGTTTTTCTTTTCTTCAAGCAGATCTGCAGGATTATTACAGATTTTTAAGGCTCTAGTGACAAAGTTTTTCCACACATTAGATTTAGTTCCATGGAAATGTGCTGATTTTTTATGAATATATTGTTCACATTTGTTAGGTTTCCTGTACACACCGGTGAACACACGAGGAGCGACACAGCGAATACGTAGGTCAAGAAAATTTAGACAATTGTTAACCGATTTTTCAATAGTGAACTATCATGGTCGTATCAAGTTCAATATTGAAAAATCGGTTAACAATTGTCTAAATTTTCTTGACCTACGCATTCGCTGTGTCGCTCCTCGTGTGTTCACCGGTGTGTACAGGAAACCTAACAAATGTGAACAATATATTCATAAAAAATCAGCACATTTCCATGGAACTAAATCTAATGTGTGGAAAAACTTTGTCACTAGAGCCTTAAAAATCTGTAATAATCCTGCAGATCTGCTTGAAGAAAAGAAAAACATAATTAGGCTTGCAAAAATTAATGGGTACACTGGGAAGTTTATTAAAAGGATTTGGAGAAAAGCGGGGGTTGAGCAGACAAGTATAAAAGAAAAAAACCCCACAGACAAATATGTGAGTGTTGCTTATAAACCAGGTGTCAGTCAGAATGTTGGCAAAGTGCTATGTAAATATGGTTTAAAACCTGCTTTTAAAGTAGGGAGTACTTTGGAGAATATTTTCTCGCAACATAAAAAAGTTGGTTGCAAAATAAACCTTCTTGATGCCCCAGGGGTTTACTCTGTTCTTTGTGATGGCTGTGATGGGGTATATTATGGCGAAACTGGGAGAGCTTTTAAAATCAGGCTCCAGGAACATGTTAGGGATATTCGTAATTTGAAGACCAACACTGGATTAAGTCAACATATGGTTTCCTTAAAACACAGCATTAAAGATTTGGAAGTGGTGAAAGTTGAAAGGGACTTAATTAAAAGAAAGATTTGTGAAGCTGTTCATATTGCCAGTAATCAGGACAAATGTGTTAATAACTACGAGGGTGACCTGGGAGACGAATGGATTAGTGTAATTCGTAGAATGGTTCAGGACAGTGTTCCCCCTAAAATTAATTTGCAGATTATTAATAAATGCCCCGATTCTGACTTTGCGATTCCTACTGAGTGGATTAAGAGATTCCAACGCAACACCATGTTTCTTCAAACATCCGAGCGTCCACTTTGTGAATTTACCCACCCACTCCTTACCGATGATGATGGTGACGTAGAGGGGGTTACAACACCCAACCCAGCTGATCGACCTACCAGTGCCTGAGGAAGACTAGAAGGGTCTAGTTGAAACGTTGCTCGTGAGTGTTTTGAGTTATCCACCGATGCTAAAAGTTTTAGTCTGTTTGTACAGTATTTTATATAGTCAATGGTCTATATGCCATGGTGTTACAATTCATACTGAGCAGAAACGATAAAGTATACAAAGAGCTAAGAACTGCTAATTACATTTTCCAGGAAAAAGCTAGAAAATATTCCATTGTTTTAAGCACCCATCGGCTTATTTGATTGTTGTAAATTGGAATGATAAACATAACTACTCGTATAAAATATAAAAAAGTTAAATATTTCCATGAGAGGTAAAAAAATCCGACATTACGGTAATCAAACTTGAGTTGGGTCATAATGACCCTAACGTTACACGAGTAACAATTGCAGTTAATGACCAAACGACTTAAAATATTTTTTAAAATTTTTAAACACATCCTACTCTTGCATTTTCAGACAAAGTCACCAAGTTTCATAAAAATTTATTGGTATTTAAAGAATTAAAAACGAAATGTATATCCATTTCGGGTCATATAGACCCGAACAGAACAGGAGGGTTAAGAAATAAATCTAATGATAATTGTTATATTTTTTACAACTGGGATGGGCATGAAAGTATGAAGCCTGCATTGCTATGGCATAGCTTCGCCACTATACCACAAATGCTAGTTGAAAGGATCGACTTCAGATGAGCCTCTTGTACGATTGCTTCTTTTAAGGCATAATAAGATTTGTTCCAGAAAATATGATAAAAATGATGCGTAATTTTAATTGACGTCAACATATTTAGTTTAATTAATCAACATTATTATTTAAACAATGTCTTTAAGAGTTTCTTTTTAAGTGAAAGAAACAATCCTAGCAAGCGAAGTTTATAAACAGGAGCTACAGATACAATCGCCATTATCTTTGCTTTCTTTACACAGAATCATTGAAAATGAGTGAAAAACTGAGCTCATTAGTAGTAAAATTACAGAAGTTTTACTAAAAACTATTGTAACCCTTTATCTGTATTCTACTATTCCATTTCCACTGACGTAATCTCTGACATTTTGTTTCTCTTCCCCCCTTCTAAAGCTTGCTGGTGGCTTGGCACTGCTTCTCATGAGCAGTGTCTGAATGCCTTCCTTCGAGTGATGTAGTTTTTAAAAAAGGTGTTCATCCCAGCTTCTCCTTAGCGTTGTAATTGGTGAGTAGAAAACGTCATGAATCTGTAATTAACTTAACTTACATTTTGCTGCTTGGATAAAATCCCCTTCTGGGTTAATTTCATGTAACTTTCGTAATGCATTTGCTGTAGAGATTATAATCTAACCAAATTTGCTATTTGATGCGAGTTTAGTCTGTTGATCAGGATCGGTAGTGCAATTAAATTTTGGGAGGCATCCTCGTGACTTTTAAGCAATTTAGAATCAAATTTGTAATTGATTTATTAAGAGTTATTATTGAGCGGAAGTTTAATGGCTGCCTTATGTCTAGTAAATTCTCTCATGTCACTCTATTTACGACACATTCTGTACATGTACTATAAATATACATTTTAATTAGTATTAGTATTCATCTTCCATGATCTTGCCAAAAAGGGTATGAATATTATGAGATGTTTTATTAATAGTATTGACGTTCTACCCATATTTAGAATTGGTTGCAGTATAATTACTTGTGGAAACCATATAGATTTCATGAAATATGTGTGGACATGATCTGAGCAGATTGTGTACTTTAAGAATAACAGTTTTGTAACCAGTAACTTCGTATTTCCTGTCGGTTACTATACGTATGGATACGTATACAATCATATTTGCAATCTATTGATGGCTATGCAATTTTCTCTTGCACGATTGTTTTGCTTATAACTTGATACTTTGAGTGATTTATGTGGGATTAATTTTACTGCATTATTAATCAGTAGATTTTGGAGAGGTCAGTTACTTAAGGTTTCTGGAATTACTTTTCTTCTTCAGTTTACATACTAAAGTATTCTGTGCTACTTCATCCCTGTATTAGACTTCAGTGTGTTACTGCTTAGCCTGTTGTAAATTTCTGAATATTTGACTGGTTAGTTAATATCTTCAACTTCTGTTGTTAGTTCTATTTTATTGGTAAAATTATAGTTAGTCTTACATTATGCATGCCTGACTTGAATTGCATTTCTACACGCGGTCATTCCCTTCTGCAGTTTGTGTGTTATTTTTTTCCGCTATCAGTGTATCATTGCTTGCGTAACACATTCCTTACCTTGTGTTTAACTGTTTCAATAATAGTACTACGTGCATGTGTCTCAAGCAGATGCTATTACTCAATTTCTTTGAAGAATTTATATTGCAACCCTCATCAATTGGCTTTAATTATCATTGGGATTACTGATTATAATAATGGGCACCAATTTTAAGTAAGTGTAATGCATATAATTTAGAATTGTGGAAATTCTAATATTCTCTTTTGGTATTACCGGTCTAATGTTCAAGGTACAGAATACTTTTAGTGTATTCATTGTTTTCTGAATAAATATTGTTATTTCAGTGCACAGTGCTGAACGCCATCTGTCGGAGCCATGAACAAACAGCAACACGTTGTCTGCCGAGATAAAATCAAGTTTCAGTATTTCATTATATTGTTTTCAGAAAGTTGTATTCATGGGTACAAGTATGGAAATATGTCCTGCAAACAAGGAACAATGTTTATAATTCCGCAAAAGCAGCTCAGAATATGCATAGCCTCAAAATTCAATCTCAGACATCTACGAAACGACCGGCTGTTACGGATATTGGCCATCTTGATTATTTATGTCAAGCTTAT
This sequence comes from Ectobius pallidus, assembly GCA_964059195.1. Classification (NCBI taxonomy): domain Eukaryota; kingdom Metazoa; phylum Arthropoda; class Insecta; order Blattodea; family Ectobiidae; genus Ectobius; species Ectobius pallidus. Next base: position 24,329,893 of record CAXKWD010000012.1, read on the forward strand.
ACAAGGGGGCCAGGCTGCGTAAAGCGTTGCACACATTCAGCCTTATGCAAGGATTATTAGTACATTTTTTCTCCTCAGCTGTGTATATTCCTGGTATAAATGTTACAACTGGATTATTAGTAAGACTGTATATATATATATATATATATATACACACACGAGGGTGTATCAATAAATAACCGGACTGATTTAATTGTATTTAAATAAACGGTCCTGGAGCGCAAAGGCTGCTAGTCGCGGAAAGGTGAAACCTTCGTCTAGTAGTGTCGTGAATCCCAATCATGCAGAACGATTCACTTAGGTGTTATACCCGGATACCGCAGGTGGTGTTTACTGTACCCAACAAGGAACTGAAATTGCAGCAATGCGCATCGATCAAGTTTTGTGTTCTTCTAGACAAAACTCCAACAAAACCTTAGAAATGGTGCAGCAACGATATAAAGACCATGCTTTAGGTAGAACACAAGTCTTTGAGTGGCACAAATGTTTCAAAGATGGTTAGGAAGACCTTCAAGATTCTTCGCGCCCTGGGAGACCCATAACAGCAAAAAAAGGAAGTTAACATCAACACAATTGATGCAATTGTGCAAGATCGTTGCATTAACAATTGGGAAGGTTGCAGAAATAATGAATTTGTCTTTAAGAACCAGATCTTGCCAGGACAGGATGGATCTTGCACCAAGACAATGCGCTGGCTCATCGAGTGCGTGCAACCCCAGATGTCATTGAAGAATTGGGCATTGAGATCATGCCTCATCCACTGTATTCTCCGGATCTCAAACTTTGCGATTTTCACCTCTTCCCTAAAGTGAAAAAGCCATTTTCAAAGTGATAAGGAGCTGAACAACGTTACCATGGGTATACTGAACAGACTCAGTGTTTCGAACAATGGGTAAATCACTGAAATAGTTGTATTTCATCGGGCGGAGAATACTTTGATAGTTCATAAGTACATTTGAATGAAATAAAGCCATTATGAGCTAATTACAAAATTAGTCCGGTTATTAATTGATATACCCTCGTGTATATATATATAAATTATCCTGTTCAGTTCAGGCATCAAAACAACTTTTTGAATACACATATGAGGAGTGTCAGTTCAAAACACGTTAAGTCCACTCCGATCGTAATGTAGTTTTTTGCGGATTCGCATTCTCTGAGGTGTCCTGCATGATACTATATAATATTTTTGTTTCAAATCGCAACCTTTCCCCATTAAAATCGAGCATGAAATATGGGGTTCGATTCAAAACGTGTTCAGTCCAGAACTTGGTTCGGTGCAAATTACGCACTTTACATCATCTATTGTTTCGGGTGTTCTTCTAATGAGAGCGGCATTTACCAGATGCTGAAATAGACGTCACTAGAGGTCAATAATAAAAGGAGAGAAGCATGGATTTTCCATGATTTAACATGCTTAAAAACAGAAATTGTTTAAATTTTGACAATTTGGTACTTCGGCAATAGTTCACTTTGTATTAGTGCCATCAGATATGATTGTAATTCTTAAATAAAATACAGTAAAAGCTCCTTATTCGCGCTTCCTTCATTCGCGGATGAAAAAAATGCGACCCAATTCCTATATTCGCGGCTAAAAATTTCTTTATTCGCAGATCTAATAATAATAAAAAGATTCCAATAGGTATCCAACCCAATAACCTTTGTAAATGCCGTCAAATGGACTAATAAAAAAAGTAAAATACAATACTGTAGATCTTATTACAACTTTGCCTTTGTTGTTAAATGATATCGCCGAGGACTTTGACATAAGCCGCCTTTGCCGCGATCGGTGTTTTTGAGAATGTAAACAAACAGAATGAAAGCAACCTTATTACTCAATGAATAAAGTATATTTTTAAATGTTGCTGTTCCGTTCTATGGTAAAAGCCGCTTTGCGTGTTTTATTGTTTCGTCTTTCACATTCGTTACAAAAATGGAAGTGGCGTTGTCATTATGGATCGAAGACCGCAACCAAAAAAGGGTGCCCCTGAGTGGTCCAATGGTCCAGGAGAAGGCAAAGCGTCTTTACGCTCATTTTAAAGAACTACCATTGATGGTAGTTGTAGTGGTGAATGTACAGGTGGAGGATTTCAAGCATCGGAAGGTTGGTTCAAAAACTTCAATTAAATTGATTTTTTTACTGTATATACAGTATTTGTTTTTTTTATTTTGTCACCTAGGAACGTATCCCCTATAATCCCATATAAATTACCATTCCGTATTCACGGTTTCTGTATTCGCGGCATATCTATGGAACATATACCCCGTGAATAAGGAGCTTTTACTGTACTTACTTTCATGTTTTTAAATGATTATTATTATAGTGTTGGGTCAAAACGCGTTGAGTCTGTTACTTTTGAAACTTTAACTATCAATAAAAGGTGTAAATGAAAAGAATGATTTGACACACTCAGAAAAAAATATTGCAAATTCGTTTGATTGTTTGGCCACAAATAGTTTTTCGTCATTCCTGAAAAATAATTATTTGTGGACTAAACATAATCGACGCTCCTCATATATTCAACCTATGATTCTAAGTGGATTACATTCGAGTGCAAATCTGTTTTGTAATTTGGCAGTAACTTTGATCACTTAGTGCCGTAATTCTTGACTTTGTTACATTTTTATTGTGTGCTATTACTGGTAGGCCCAAACATGGGTTAATCTTTAAATTAAACTGTCATACCAATCTTTAATTATTGGCATTTACAAATCCATTGTAGTTTAAAATGAAATACTAAGAATAAAATACCAAATACAATATCCTACCATTGATGCTGATCACATTTGCCAGCAAACTCTTCTTATAAGATGTGAAATTTCAGAATTGTGGTGTGCATTAGATTCGATGGCATATTACCGTAGATTCCAGTAAACAAGACATTTCCATGTAAAGTTTTATTTCCTAGGTATGTATATGCTTATTTGTATTTTTCTTCTCTAAATTAATATTATTAATTCTAACTGCCAGTATACTGAGTCTACTGAGCTATTTCCAATGGTAAAATGTTTGTTTGTTCTACAGAGATAATGTTATGACGGATCCAAACCAGATGGAATACCATGTTACTTCTAGACGAGGAAAACTAGGTTATCTACTTTAAATCTACCTTTTGAATATGTTGAAATATGTCGGTATGCATGGGTTCCCAATTTATTAATAGGAGTCCACACAGCTGCCAAACCAGCACGAGCAGCAAGATCATCTGGAACTGTCTGAAAAATAGGGAGAATCCACAGATTAATTTTAGATCATTTAATTTTACAGGGACAGTTTACTTTTACAGGGAGAACAAAGAAAAGAAACTAACTCAAAGACAAAGTACGAGGGCCATTCAAAAAGTAATGCAACACTTTTTTTTTTCTTCTTAAAGCAGGTTGGTTTTATTCAGGATTCAAATACAACTTATTATTCCCCAATCTTTTGGCTACAAAACCCTACTTTTTAACATAATCTCCATTCAATGCTACAGCCTTAGGCCACCTTAATGGGAGGGCCTGTATGAATGCATGGTACCACTCTACTGGTCTATGTCGAAGCCAACGTCTGCAATTTCCTTAGAGTAGCACAATACACTTCAGAGTTGATCATTCCACCAAGAGGGAGGACATCGAACAGAATAACCCCTACAGAGTCCCAGAAGACCGTAGCCATGACTTTACCAGCTGAGGGTATGGCTTTGAACTTTTTCTTAGAAGGACAATTGTGCGGTGCCACTCCACGAATTGCCGTTTTGTTTCTGGTTCGAAGTGATGAACACATGTTTCATCGCCTGTGACAATGTCTGACAAAAAATTGTCACCCTAGTCTCATAACAAGCAAGCAATACTGCACAGATGGTCCTTCTTTGATCTTTGTGGTCTTCAGTTAGGCGTCGAGGAATCCAGCGGGAACAAACCTTTGAGTACCCCAACTGGTGGACAAGTGTCCACTGCCAGGTCTCCGTAGACATTCTGCAAGCGCCTATGAATACCTGTGATGCTCTGGTTTTCCGCCAAAAGAAACTCAATAACTGCTGTCTGTTTGAAACGCACCTCCGTTACAGACGCCATTTTGAAGGCTAGTTATAGCACTGGTACCAATTGGAAATTAATGAAACTATATGAGATGAAGCGGGAATATTTTAAAGATGCTCTAAACAAAATTCCAATTTTTTTCAACCAAAATTGGCCAAGAAAAAAAATGTGTTGAATTACTTATTGAACGGCCCTTGTAAATGAACTAAAGGAAATAGTAAAGACAAAAACTCTCCCTTGGAGTTGCAAGACCTTGAAGTTGGTGGGAGAGCTTGCGTGGTCTGACGATCCTACGGGCTATGCCGGCGGTAGCATAGCTACCGGCAGGGCCTCCCATGCTGGACAGGCCGTAGGGGAGGATCCAGACTAAGAAGCAACTCAGAAGAGGAGGTCCAACGGTGCTGAAGGCAGAGGAGGAGTGAGAGTCCCAATGGCAGAGGCAGCGGAAGAGACACCTCAAGTTAGGGAGGGGCAGATCAGGCTCTGTAGCTGTGGAGAAAGCAACTGATCTAGGGGAAGAAAACCCCAAAATCAAATAACCTGGCCCTCCAGGTTGGGGGGTTGGGCTTGAGGTTAACACCCTCTCCCCGTAAAAAACAACCTGTTCCGAAAATCCAAAGAGTAGAAGCCGGATGGATCAATAGACGACGACATGGCATGTATTTTGGACATCGAACGATGAATGGAAAACTGAAATCGGACCTTCGAGTTGGTACTTGGAATGTTCGATCTCTGTATAGCCCAGGTGCCTTCAAGAAGTTACTAGAACAGCAGGAGAAGCTCAATGAGAGTATCATTGCCATCCAAGAAATTCGATGGACTGGGAGTGGTGTATTGGAAAAAAAAGAGGGCACTATGTTCTATAGTTGTGATGACAATAAACATGAGTTTGGCACAGGTTTTCTCGTCCATAAAGGTTTGAAACACTTGGTGATTAATTTCACACCTATTAACCCAAGGCTGTCAGTAATTAGAATTAAAGGAAGATTCTTTAATTATAGTATGATAAATGGACACGCACCAACAGAAGAATCTAGTTAAGACCTAAAAGATGATTTCTATGATGCCCTTGAAAAATGCTATGATAAATGCCCAAAGAATGACATCAAGATCGTATTGGGTGATTTTAATGCACAAATTGGAAGAGAAGCTATGTTCCAGCTAGTAATTGGAGCCCACAGTAAGCATGAATTTACTAATGAAAATGGAATGAGATTGATATTTTTCGCAGCCTCTCGGAATATGGTGGTGGGGTCTACCAGGTTTCCCCATAAGGAGATACATAAGGGAACATGGAAGTCACCTAATGGAGAAACTATCAATCAAATTGATCATGTCTTGATAGATCAGAGACATAAATCCAACTTGCTGGATGTACGAACTCTTCGCGGTCCTAATATGGATTCAGACCATTTACTAGTGATGGCCAAGGTAAGAGCAAGGATATCAAATGCCCAAAAAGAAAGACAAACGAGGAGGGAAAGATACAATACTGCAGGCTTGAAAACTACAGAAACTTGTGAGTTGTATCACCAGAAAGTCTCACAGGCCCTAGAAAAAGAACAGGGAACGATGCAAGAGAATAATAATATAGAACAAAAATGGTTAACTATTAAAACAGCCATAGACAACTCAGCAAAGGATATACTAGGGATGGAAAGACAAGCTAACAGACCTGCATGGTTTGATGAGGAATGTAAGAGGGTGACAGAGGAGAAGAACATTGCATACCAAAAGTCACTACAAGCGAACTGCACAAGAAGTCTGCTGGAGGATTATCGAGAGAAAAGGAGGATTGAAAAGACGACGCATCGTAGAAATAAAAGGGAGTGGATTAAGGCTGATTTAGAATGTATGGAACTGTATAAGAAGCAGAATGAATCTAGAAAGTTTTTCACAAGAGTGAACAATGCTCAAAGACAATTTGTTCCGATAACTAGCCTGATGAGAGATGAAGAAGGAAATATAATAAGTGAGAGCAAACAGATACTGGAAAGATGGCGAAGGTATTTTAATGGTCTACTAAACCAGGAGTTAGAACAGGTAGATAATGACTTGCATGAATGTGAAGAAGGGTTGGATCGTGAAAAGTCACTGGATGGCCCAGTGATAGAGGATGTTAGAGAAGCTATAAGGAAGCTGAAGAATAATAAGGCACCCGGTACTGATAATATCCCAGCAGAATTGTTAAAATGTGGAGGAACCAAATTAGAGCAGTCCCTGTTTGACCTTATTACTCTTATATGGGAACAGGAGAGGATACCAGATGAGTGGAATGAAGGAATAATGTGTCCTATACATAAAAAAGGCGACCGAATGGAGTGCAGAAACTACCGTGGAATCACCCTCTTGAATCTGGGGTATAAGGTGCTATCTAACATTATTTTTGAACGGTTACTCCCACAGGTGGACAGACAGATCGGCATGTATCAAAGTGGATTCCGACGAGGAAAGTCTACAATAGACCAGATATTTAACTTACGCCAAATCTTGGAGAAGACGGTTGAATATAGAGTTGGAACCCATCACCTCTTTATTGACTTCAGAGCTGCCTACGACAGCATTAATAGGGACCAGCTGTATCATGCATTACAGGAGATGGGAATAGATGGAAAGCTGATAAGAATGGTAAGAATGATGATGTCTAATGTAAGAAGCTGCATTCGAGTTAGGGGAAACTACTCGGACCCTCTGGAAATAAATAATGGGTTACGTCAAGGAGATGCATTGGCATGTTTATTATTTAATGTAGCACTAGAGAAGGTGATCAGGGATGCAGGCTTACAGACCAGAGGTACCATCTTCTACAAGTCAGTACAGATCCTGGCATATGCAGATGACTTAGACATTATAGCACGAACAATACCAGCACTGAGAGAAGCCTTCACAGCCTTAAGTCAAGCAAGCAGGAAGATGGGCCTAATGATAAACGAAGACAAAACAAAATATATGGCCTGTGGGAGAGCCTATCAGCCCAATATGCCGATGACTCTCAGCATGGATGGATACACATTTGAAAGAGTCGATAGTTTTAAGTATCTTGGCTCCACAGTAACTTGCTCTAATGATGTCTCAACTGAAATCAAGATCAGGTTGGTGTCAGCAAATAAGGCATACTTTGCCTTAAGCAACTTATTACGGTCAAGACTTCTCAGCCGCCCAACAAAACTCACTTGTTAGACCAGTTCTTACTTACGCCTCAGAAACTTGGCCCTTGACGGAAATCGATGCAAGACTCCTTGATGGATTTGAGAGCAAAGTTCTGAGGAGAATAATTGGCCCCGTGTATGATAAAGAACGATGGAGGAAAAGATATAATGCAGAATTGTACACTATATATTCTGATGCTCCAGTGACCAGAATCATACGATCAGGAAGGATAAAGTGGGCAGGCCATGTGGTAAGAATGGAGGAGTCTGAGGTCACAAGAAAGATCCTTCTTGGGAATCCAGGAGGACAGAGAGGACGAGGTAGACCTCGAACAAGATGGTTGGATGGAATGGAAGATGATCTACGGGAGCTGGGATGTAGAAACTGGAAGAAGGAAGCATGCAACCGCGATGGATGGCGGAAGCTCGTTGGAAAGGCCAAGGTTCATCTTGGACTGTAGCGCCAGAAAAGAAGAAGAAGAAGAAGAAGAAGAAGAAGAAGAAGAAGAAAAGACAAAAATGTTAGGGAGTTCTACAAGGGAATAAACAAGTTCAAGAAAGGTTTTCAACCTTGAACAAACATAAATTAAGGACAATGATAGCACTATATGTGTGACTCTGAACAATATTTTGAATCAAGGGAAAAATTTATTTTATCAGTTGTTAAATGTACACAGAGATGTCCAAAGTGTAAAAACGAAATATTCACAGCAGAGCCATTGGTTGCTGAACTGACCCTAACAGAAATAAAAACAGCTATATAGGTAAACTATGAAATTACAAATCCCCAGGCATTTGCCAAATTCCAGCAGAAATAAAATCAGATAAACTAATAGCCTGTAGCAGTGGTTCCCAACCTTTTTCAGCTGGCGACCCACCTTTCCTTATCGGAATACCTCCACGATCCATCGGTCCATGGTGGAGTAAAAAACCTTATTTGTATCGTATCCCTGTCTTATGTATACATAATTTACCATCAAATATTGCAAATATATATAAGCTTATATATGCTTGAAGATACAGATTGATTATTGATTAACAATGTGTGTTCTGATTTGAAAATGGTTGACAAAATATAAGCACTTTGTAGCAAAACAGTTATTTATTTAAAAATAGAAATATGTTTGCAATATATGCAAGAAGTGGTTTCATACTCACTAACAAGTGTTCCTAGGTGAAGATAAAAACTATAATTATAAAAGTTCACAAAGACCATTTTAATTTTTCAGGCAAAATTGCTGTTTTTATTTTAAGTAAGAATACTATATTAATGAGATTCTTGGGACTATTTCGATTGAACTAACATGTCAATGTCAGGATTGAATGAAGATGTTTTTAATCTTAAGTCACTTTCAACAATGAGTTGATTTCTGTATTTGATTTTTAGGAAAACCAAAGTTGAAAAAGTATGTTCACATAAATACGTGTGGTGAATAACATCAGAAACCTCAATGCAGTTACGGATATTGTTGGATATTCTGTCGTCGTTTCCATCCAAAATGTTGTTAAATCTTTCTCCTTGTAGACTGACTTCATCACGGAATCATAAGACAGTTCAATGAGTTCATTTGATTTGTTTAGATTTTTCTCATCTTTCCTGATGGTTTATTCGATGGTTTCTGATAGTTATAGGATCAAGTCGCGACCCACCTGTAACCCATCTGTGACCCACTAGTGGGTCGCGACCCACCGGTTGGGAACCGCTTGCCTATAGCAAAGTGCCAGTATGCTTTTGTTTAATAAGTGATAATTGCCCTATGCAGAAAAAAAAGTTATTTTTGTAATAGATCTCCGAGTTAAGCTCCAGATTGATACATTATGCAGGGCTTACAGAAGAACAAAGGTCTAAAGTTTGATTCTCAACATTAATTCATACTCGTATACACTGATATAAGAAATTCTTAAAATATGTTAATGTTTCACAAAATGGATTGGCAACAATATTAATCATAAGAGTAGGCCTACAACTCGCTGATATGTTTGTTTCAAGTTTAAAGCAGTAGTAGTAGAATTAATGAATTAAATTCAATCTGAAATGAATCTGTCAGGAATTACATTAGGTCTATTTGCTTTCACAGCAACGTTTAAGCTGAAAAATACTCACATTAAAATAAAATGTAGATATTGGTAGCCGTACATTTTGATAGAATGCCCAATATTATTTCAACAGTCGCTGCATTTAATTATTCAATTCAATGTGTTTCAAATCTTTTATTTATTTTCATAAGCATATCGGTATGTGAAGGAATAAGTGGGATAATAACAGAACAAAATCACAAAAAATGTGTCACATCTAAAGCAAGGGGTGATATATAGTAAATTTACAAACAACTGACTGCATTGAAGTCAAGGCCCTCAGTGATCAGCAACGAGGCTTTGTAGTATTAGTCCAGACAACGAACGAAAAATAGAAGAACAAATTCATGTAGTTTTGAAATTTGGTAGAGTTGTTGGCAGGACAGTCCAGAACAACATACTAAAAGTCCCTGAGGGTGGGGGGTGAGCGGGGGGCCTGTAGAAGGTCCCTTTTAATGGTTTTTCACTTATATCTCACCAATTGTGCATCATAGAGGAAAAATTACTCTATTCAAAATTCAAGCTGATAAAATTTCCTACAAGTTTGATCCTATACATTTTTTCTATTCCCAATAGCTTTCGAGATATCCACCAGTGAAAATAGTACATTTTCGAATAACGCTCTTTCACCTCATGCTTTTCGACACACTTTGCCTTCTAGCGCTTTAGCCCTTAAGTTTACAGCAATACCTTTATAAAAGAAGTTGTAGGGCAGTAAATTTCCTTTAAAATGAGTAGTCATTTGTTATTTTGTCTTCAAATGTTCAAACGTTGTAGTAATTTTAAGTTCCGGACAAATGTTGAGATTTTGAAACAAAATTGTACTTCGTGCTTTCTCTTTATTTAGGGGTTATATCTTTGTATGTACACTGTATATTGTGTATTTACAAAGTGAAACATGCAGAGAAAGCAATTATATATTACACAACCATTCACTAAGAATCCAATCACAGTACAAATACATGGGGCGTGAGCAGGGGTGGGGGGTACATATAAAGTCATTTTTCAGTTTTCCCTAAATATCTGGAAAAATTACATGTTCTAGCAAAAATAGTTTATGTACAAAATAAAACTGCATAAAATTTCTACAAAATTGGTCTACAACATATTTCTGTAGGGTTAATGCTTCAGGAAATAAAGGAGATAAAGTATGGCATACTTCTGGAAATTGTTGTTTTATGTAAGCTATATTTTTTTACAAAACAAGAGCAGATAGCAGTTAAAATGACACGATACCAAGCAAACTAGTTCTTAGAAAAATATACTAAAGGTAAACATTACAATAAAACTCATTATTGTAAAACTTAGAAGAATCACATGGTATGAGTGCAAGTAATAACAAACATGAGGGTCACTCCAAGGTAACAGACAGGACAAACATACACATTTTTGAAAGTTTAATATTGTTTGCCAGGAGCATTTAATTCTGTAATCATTGTAAGCAACATCTGAACTACGGCATACACTTCATATTGACTTTTTATGAATAACATTGCTTATCTTAATTTATAATTTATTTGTAATCGCTTAAAGAGAAGTAACAGACAGGACAGGGAAATGACATGGTTTATGCAGTTATGATTTACATAAATTATTTTCTGCTCTTCATCTAAACATTAAAATAAAATAAATATGTCGGGTGTAGGTATTGTGCTTAGGCTTCTTTTCGTATTTTTCTTTTGTCTTGAATCCAACTAGGATGAACGCCACAATTAATAAAGCCAGGGTAACAGACGGGATATGATAGTAACAGACGGGACATTTTGCAATTTTATTTATTTATTTTATTTATGCACAATCTGAGTTATTTCTCAACACTATGTACCGGTAGTTGAATTAAATAACTTTTGAATGATTAAAGTTTCATAAGTAAGCTACAGATTTTATTATTTCAGAATAAAAATACTTCTGGTACATAGGCCTTCCCATAATTACAACACTTTTCCCCCAGTAATGAAAATGAGAAATAACAATGATAATAACAATCAATCTTTTTTAGAAGTCAACTTGTTAATTAAGAATAATTTTAAGCATTTGCTTCAACTGGATTTGTGAAAATGTAGCAATCTCTTTTCCAAATTGGTGTTGCTAATGTGCTGATATAGTCCAATTATTCATTGCATGGCCAGGTGTCTTCCTTTTGTTAGGAGGAAACGTTTGCTGACAGCTCAATCCATGTTCTTTATTTTTACTGCACCAATCAGTTAGTTAATCCATGTTCTTTAATTTTACTGCACCAATCAGTTAGTTACCTCAGCCAATAAAAATCTAAGAATCTCCTGTGACTGCTGTGACAGCTACTCATCAACTCCACATGGAGCGAAACGCAAGATTGCTAGATCTACAGGTAGTTACAGTAAACAATAATACATGTGAATTGATTAAAGCGAGGGAAGAACTGAAAATGAACAATTGCAACATTAACAATGAGAGAATATTGCAATGTTGCTTGTGTTTTGGAAAGCAGAAACCAAGACCGAATTGGTTAGATCAATTAACATAAAGAAACACCGACTTAATGAGTTATTCCTTTGAAACCACCTGGGTTTGTAATGAAAAACTCTACTATAATATCAGTCTTGTCAGTTTTGTCTTTCACATGGGGAAACATAAACATCAGTCCACAGTTAATAGCTAAAGTTTTTGCAATTTCAAGTCGTTTACAGGGACTATTTGGAAGATTATAAGTAGCCCAATGAACGGCTTTTGCCTTAGTATTTGGAGTTCGGTGCCTGGAAGTGGATGGCTCTCCTCCCCTAACTTCGAGGCTGCCAAGAGCAATCTTCAATTTTTTACATTATCATGTTTACGTTCACATTCATATTTCCTTAACTTCCGTCTCTCCTTTGGTGCCATAACTTCCTTCTTCATTACTGTGCTTTCTCTCTTCCTTTTGAGATCTTCATCTTTAGCAGCATCATATTTTCCATATTGTTTCAAATGCTCTCTTGTGTTTCATCTTCTCTGCAGCTGATAATTTGGCCATGTTACTACTTTGAAATATGTAGAGTGGAATTGGTTAATATTTTTACATTATTTGTATATTACGTCCTATATCAATAATCTATTTAGATTCTTATCACATGATTAACCAATAAATAATATTTTAATTAACTAGTCATGTAAACTTATAGCTTATTTATTTTCAGTATGTTTAAAATGTAAACAATTATGTAATACTATTTGTCCCATCTGTTACCTGAAAATTGTCCCGTCTGTTACCAAAATAATTAATTAATGTTACACAGTGTTACTGTTTTAAAGGCATTTCAGAAGTTATCAACCAACATTTTAGGAGGAAAGTAATTAGTTTCAAAAACAAAAAATAAAGAACACCCGAAAATAGAAATAATGCTTAATTTTAGTAACAGACGGGACATTAATAAGCTCACAGATGAAGCAAAGATTATCTCAAAAATATGAATAGAAAAAATAAAATAAATTACCTTGAAATAATGTGTTTCCAACCTCAGAAGGTGTTCTATATATCTGTTTCCCACAACTCTCAACTATGCACTGGAAATTCAAGCTTCTTTTGCTAGCAAGCAAATATCAATTTGTTCAGACCTCTATAACCATGTTCCTATCACCCTCACTGAAGGACAATAAAAGTGCAATTCAATTATCTTTGTTTTGTATAGGTAAATACAACTCTGTGGCTCTCTAATTACATAAATGGAAATTTAAATAACAAACATTTGAAAATGACATGGAATGTCCAGCTTTACTTGGAGTGACCCATGAATTATTAGACGTTATATTTTTCATTAAAAATATTTGTAAAATTATTAAAATATACGGTAAATACATTTAGAAATTGTGAGACATAGTAGATCTTTCTGTTACTTTGAATAGATGTTTACTTCTCTATATTTTATTTTGATTCTCCAATATTGAAATCCTAATGCTTTGTATAATCAGTTAAGGTTATATTTTTCAATCTATCAAACACTCAGTATATATACATGTATAACATTGATGATAGAATATCTAAACGACATCTTCTCCTTGGACATCATGAATTTTAAACAAATCCTTTTCTTCTGAAGATATACTGTTGGTGCATGTACCAAGGCAGCTTCACAAATGGATGAGCATCTAATGCCAGCTTTTTGGCATCCATATATCTTCCACCACTCCGAGTTGCACAATGACAAAATATGGTGTGCAAATATTGTCTTAAGAACCACATAGACAAGTAAACATTTATTTAAACTTAGAGGTAGGGCTACTATGTCTTACAATTTCTAAATAGATCTTATTCTTTACCATTTTTTTAAAATACCAGTAACTTTTTAACGAAACATAAAACAGCTAAGCTTTACAACAAGAAGAAGAACATGAGTTTTATGTGAAAAGTTAACCTTTAGTCAATATATTTTTGTAAGAACTAGTTTTCTTGACATCGTGCCATATTCTCCCTTTTTGTGTTAAAAAATATAATATAACAGGTCTGTATAAAAAAGAATTTCCAGAACTTTGTCACACATCATATGCTTATATTTCCTGAACTATTAATCTTACAGAAATATGATTCAGATCAATTATATGTAGGAAATTTTATGTAGTTTAATTTTGTGCTAAACTGATTTTTGCTAGAACCCATAGTTTTTTTGGGGTATTTAGGGAACACTGAGAGAAACGACATTTAAACGTGCCCCCCACCCCCTGCTCACCCACATCAATGGGGACTTTTAGTATGTTGTTTAGGACACAAACCCCTACATCTCTACCAAATTTCAAAACTACATAATTTTTCTCCCTATTTTTCCTCTGTTGCCTGGACTATAATGTATTTTCCAATACATGTACTGTGCTTGCACCGAGATCAGATTTTTAATAAATGCAACTTTAATGATTGTGTAATATTTCTTCACTATTTTCACAATGTAAATACACAATGTACAGCTTATATACAAAGACATAGCCTCTAAATATAGAGAAAGTGAGATGTACTGTTTTCTGTCAAAATCTTTAAATTTGTCCGAAACTTAAAACTGTCTTGAACATTTGAATAAAAAGTAACAAATGACTACTTATTTTAAAGGGAATTTATTACCCTACAACTTCTTTTATCAGGGCATTGCTGTATGCCTAAGGACTGAAGATCTAGAAGGCAAAGTGTGTCGAAAAGTGTAAGGCAAAAGAGCTCTTTTCGAAAAGTTTCTATTTTCGCTGGTGGATATCTCAAAAGCTATTTGGAAAAGAAAAAATGTATAAGATCAACTCTGTAGGAAATTTTATCAGCTTGCATTTTGTATATAGTAACATTTCCTCTACCATGCACCGTTGTTGAGATAAAAGCGAAAATCCAATAAAAGGGACCTTCTACGGGCCCCCCTGCTCACCCCCACCCATGGGGACTTTTAGTATGTTGTTCAGGACAGTACCCCCGACAACTCTGCCAAATTTCAAAACTACACGATTTTTTTTCCTATTCAGTGTTTTTTTACCTTTATTGGTTGGACTATTATGGACTATGTAGTATGTAGTATGATTTCCCATTTAAAAAGCATGTAACCTTTAATTAGTCATTACTCCGGTACTGGCCAACTGATTTGGTCCAGAATAAATAGGCTTCTTCCCATGGACATTATAAATGCATATACCAAGTTTCATGAATATCCGATAAAGCTTATTTGAGTTCATGCACACAGACACACAGGCAGAGATCTTCCCATCCCCCACACAATCTCAGTTACAAGGAATGTATGGCTAAAGTTATGTGCAATCCACCATTAAAGGCATGCTTCCTAAATGAATGTGACTATTGTCCCACAGTTGAGGACTTTAAGGAAGCTTTAACTGAGTATTTCGAGGAGGAAATGATTGACAGCATTACTTATAAACAGTGGATTACTGTTGACAGGTGTAATTTCGAAACATTTAAAAAACCAGTTGATGAGTTTGTCCAAGAATTTTGCAATCATTGGAAGAAAATGAAGCTGTAGTAACTTGTGATTTTGCCGAAAATTATTCATGTGTTCTACAAGACAAGGCTCAAGGGTTTCATTGGAACAATTCTATAGCTACTGTGCACCCTTTTGTAATATATTTCAAGGAAAGAAATCAAGAAACAGGAAAACAAGAGCTAATTAACTGGAGCTTTGTATTTGGATCAGATTGCCTAAGGGCGGTATTCCACTATCCAATTCATTGGACAAGAACTTCACGAAGAACTTGTCAGGCGATATTTTAATCAAAGATGCGCTATTACATTACATCCAATAGCTTTGACCAAAACCAGTTTTCTCTGTATAGGGAAAGCTTGAATTTCGAAGATTAAATCATTAAAAAATTCTTTATAATGGCATTAGTTTATTAGTAGTAGTAGAGTACACAGATCGCATGCGATCCTTTGTGATCCAGCGTCGGATATACACAGCAGTGGGTTGCCAGCCGTATTATTCAAAATGTCTCTTTCTTGCTTTTGTAACTTGATGTGTCAGTCTCTTCCATTGATTTTTATCCTGTACCCGATCAAGAATCTCTTTCCATGTAAGATTGGTAGCCCTGGTTATCTCATCATGCCATCTCATCTTCTTTCTTCCTTGTTTTCTGGCTCCTTCTACCATTCCCAGCATTATATCCTTCTCCAAAGAGTCATGTTTTCTCATAACATGCCCGAAATATTCCAGCTTCAGTTTTGTGGCTTTAGCTTCCAGGGAACTGCTAGGCTTTATTCTGCCCCATTAGTTTATTAGTTTTATATAAATGTTTTGTAGCATAATTGCAGAAATAAGTTATCTAAATGACAAGGAAGTCAGGCCGAATCGTTACTTTCTTTAAATTGAAGGTTATGTTAACGATGCCACGAGTTTAGGTTCGCTTGCAATGCCAATATTTATATCTTCTTGTATGTCGCTTTCGAAATGTGGCTTAAATAGTATAAATGCTCTGCCATGAAAGTACTGTTTGAATGTTTGTGATTTATAATGCGGACATACATTGGGTCTGCTCAATACTAAGTAAAAAATGCAGGCTACATACAGAAGGCTTGATTTTTGATGGTGAATCGTAAAACAGTATAAATAATGGCATAAATTTATTAGTTTATAAATATTTTTGTAGCAGTGACCCCGAATTTGAGAAATATCTAAATGACAAAATCAGGCTGAATCATTGTTTACATTGGTTATGTGAGACGAGTTTAGGATAGCTTGCAGGGCTTTTTAAAATATATCCCTATATTATTACTATAGCATGTAGTACCGGTACATCATTTTTGAAATGTGGATTAAATACTGAATAATCGTATATAGGCCTACTTGAAGAAAATGTGATATCAAACTATTTTGGTGCCGTTTATTTCTCAAAACAGTCGATGTTTAGCCGCCATTTTGGACCCTTATGCTATGAATGCCAGGAAATCTTTGATCCAATGTAACTTTAAAACATTGCTCAGTGCCAATACTGCAGCTCACTGTTGTAGCCTTTATCAAATACGTATGAAGCATGTTAAATTAAGACTGCAACACAAAATAAAACAAATATTGGTAAAAGATAGATTTATGCCGCACACCAGCCAAGATCTGCCGGCTGGTTCCTTCCCCTCACTTCCAAGCCTGCGCACGCACCTTACTATTGTACCATAGCTTCCTTGACAGTTGTAACAATGTTTTATGAAAGGTGTGGAAGGGTAAAATGCTTCTGCATTTAGTTAAATAATGATAGGTAAATTCTAGGTCAGTGACAGGTTTTGTTCAAGGTTAAGAACGTTACGTTAGTTTAGGAGCAACATACTGAATAGCGCGAGGTTTATTTTGTCTCACATTGAATCTCTTCTGCGACGAAACCCTAAACTCCACCTTCCGAGGCAGGTCCCATTAGAGAGTTGGTGGGAGGAGCCTAGTGCGCAGCATAAAACTATTTTTTCCACAAAAATGTCATGGCCATCTGCTGCAATGGTAGTGGGGAAAATCCAAAAAACAGGGCGCACCTTGGGGTAGTAGTATCCCGCCCAACCCAAGGCGTATAGAATAGGAGGTGGGTCGGACTGGTTTCCGCATGGTGGGGGAACCTGATTCGTGACGGAGCTGCAGTCCCGACCCACGCGCCTGTATATTGTATTGAATTGTATAAATTAGAACAGTTACAGATAAACAAAAGATTGTTGATGAATGTAACAGTTTAAAAAAAGATATTGCAATTACTGTATCTGAGGAAGTCCAGAATGTGCTCAGTGGCGTATTTTCCAAGGCTCAAATCGAGTTGATTTTAAATAAAAAGGAAGAAGGAATGACGGAATTCCTTTTTGAAGATGCAAGTAGCTACAAGACTGCAAAAATACTACATAACTTATATAACATAAACTGTATTTAAAATATATTTTAATTTTTTTTAAATCTTGCATGGTAATTTACATTGTTGTCTTTACTGTCATTTGGAAATAATGTACAATACAGAATGTTCGTACTGTAACTTATACATTGTTTTATTCATACATTTCCTTGGCATCAGGCAACTCAAAGGTAACAGTATGACAATGTTTCAGATGTATTTACATTTATAATTCAATAGAAGTTAATTTCAAAACGATCAACGGCACCCATATGATAATTTCTAGGGGAGGGCAAACAAGTGTGACATTGTAAGTTGAAATAAATCATCGATAGCTTGCTTTCGACTTAGTTTCTGATGATGCAGTTTCAATTGACTTCGAAAGTGGTTAAATAAAAAATAAAACCATACCCCCCAAGAAAAGGGCGCCGGGGATCCACCCCAGGAATATTTTTAGTAATTGAACTAATGAAAATCATATTTTATGCTATTTTGCAACTGAAAAACTAGTTCGCAATTCTTTTTCTTTACTCTAAGACATGCAAACTAAAACAAGAAATCGTTACCTAAGTTATAACACTTATTAGTATTTATAAGAAAAGTTAAATATCACACGAAACAGTGCAAATAATAGTCCTAAACAATATGTCTTAAAAGAATGACACCGGGCTATAATCTCTATATATATAAAAGGCTTTGTCCTGACTGACTGACTGACTGACAGAGAATCAACGTAGAGCCTAAACTATAACAGGTAGAGACTTGGAATTCTGACAGTACCTTCGTTTCATAATGTACGTGCTCATTAAGAAAGGATTTTAAAAAAAATTGATTTTAAATGCCAAAAATTAAATGTTTTTGAGAATACTTAATCCCTTTTTACACAGAATTATCAAATCCAAATCACAGTTCACTAGACAACAGTATTGTTGGCAGTCTTCACATAAAGCTTTGGAAATAAATAAAACGAGACTTGACAATCAATATAATCCATGTTATAAATAAATATTAAATATTAAATCCACGAAAATAATGCAGTCACATAACTTTCTCTAGCCTGGAAATAGAGAAAATAATACGAGGTAAGGGTTACTTCACACCAAATCAACCAATGGTCCAAACATCACGTCATCAGATTGTTAAGATTTTTTAATATGAGGTAGTATTAGCTGAGTAGGTACAAAATGTACATTTTTACCTTTTTTGGACTTATAGTTTTTGAGATAAATTTTTTTTAAAATTACATCATGACAGTTTTTAGGAATGTTTTGAAATATTAAAAAGCATGTAACTCAAAAACGGTTTGTCCCAGAAAGCTCAAATTTATACCATTCTTTTTAGAATTACAAGCGCTTTAATTTGACATGTAACTTGACTGTATCACATCACTGTATATTTCTTCCAAAAACTTAAAAAAAAATTATCAAAAACTTAAAATCAGAATTTGTAATTTTTATGAAAAAAATATATTTTATTCCAAACTTCTTTAGTAAGTTGTGTACAAATTTTCATGATGGCATTTTCATGGTTTCATACTAAAATTAATTTTTATATGAATTGAGGCATATAGAAATTCTGATAAATTAATTCATTGTTATTCTATTAAAAATTAATCATACTGTTGTAATTAAACTTACTCTAATACTAATTTACTTTTTTACATTAGGGCATGTACCCTAAGAGTTTGTTTGAAAAAAGTTAAGTCTATGTAATAGGATGATGATGGTCCATATGGTAAAATAACAACTGGAACCAACAGGCCTTACTGAATCAGTGACACGTTTCTTTCCTCCTGTTGAAAATTGATATCTTATCTATTTTATTAAAAGACAGTTAAACTTACTTTAAATCATGGAACAATTTTCATTACACTCTAAATCAGTAAAGGAGGTTTTTCTTCTTTGCCAAAACTTGTGTTGCTTTGGCCATCTCCTCCGCTGGAACTTGGTAGGTTCTACCTGTTGCTGTGGTTGGATTTAGTTTGTACGAAACATAGTTCATTGGCACTGCTAGGGTATCTTTTCTCCTAGGATATGTGAATGATGGTGATGGTCCTTTTGGATGAAGAAAGGAAACATGAATTTCCTTTTCAACATCATCTTTTGAGTCAACATGCACCAACCACCACTCTTTATCATAAGCACAAGCAACAAAACCCACAACATCTTCAACATCACCAGGGCTGATCTGTACTCTATGTGTTTCTGAATCATCAGAAAATGAGTATACCGTACTTTGGTTTTTACCCTATTTAGGTCTAGAGGAATGAAGGCATGAAATTTCTGGGTCCCCGAGATTGCCACAGCTTCTTCAAACCTTGATTTCAGAACTTTTTCTTCATCAGAATACTCTTCATTAGTTGTGCAGAAAAATGTGATGGATAGTAAATGTTGCACACCTAGTGTTGTTATTTTTCCGGAAAAATATTTTTTGGAAAAATTTCCGGGAAAATTTCTGGAAAAATTGGAAAAATAAGGAAAAATTGGAAAAATTGGAAAAACTGGAATAAATAAATAAATAAAACACCACCAATAATAGAAAAAGATATAAAAGTGTATTTTCACTGAATATAAATTTTCACTGATTAAATGCAATAATTATTATCGGTGAATTACTACCAAGCTAACTTTAGATATGCAAATTCGATACTGAGGCATTCAGAGGATGGCTAGAAGATAACAGAATAAAAACATACGATATTTACCCAAAAGCCAAAACTGAGGATGGAATGTAAGTTAAAATATTATTTACACAATTCCAATAAGTTGACATCATGTAAATGCCTAGAACTGGAAAGAGTACATGAAATAAAGTATTTAGGTCTAACAGTTGGCAGTAAATTAAAATGGAAAAAACACATTAATATATTACTAAAGAAGTTAAGTTTGATATAATTAACTAGTTCACGTCTACAAGCTGAACTTGTTTTCAACTTTAATGTTTTATTTATGTGTGTTTGTATCAGACCAGAGCCAGCACCAATTGAAGACCAGCCCTGCCAATTGGTAAGTGCTCTGGCACTTTCTTCTCCTTTATATATATATATATATATATATATATATTTATATATTTTTATATATTTATATATATATATATATATATATATATATATATATATATTCCTTTCTCAAATATGCAATTGGATTTCCCTGTCTCAAATAAGAAAGGGATTTCACTTTCTCAAATAAGCAATTTGGCTGCCTGGGGCTTGGACACATACACACACTTAAAAAAAGCACTTAATCATATTTTTCCTATTTTTCCATATTTTTCCGACGTTCTGAAAAATTTCCAATTTTTCCGTTGAAAATTTTCCGACTCACATCACTATGCACACCCCACTGAAAAAGCTGAAAAGGTGTTAAAATTTGATTTTCTAATGGATTTTGGAGGCTGGCTTTGGCGGCAAGCCTTTTGACTGTACCCCCTACTCCATCACAAACTCCCTTTCCATGTGATGTAGCATAAAAATGCCACTCAGCTTCAAGTCCATCAAAGTCCTCTTTGTGATAGCAAAAGTTCAGAAAATTCTTACGATTTTTGTATTGCGGAGCTGAACCGTCTGAAAAATAGTACAGCTTTTTCAAGTTTGGTAGATAATTTCTTAGATATAGCATTAATTTTTTCTGGAAAGCATGAACAAGAACAGTATTGTATGCTAGGCAATCTGATATAAATACAAAGCTCCAGTTAACTAGCTCCTGTTTTCCTGTTTCTTGATTTCTTTCCTTGAAATATATTACAAAAGGGTGCACAGTAGCCGTAGAATTGTTCCAATGAAACCCTTGAGCCTCATCTTGTAGAACAAATGAATAATTTTCGGCAAAATCACAAGTTACTACAGCTTCATTTTCCTCCAATGAGGATTTTGTTTCAGAGAAGAAAAATGATTGTTGTTTTGCAATAAAATCATTTTTTTTTTGAGATTACTTAATTGACTGCAAAATTCTTGGACAAACTCATCAACTGGTTTTTTAAATGTTTCGAAATTACACCTGTCTACAGTAATCCACTGTTTGTAAGTAATGTTGACTGTTGTGAGAAAGAACTGCTGACTGAGGGGTTGCAAGTTTCAACAGGAGGAAAGAAAACGTGTCACTGATTCAGTAACTCTTGTTAGTTCCAGTTGTTATTTTACCATATGGACCATCATCATCCTATTATATAGACCTAACTTTTATCAAATAAACTTTTAGGGTATAGGCCCTAATGTAAAAAAGTAAATTGATATTAGAGTAAGTTTAATTACAACAGTATGATTAATTTTTAATAGGATAACAATGAATGAAATTACCAGAATTTCTATATGCCTCAATTCATATAAAAATTAATTTTAGTATGAAACCATGAAAATGCCATCATGAAAATTTGTACACAACTTACTAAAGAGGTTTGGAATAAAATATATTTTTTTCATAAAAATTAAAAATTCCTATTTTAAGTTTTTGATAAAAAAATTTTTTTTGAGTTTTTGGAAGAAATATAAGTTACAGTGATGTGATACAGTCAAGTTACATGTCAAATTAAAGCCCTTGTATTTCTAAAAAAAAAGAATGGTACAAACTTTAGCTTTCTTGGACAAACCGTTTTTGAGTTACATGCTTTTTAATATGTCAAAACGTTCTTGAAAACTGTCATTCTGTAATTTTTCAAAAACGTATACAGTTGAACCCCGATAATTCGAGCTAATTGGGGCTGAGGCTACCTCGAATTACAAAAAACTCGGATTTTACGGAAATATCACAAAATCAATGGGTAAATCGCAAATAAATGTTTTATGAGCACAATAATGGTTTAAAAATAAATAAATAAACAATATAGTAGGCCTACATAACTGTGTTACGCCTGTATGTATATTGGCAAACATTTCCAATTTAAACTGCATCCACTGGTAATTATTCTTTTATTTATCGTTTTAACTTTTTATTCAGTGACGTACAGTGGAAAACCGGACCATCATGCATAGTATATTTCCAATTTACTACATCGGCATCCTTTAAGGATTAAGTCATTGTCTGACCCTTAATGGAGTGGAACGGTGAAGCGGCGCTACTAGGAAAACACTTTTAATTACCATTGTTGCTGAGTAGGGATTACTGTAACAATACAGTATTCTTTTCTGAAAGGATGGTATGCACTGTACAAATGATTGACACGAGGTCCCGAAAAAGAAAGATCGAACCTAACGGTATCTGTCAATATGTAATAGAAATGCACTAGCAGTCTGAAGCCAAGGTTATTTCTGTGTATTATGAACGAAAACCCAAGTGGGACAGTTTTACCTGCCTTTAGTACATAGAAAAATTGAAAGAAAGCTCAAAATGTAACACATTCGGAAGTGCGTAAAACTTACATGCGGACACAGTATAAAAACTGGATATTACTCTAGATTTATGGAAAATTTTAATTTTCTCAAGACTAGCTCGAATTACACGGAACCTCGAAATACCGGGGCTCGAATTACCGAGGCTCTGCTGTAACTCCAAAACGAAAGGTCGAAAAAAATTAAAACTTTGTAGGCCCTACTTTTGGTCATAGTGATGAACAGAACACAATCACTGAATATGAGCCATTTTGAAAACCTCAAGGTTAAAAATCATATTTTTATTGGTTGATTTGATATGGAATGACCCCTAAGGTAATATGTTTTGGGAAGGGAAGTATGAAAGTGATATTGCATTTCTGTTTAATTTTTCATCCCCAAAACGGTTTTATGGTAACATGAGAGTGAAAAATAAATATTCCTCAAAGACAATACAATTTTATGTTTCCGAAATTTATGTTTCTTCTTATTTGAACCCCTACCAGGCTTGCTGTGTACAAGCGATGGGATACAGAATTCTACATCCTTTATGAGCCATAAAAAGCTATATCAAGCATTTTCTGAGGGGATAATTTGAGTGTGATAAATCGTGCTTCCTATTTCAAACTCTAAATACCTATATAATGACCTATAATTTAAAAATCGAAAGTCCTTCATAAGATAATTTCCAATTACAAAATAAAAAACCCGAGCGACGCTGGGCCTTTTAAGCTAGTTATTAATATAATATATTTGTTCTTTTCCTGAGAGCTAGGGGGCCGTGGTCCCACCCTCTGCCCCAGGTATGGTCGCCCATGAAAACAATATCAGTCGAAACTGTAGGCGAAGTAAGCTATAAGGACTGCACCGGCTGTAACTGTGGGACTGCAGCAGGTGAGTGGTGGGGGAGAACCACAGTCCGACCCACCTCCTATTCTATACGCCTTGCGCCCAACCCACCCAAAATGGTGCACTTTCTTATACACCTCGATCTAGCGAATTCTTCTGTCCTCGTATTATGTAGAAACTCGTTATTGGATGTTGAAGGTGTGACGTCATATCGCTAGACGACTGGAGACAGGCTGACAAACCTCGCGGGAAGTATAATGACAGTATACAAGGTCAGTTGGTACAAGGCACTTGTGACAATATACAAGGACAGCTGGTCATCCTTTTTCGCTACTTGAAACAAAATAGGGTACATCACACAGACCGTGCAAATGTGAATATCGAATGTGCGGAGCTTAAGGGGCCACCTGTTTTTGGATTTCTCCTGGTAGTGATAAGCAATGTACAAGGATAGTTGGTCATCCTGCTTCAGAGAAAAAAAAAAGGTAAAATCCCATAGGCGCAGACCCATTTTTTAGAAGCAAGATTCTCTTCACAAAACACTTATATCACACGAATCTTGTTATAGGTAGGCTAGATGTGTGGAGAGGAGATGTTGTCTTGGCGAATGATTTGGTCCGACCCACCCACCCTAATTGATAAATGTTCTTTTATATCACGATTTAGCGAAAACTTCCTTGTTCTCCGCCATTTTTCTGTCCTCGTCCTCGTGATTGACGTTGAAGGTGTGACGTCATATCGCTAAACAAGATATGATTGTGGGTGAACAGTCTGACAAACCTACAAAGGTACAAGCCGGGAAAAACCAAATATAAGGTGCAGCGTCGCATGAGATATATCCCGTCCTGACCCACCCCCAGCGAAGCATTTCCTTTTATACCACGATCTAGCGAATTCTTCGAGGATAAGCAGGCTGACAAACCATTGGGTACAAGGCAAACCTGTGGGTACTCTCGAATTTTTAATATTTGGTACAAGGGTACTCTCGAATTTTTAGTATTAGGTACAAGGGCCACTCTCGCAGTTTAAATATTTGGTACAAGGGGCACTCTCGCATTTTTAATATTTGCTATGGTCGGGAGTGTCGGCGACAATATACAAGGATAGTTTGTCGCCATGCTTCGCTGAGAAAGAAAATGTGAATATCGAGTGGGCGGAGCTTAAACTGCACCTTATATTTGTCTTTCGCCAACAAGCCACCTGCTGCTCGTAAGAAATGGTGGTTGTGATAGATCCTCGTGCTATTCAGTATATTGCTCCTAACTAACATAAACGTTCCTAACTTAACAAAACAGCGGAGCTTGCCTCATGTTAGTCAGTATATTGCTCCTTAACTAACATAAACGTTCCTAACCTAACAAAACAGCGAAGACTGGCTGGTGCGCGGCATAAAATCGTCTGCTGTCACTATATACAAGAACAGTTGGCACACTGCCTCGCTCATAAACAAAAAAATCACAAAGTCCGTGGAAATGTGAATATCGCGCGAATGGGTCCGCGCCAATGGGATTAGGGAAAAAATAGTTTTATGCTGCACCCTAGGCGGTATAAGTGCACTATACGTGTATAAACGAATAAAATCCGAACCAATTTTTTTTAAATTTTTTTAAACCACTCAAATTGTTCAGGAATTTACGCTGAATTTTTTCACATGTCACATGGCATTATAATTGCTTCTTAGATGAAAATAAAGAGTAATTACTGCAAGATTTTTACAATAAAATGTTTTTTGTCAGCCATGATGCTTTCTGTAACGGCCCAGTTGATACAACAAATACCAACCCTCCAAATAAATCACTGACACTTGTTCCTTTGAGTTGTATTTAGTGGATTTACTAGTACATGTAATTTTTGTATTGTATTTACTTGTAATTGTTGAGTTGTATTTAGTGGATTTATTAGTACATGTCACGTTTCCTGTAGGATTCCCTTCGTTACATACAGGATATTAAAAATGTGATGTCTTAAGTATGAGTGAAACTTGTATTTTCAACATTTTTATACCTACGCACCTTTTTTTGTACACATACCCTATTAATGTTGTATTACATTTACCTTACATACGTGTATATTAAAAGTAAATAGAGCTGAATGCTGTGACACTCATACGAGCGTAATGACAAATCAAAAGGAAAGCAATAAATCCGGTGAATGATTTCTAACACGTACCACACTTGAATGTCTTCTCTCCAGGGGCTTGTTTCATTAAACTGTAGTAGAACTCTCCAAATAAAACTAGGACACTTGTTCTGTTGAGTTGTATTTAGTGGATTTATTAGTACATGTCACGTTTCCTGTAGGATTCCCTTCGTTACATACAGGATATTAAAAACGTGCACTCTTCAATATGAGTGAGACTTGTATTTTCAACATTTTTATAGCAAGGCCTACGTACTTTCTTTTTTGTACACATACCAAATTAATGTTGTATTACATTTACCTTACTTATTTGAATATTAAAATTAACTAGAGCTGAATACCGTGACGCTCGTACGAGCGTAATGGCAAATCAAAAGGAAAGGAATAAATCCGGTGAATGATCTCTGACAGATATCACACTTGATTGTCTTTTCTCCACCTCCTGCATTAATATCAACGGCATGAATAATTTCTGCGGACATATAAGTATGTAGGCTGCAATTTAACATCGTATACATTAAAGGCCAACTATTTTAAGACCTTTAAGGGGAAAATTCCATTTTCCATGAATGTCACACATTTTTCGCAGTTAGAGTACGGACGATTCCAACAAAAATGTTTTAACTTACATGGAGGAAACTTTTTTCTGACCTATGATACATGTGATACTAATAACTCGACCCTTCTGAACACGAATATAACAACAATAATAACCACTTCCTTCCGCCCTTTGAGAAAATACCGATTTTCCAATACTGTCACCCAGTTTACGCAAGAAACGTATGAATGTTTGAAACAAAAATTAATTACATTGAGGGAAAATTTTTTCCCCACTAGATTTACATGTGATATCTATAACTCGACCCTTCTGAACACGAATATAACAATAATAATAACCACTTCCTTCCGCCCTTTGAGAAAATACCGATTTTCCAATACTGTCACCCAGTTTACGCAAGAAAACTAGGAATGTTTCGAAAAAAAATTAATTACATGGAGGCAAAATTTTTTCCCCATATGAGTTATATGTTTTATCAATAAATCGACCCTTCTAAACACGAATATAACAATAATAACCAGTTCCATCCGCACATCGAGAAAATTCCGATTTTCCATTACCGTCACACAGTTTACACAAGAAAAGTAGGACCGTTTCAAAACTAAAATTCATTACATGGAGGGGAAATTTTTTTCCGACCTAAATTACATGTGTTATCTATAAATCGACCCTTCTGAACACGAATATAACAATAATAATAACCAGTTCCTACCGCACTCCGAGAAAATTCCCATTTTCCATTAGTGTGACAGAGTTTACGCGTAAACTCTGTCACACTAATGGAAAATGGGAATTTTCACGGAGTGCGGTAGGAACTGGTTGTTATTATTGTTATATTCGTGTTCAGAAGGGTCGATTTATAGATAACACATATAACCCATGACGGAAAAAAAAATCCTCCATGTAACGAATTTTTGTTTTGAAATGGTCCTACTTCTTCTGCGTAAACTGTGTGACACTAACGGAAAATCGGTATTTTCTCGAAGTGCGGAAGGAACTGGTTATTATTATTGTTATATTCGTGTTCAGAAGGGTCGAATTATAGATAACACATGTAACTTAGGTCGGAAAATAATTTTCCCTCCATGTAATGAATTTTTATTTAAATCGTCCACACTCTTTCTGCGTTAACTATGTGACACTAATGGAAAATCGGTATTTTCTCGAAGTGCGGATGGAACTGGTTATTATTATTGTTATATTCGTGTTCAGAAGGGTCGAGTTATAGATATCACATGTAAATCAAGTGGGAAAAAAATTTTCCCTCAATGTAATTAATTTTTGTTTCAAACATTCATACGTTTCTTGCGTAAACTGGGTGACGGTATTGGAAAATCGGTATTTTCTCAAAGGGCGGAAGGAAGTGGTTATTATTATTGTTATATTCGTGTTCTGGAGGGTCGAATTATAGATAACACATGTAAATCAAGTGGGAAAAAAATTTTCCCTCAATGTAATTAATTTTTGTTTCAAACATTCATACGTTTCTTGCGTAAACTGGGTGACGGTATTGGAAAATCGGTATTTTCTCAAAGGGCGGAAGGAAGTGGTTATTATTATTGTTATATTCGTGTTCAGAAGGGTCGAGTTATAGATATCACATGTAAATCAAGTGGGAAAAAAATTTTCCCTCAATGTAATTAATTTTTGTTTCAAACATTCATACGTTTCTTGCGTAAACTGGGTGACGGTATTGGAAAATCGGTATTTTCTCAAAGGGCGGAAGGAAGTGGTTATTATTATTGTTATATTCGTGTTCAGAAGGGTCGAGTTATAGATATCACATGTAAATCAAGTGGGAAAAAAAAATTTGCCTCCATGTAATTAATTTTTTTTTAAACATTCCTACTTTTTCTGCGAAAAATGTGTGATATCAATGGAAAATCGGAATTTTCTCGAAGTGTGGAAGGAACATATTATCATTATTGTCATATATGCGTTCTGAAGTGGTGAAATATATGCAAAAACATGTATATCATGTACAATAAAATTTGTATTGCCATACAATTTATATTTCTTATATTGTTAATATTCTTACTCAGAAAAATCCTTAACATTAATTTTAATCAGAATATTTTTATTGTCAAATTCGCGTTCAGGACGATCAACTAAATTAATATAGAAAACATGACTGTATTACATGTCCAACCAGATTTTTACTGTTATATTATTTATACGTTTAATATTTATTTATAACAATTATAATTATGAAGTTAATGAAAACTATTATCCGCCCACCCATTAATTCATTCATCCATGTATCAATCCATCCATTTATACATCCATTCATTTTTCATTCATCCTACCATCCATTCGTCCATCAGTCAATCCAGTTATCTAACCAACCAACCATCCATTAATTATTAATTGATCTGTCCACTAATTACAGAAAACATTCATCGATCCATTACTTAACTAATTCTTTCACAAGCGATCCACCCTTTATCTATCCGTTAATTAATTAATTAGATACATAATTAATTAATTCATCCACCCATCCATTGATGAATCAATTAATGCATACATTTATCCATCCATTCATCCAATTAGTTAATTAATTCAACCGTCCATCCATTTTTTTATATATCCATAAAGAATTTGATGAATGGTGGGTTAGGTGGTTGAAATAAATAATTAAATTCGGATGAATGGATGAATAGATGGTTGGATATACTTATGGATGAATGAATGAATTAATAATGGATGGATGAATGGGTAGTTGGGCTAATTAATAAATAAATTAATGAATGGAATGATTAATGGTTGGTTGGATCAATGAATGAATTTATTGATGGATGCATGAGTGGATAGATGGGTTGGATGAATTAATTGTTCAATTAATGGATGGATTGGTTAATCAATGAACTAATCAATGGATAGATGAATAGATTAATGCAAAATTTAATTAATAGACGGATTTGATGGATGAATGAATGAACCATCCAACCAGCCATTCATCCATCAATCTAGCCAACCATCCATATAACCAAACATTCATCCATCCATTAATTAATTTATTATATAAATAATTCATGTCAAATTCATCCACCCATCGATCCAAACATTCATCTATCCATTAACTAATTAATTAGTCTAATGATAAATGTATCCACCCATTAATTAATTGATTAATTAATTAATTAATGCATTCATTTATCCATCCCCTCATCCGTTTCATTAATTAATTCAACAATACACCCATAGATTCATCCATCCATCAATCTATGGATGGATGGTGGGTTAGATGGATGAATAGCTGGATGAAGTAATTAATTATTTATTGAATGGATGAATAGAATGATGGATTGTTGGATATATTTATGGATGAATGAATGATTTAATAATGGATGGACGAGTGGACTGATGGGTGATTGAAGGAAATAATTAATGGATGGATAAGTTAATTAATGAAAGGATGTATGAATTAATTAATTACTGTATAGATGGCTGGTTGAATGAATTAAATAATTTATTAACTAGTAACTGGATGGATGGATTTAAATATTTATTTATGGTTGAATGGATAAATGAATGTACGGATGGATAAATGGTTTGATGGATGGATGGATAAATGAATGGATGGAAGAATGTTTCATACCAAATTACGATTATTATTTTTTTTTTTTTATCAAAGGACAATGTTGAAGACAAGTATTTTAGAAAACAACAACAATAATAATAATAATAGTAATAATAATAACAACAATGTGAAGAAAGAAATTGAGTAATATTAAAAATGTTTCTCTGTTAGCTCTTCATCAAACATGAAGCAAAACAGCAATTAAACAATGCTTTTTCTACTATTATATGAAATCAAGCTTCAATTCTAATTTCTCTTAGTTTAATAGTGGTAGTAGTAGCCCTTCCGGATTGCGCAAACGTCTCCTGGAGATCCTTTAAGGGGATATTTTCGGGGAATTTATTTCTGGGGTGAGCCAGTCCCCTACCTCACATTTAAACCTAAGGACAACACAAGCACCCAGTCACGAACCCGGAAAAGAGGTTTTTCACTGCTGGATCGAACCCGGGCCGCCGGAGTGGAAGGCAAGCGTGCTACCAACTAACCCAAGGCAGGGGACAGTTTAATGTTAATTGATCACGAATTAATATTTGAAAAGTTTCCTTATTCTACTTCATTAAAACACGAAGGAAATGTGAGTTATTACATACAATACTACAACAAGGTTTTTCTCCATGTATTACATAAAATTAAGCTTCCGTTCGTATTTCTGTAACCCCAGCGCTCTTAGCTTAATGTAACTTATAATTGAGGAAGTTCCTATTGTTTTTCAGACCGTAAATTACACAAAACGAAAGCTTTCATTCTAAATTGTGTAACTGCAGTGTGTTACTAGCTGTCATGTTGGTACTGCTCCAAAGTCAGATGTTGGTTTAATCATCAAATAGCCGTGGAAGAGAATACTATGATTTTAAATGGGGAAAATCACGACTTTAATTACTGTTTTTTTAAGCCTTCGTAGCAAATACAGAGCTGTGTGACGTCTCAAAAAATTCAGCGTAAATTCCTGAACAATTTGAGTGGTTTAAAAAAACAATAAAAAAATTGGTTCGGATTTTATTCGTTTATACACGTATAGTGCACTTATACCCCCTAGGCTCCTCTCTAATGAGGCCCGCCTGGGAAGGTGGGGTTTAGGGTTTCGTCACAGAAGAAATTCAATGTGAGACATAATAAACCTCGTGCTATTCAGTATATTGGTCCTAAACTAACATGGGACATATTCCAAAGTTTATCCGTTCATTATGTTTGCAACTGCCATACCTACTATTACATCAACGTTCCTAACCTAACAAACATTGGAATTCCAACCCTCGTAGATGACAAGTTGAGTTTTCTGTCCTCTCACACTCATATCCACATAAAATGAAGGGCATGTCAGGAAATACCGTTCTTATTATAGGATAGAAATAAATTACTAATTTATTATGTTATTGTACCTTACCCAAGTTATTGCTTCCGCCTTCAGCATGTTTACAATTTTCTTCTTCTTCTTCTTCTTCTTCTTCTTCTTTTATTTTGTGAAGCCTCTCTACACCCAGGTAGTTGCAGCTTCGTGGAGTATAAAGGAAGGTGTGTGAACAAAGTGTTTGTATGGAGTGGGAAGTGGGTGTTTCAAATTTTCATTTTACAATTTACTATATGTTTATGTATTAATCGGCTTATGTGTTTTTCGTCATTGTATATAAGGGAAGGAATATGCCATGGACCAAGGCCTTTTGTTTTGTAAATTTGTGCATGAAAAATATCATTTTGTTGTTTATATTGTGAGCAACCTAAAAGGATATGATTTACGTCTCCTATGTCACCACAGTCACAGTGGGGGGTGGCTCTCCTTTTAATTTTGAATAAATATTGTGGTGTAATGGCAACATGAAACTTGATTTTGGAAATTAAAGATACAGCAAATCGCGGAGTGTTAGTATTGTAAAACCAAGGTTTACTGTTGTAGTGGATGTTTTGTGCTTTAAGTGATTTAGTGGAAGCGATGATTGCATCGGAAATGGGGATAAGAAAAGTGTGGAGTGTGTTTTGACGTGTAGCGGCTTTAGCAAGTGTATCTGCTATTTCATTGCCCTTAATGTTGTGGTGTGCCGGGATCCAGAGAAGTGTGATGTGATTATGTCGTTGGTGTGTTTGTTTATGTATTAGGTATTTGCAGTTTGTTTCCCACCATCCCAGCTGGGGATGAGTGTGGCCGGTTGCTATGTTTTGAATAGCACTTTGGGAATCCGTACAGATGAAAATGTGGGCATTAGTTGTATTGATGGAAATTAGTGCCTGACGGATAGCAATAACTTCGGCCGTGTAGTTGGAAAATTCAGGACGAAGAGGGAATTGTTGTGTGGTGTTAGTGTTTTGGTGGTAGTAAGCAGCTCCTACCCCCTCTGGGGTTTTAGATCCATCAGTAAAGTAGAGATGTATATTAGGATAGTCGTGCAACTGACGATATTGTGTTAAATAATTTTGAAATTTGCATTCCAGATGCTGGTCAGTTTTGTGGAATTCATCCATATGAACGTTAACAGGGTGAAAGAGGACATCATAATCTAGAAAATAGATTGGAGGGCGAGGAAATTTTTGCATTTGTTGATTGTCATAGAATTGAGAGAATATAGAGAGAAAAGGGGGTAGTTGCAGAAATGCTGGAAGGAGATGTTGCATACGTTTGCGATGCAAGTGCAGTACCTTATTGTATAGTGGAGTTTGCGTGTGGTGGAAAAGGTGTCCAATAGTTTTAATGGTTGTGATTTGTTGTCTGTAAGTATAAGGATGTAAGTGTAATTCATGAAACAGCTTTGTCATTTTGGGGTTGCCAGAGACACCAAGTATGTGTTTGGCAATGTTATAAATTTGCGATTGGATTTTGTTTTGCCAATATTTAGAGGGACTTGTAATAATGAGATTGCCGTATGTGAGTTTTGATTGAATAAGGTTCTGGTATAAATGTAGCATATGGGTGGGATGGAAACCCCATTTTGTCCCGGCAATATATTTAAAAATGCAACTAGCTGATTGAAGAGCAGCATGTGTATGCTGAAAATGCACATTCCATTTAAGATTGTGTGTTAAATGCATTCCTAGGTATTTGGTGGTGTGTGTAATAGGTATTGGAATATGATCAATATGAAAGTGAGGTTGATTAGTCATTTTGCTTTTTCGAAAAAGAATAGTATGGCTTTTTTCAGGGTTAATTGTAAATCCCAATTGCTTAACCTGAAAGATCAGGGTGTCAAGATCCTTTTGTTCCGTGGTATAATTATATTTAAGTGAGTTATCTACTTTCGAGTACAACACCATATCGTCAGCATATAGAAGTAGTTGACTTTTGTTATAGGGAGTGTGGGTGAGAGTGTGAATGTATAATACAAAAAGAATGGGGCTGAGTGAGGATCCTTGGGGCAAGCCAATGGAGGTGAAACGAGAGAGCTGATAGGAAAAGAAAGGGGGAAAAGATATTTGTCTGTCGGTTAGGAGGCGAAGGACGGTATGACTGAAAATCTCCGGAATGTGGAGAGTCGTGAGAGTGTTTAATAGTGTGGGAAGGAGTACTGAGTCATACGCGTTTCGTAAGTCTAAGAAATGTGCCAAGAGTGCCTTGCGTTGTGTCCATGCGCTATAAATTTCAGTAAGAAGATGTAGTAAGGCATGGTTTGTTCCTTGGCCTCGTCTATACCCGTATTGATGTAATGGCCATTGTCCATATCGCTCTAAGTGAAATATTAATCGATGGGTGAGGATTTTTTCAAAGATTTTTCGGAGAGTATTACTGAGTATAATGGGACGGTAACTAGAGGCGTTTGTGTCTGTTTTATTGGGTTTCAATATCGGAATGACATAGAATTGTTGCCAAGAGTGCGGAATGTGGGATGTATGGAGGGTGTTATTAAAAATATTTATTAGTAGAGTAATAGTTATGTCAGGAAGGTGGTCAATCATATTATAAGTGATGCCATCCGGTCCTGGTGCAGTAGATTGTTTTTTTCTTCTGATAACTGCTTGAAATTCATTGGATGTGATGGGAGTGAGAAGAGGATGCGTGGGGGTGCATGAGAGGGGATGAAAATTAATTGGACAGAGTATGGGTGTTACAGAATCCGGTGTAATACTGTGTAAAAACTGTTGTTGGAGGGTAGAATTGTTGTGTATACTGTGAGTGATTTTATGTTTTTTGTTGGTAAACCATTTTATTTTTCGCCATGCCATTTGAGTAGTAGTGGTTTGTGTCACTGTCGTGCAGTACTCTTTCCAAGCTTGTCTTCGCGTCCTGTTAAGTGTCTTTGTGGTTAGTGCCATTTGGCGTTTGAGCGTGACATAGTTTTGAAGAGTCGGGCGATGCCGGAATTTTGTTAGGGCAAGACGGCGCTGGGCAACAGCATGCGAGCAGTCAGGTGACCACCATGGTGGTTTAAGACGTCTAGTAGAGTGAGATGGTTGTTTACTGGGACAGTGTTCTCGTATATAGGAATGAATAATGTGTTGTATGTCCGGAATGGTATATGGAGGGGGCTGTTGATTAATGAGATTTGTGGTGTATCGGGTAATTTCTGTAGTGTAGTGTTGCCAGTCAGTAATTCGCGGTTTGGAAGTTCTGGGGGCGCTATGTAAAGGGTTGAAAGTAGTGTTCAGTGCTATTTTGATTGGTAGGTGATCACTGTTGAGGGTGTCATGGGCAGTGGCCCAGTGGGTATATGGGTATAGATTAGTTGAGATGAAAGTTAAGTCGGGACTGGTGTGGTGTTGGTTACTATTGCCAAGCCGTGTTGGATGGTCAGTATTGAGTAGCGATAACCCAGACGTTTGTAAGAAACGAATGAACGTATGATTATGGGTGTAAGTGCGAATTTGTTGTGGGCTTAGTGGGAGATTGAAATCACCACAAATGAGCACATTCTGATGAGGGGGGATGGGAAATGTATTGGACCAGTAGGTGGAAGTTAAGTGATTGTTGTGGGTATTGTAAGCTGCAATGATGTCCAGATGCTGGATTGTAATATGAATAGCCTGGAACGTATGATTGTAATTGGTGACGTATCGTGTTTCGGTAATTTGAATATTCGGTTTAGTAAGTATGGCGATGCCACCCCCATGTTGTAACCGGTCATGTCGGATGATTTGATAGGAAGGTATCTTGAATTTATGTGCCGGTTTTAACCATGTTTCAATGATGATGATAATGTCCGTCGGAGTGTCGAGAAGGAAATGTTGAAGTTCGTGGGTCTTGTTTCTAATACTTCGGGCATTCCATTGAAGAATGCTAAGTGAAGGGATGGGAGTCATTAGTCGTGATTATGAGTAGAGGCTTTCATTTTCTGAAGTAAATTAGTTAGATTAGATGTGTGGGGTGAGTTGATAGCCTTTATACTATTGCTGAGCTCAGCAATGAGATCAAGGAATGTGAGTCTATTGATCGTGAGAAATTGTGGCATTGTGGATGGACTGGTGTGAGGATTGGATTGGCTTTCAGAAATTGTGTCATGGTTATTTTTTGTGGGCTTGACCATAGGAGTGGAGGGAAGCGTATCACGCTTCCAATGCGGAAGCCAGAAAGGAGTGTTGGCTGGGGGGGGAGGCTTTTTGGTGCAAGTTGGCGTTTGTTCTGAGAACTTTCTTTTAGAGGGTTGAAAAGGGGGAATGTAAGTCCGGGGCACTGGAAGAATTGTGCCTGATGGTGGAAAACCACCGGGTGGACCCAAGGCTTGGCTACTGGGTGTGAGAGTATTAAAGGGTTGTTGAGAATGCGGCGAAGCCACCACTGAAGCATACGATTTGCGGCCACGTAGTATTTGTATAGCCTCATATCGCGAGACACGAAGTTGGTTGATTTTAGCTTGGATGCTTTCTTCCATTTTGTAAGCTGAACAGTTTTTGAAGCGGGCATCATGCGCCTGTTGGCAGTTTATACACTTTGTTGACGGAGATTGGCATTCACTTGTACGGTGGGGTTCTGCACATTTTAGACATTTAGAGTCATTGCGGCATATTTTAGTCGAATGTCCAAATTTCCCACAGTTAAAACACTGATTGATCTTTTCATGGTAAGGTTCAATGGGGCAGTGATAGTAATACAAAGTCAGCATCTTTGGTAGCACTTGGGACCGAAAAGTGATGAGACACGTAGTCGTTGGTAGATATTCGACCTTTCCGTCTTGGTTGATTGTTTTACGACTAAATCTGTAGACATTATGAATGGGGGTGTGTGATTCTGTTTTTGCATGTTTTTGAATTTCTTCATTTGTGATTTCTAGGTCGATGTTCTTGATTATACCTTTAGAGTGAATAGCAGTAAAGGGTATATAAGAGGAGGTTCCAAAAGTACTGTCAAAAGTTGAGTTCAGGAAGGAATTTGCTTCCGTATGGTATAAGAACTTTATCTCTAATTTGTAGCGTCCGATTTTTTGTATGTCTTGAATGTGAATGGTGGTGTTGTTTTCATAGAGAAGCTTGCCCAACTTCATAGGGTGAATTTGAAAAATTGAGTCTGCTTTTGTTTCTACCACTACTATATAAGGGCTTGAATCCCGATAGGTGTACTGAAATTTGTCCTTTGCAGCAGATGTAGGTAATATAAGTGGAGTTGCGTCTTGGACAGATATATTTATTCCATTTTCTGTCTTGTTGTGAGTGGGTAAAGGGCTAGAGCCGGTTTCGGCAATTTCTTCATTCGTAGACTGCGTTTCCATCGTAGTCATGTCGTAAAATCTTGTGATTACAAAGTGAAGTTCGTGTAAGTCTGGATCTTAGCCGCCCTAAAGGGGGCAGGAATTGAAATGACACTGGAGACAAACTATGATAAAGATGGAAAAGTCACACACAAAGAATTAATAATAATAGCGTTTGTCGCACTAAACTTGTGTTGAATTACTTTTACTTGCACACAGGGTCCTCAGAAAATATCCGCACTGTGTAAGACACAAGAACAAACTGCAAACGTTCACTTAAACTCTGATAAAAGCACGAATAATGCACATTGAAAAAGATAACAATGAAACTTCGGCGCCATCTTCGTTTGAAAATGAAAATCTTACAATTTTCTACTCTATCGGCGCCAGCCAGTCAGAAGTCAGACGCGGGTT
The DNA here is from genome assembly GCA_964059195.1 of Ectobius pallidus. Classification (NCBI taxonomy): domain Eukaryota; kingdom Metazoa; phylum Arthropoda; class Insecta; order Blattodea; family Ectobiidae; genus Ectobius; species Ectobius pallidus. The sequence continues at coordinate 24,366,860 of CAXKWD010000012.1, forward strand.
GCCGGTCAGAATCGCCAACACAAGAATTCTGAATATCCCACTACAAAAGCCACTTTCCCGATTGCCAACAAATATTTATAGCTGAGAAAGGTTTTGAATTTTGTAATTCTAGATCCTTTTATAATATGTATATCTAGGTATTCAAAATGTTAATTTGTTTGGAATATGTTGTGCTTTTGTTATGTAACACAGTGGCGGACGCAGAGGGGGGATAGATCCCCCCCCCCGAAATTTGAAAAAAAAAATCCCTTTAGGCAGGCCTACAGGCGGAGGTAGATTTCGAAGTGCTTTTGGTTTAATTTATTGTCGCTGCATAGCCTTCTTTAGTAGTAGCATAGTCTTCTTTAGCCTTGGCATGGTAAACCTGCAGTAATAAGAACTGAATTCGGTAAAGAGGAAGAGCCTACAATCATTTGTTTTGACAACAAGAATAGGATATAATATTCTGGGAGGCCGTGCGCAAGATCAGCAATGAATAAAATTAGCAAAGCCGCTAAACAAGACAAAATTATGATATTATAATAATTCTTTTAAGTGTTATTATTTTCAAACATTAAAATCTTGCGTAATATGAGAGCTATCAAGAAACTATTTATTGATTTGTAGAGTACTCATCAAGAGCTTTTCAACGATACCCCACAAGACGTGGTTTCAAAAGTTTCGAATTTTCATCCCCCACCCCCACCTCCACCCCCACCCTCACTCGAACCCCCGAATCGTTGGTGTCACTGTGAACTCCATAGGGAGTACTCTAATTTATTCAAACAAAGTTTCCCTCTATACTTCATAGGGGCCGAGATATACATTTTTAAAAATTTCAACCCCCTCCCCCGACCACCCCCTTGGGCCAATTTTGCCCATTAACGAACTTGTCCGAACTATTGGGCCTAGAAATAACATAATAAAATTTGGTTCAAATATCTTCAAAATTACGGCCGCTATCGTGTAAAGATATATATAAATATATATATATATAAATATCACAAAATTTTTTTTTGAACGGGCGGTGGTTTCGTACTTAGGGGAGCATGAAACGTAAAGATATGAAAGAATTTTTCGAAAATCATAAAGTGGTATCCATTGCAATAGGTAGAATTTTCTTCGAAAATCTACCTAAAAAAGGCTATATATGCACTCTAAGCGGCCAGTTTTATAAACTAATTATATATGTAAGTTAATTAATTGTTCGTAGTATTCTTTCTACTTATTCAAATCCCCCCCCCCCCCCGAAAAAAAATTCTGCGTCCGCCACTGATGTAACATGTATTATTATATATAGTCCCATATCATTTTAATGATCTCGAGGACGTAAATAAATAAATAAATATGTAGAATTTGAAATGAGGAAGAATGATTTATTACACTCAAACTATTCCCTCAGAAAACGATAGTTATAGCTTTTTAAGGCTCAAACAAGATGCTGAATATTGCATTCCATTGTTTCTACACACCATGCCTGGGAGAGGTTGAATTAAGAAGAAACAGAAATTTTGGTTATATAAGATTGTATTGTTTTTACGAAAAAATTTATTTCTCACTCTCATATACAATTGTTTCAGGACTGTAATAAAAATGAAATTCAATTTCACTTTCATACTTTCCTCCCCAAAAACCTACGATGTAATATACTGGCCACCATAGGACTGAAAACGTTCCATCCTATTTTGTCTTCTTTTAGATGCTTAGGGCCTATTATAAACATCCCTATTTCTCAACTAATACAAAAGCTATACAGCTATGAATAACGTATCAGTGGATAGGATCTTTTTACCAACTTCTGATACAGTATACCCATTGGCACACACTTAAGTTGTCCCCGCAATATGGCTTCTTATTCTACTTCAAAATGTGAAGTGAGAAAATATTTTCCATGTTGAGGTTAGAGAAAGTTTCGTGGATTTCATTCTTCAAGAATTATTTTCACAAATATAACAAATTGGTCCTAAATACAAATAAAACAAAATATATCTTATTCAGGAAACCTAGCTTTATTCATAACCAACATCAACATCTGATACTAGACAATGTAATAATTCAAGAGGTAAATAGCATCACTTTTCTAGGACTTATTTTAGACCCAACCCTTAGTTGGAACAACCATATTGGAAAAATAAAAACAAAAATAATATCAGTTATCGGGGTTCTTGCTAGACTGAGAGACAATGGGTTACCCAGACCTCTTTTAAAAAATGTTTATTATGCACTCATACATTCGCATCTTAAATATATGGATATAGTGTGGCAATCCTGTAATAAGGCTCAACTACGACAACTTGAAACATTACAAAACAGGGCTATAAAGATAATATATAACTTAGACTTCCATACTCCCACGAAGCAGATTTTTCAGGAATCAGGAATTATTCCCCTGGTAGTATCACCTAAAAACTATCAATCACTACCTTTGCTTTCTATTCCATAGTAAGATTTACATCCCCAAATTCAATAATATACATGATCATAATACAAGAGGTCAAAATAACCTCATAGTAAATACTACTGAAACATCCAAATACGGTTTAAAGGGTTTTATTGCCGTGATGACAAAACAATATAATAATCTACCTCAGGATATCAAAAAAGCAAACAAATTAACTGTTTTCAAAAAACAGGTTAAAGCCCACCTGCTTAATGAATATTTCAATAACTCTGATAACTTCATCTAAATTTTTTTTTTAACATCTCAAAAGAATAATTTCAGTAGTGATTGTATAAAAAAAAAAAATGTTTTATATAACTTTCTGTGAAGAAAAATGGTTTGTGACTCATTGTACTCTTTTAGTATTAAGTAAATTGTTTAATGGTTTAAACTTCTGTTTAGAAAGTAGATTATATTTAATTTTTAATTGATCTAATTTTACTTAAATAAATTTCTTTCTCTTAATTGCTCTTCTCCTATACCTTATATATGAGTATTACTTGTATTCTTAAATTAATTTGTTTTAATTTTAGTCTATTAATAAGTATTGAAGGTGGCTTGGTTCTGAAAGGGCCAATGTCATAAAACTTGCTTTTGAGATAACTGACTTTGAAGTCTTTGTAGAAGAAACATTTTTTTTGCTGAGAACTTCCGACATTGGCCTCTAAGGTTTCTGTATTATGTCTTCAATAGCATCTGACATTGGCACTTTTATTATACGAAAGATAAAGACTAGGCGAGTTCAATAATGCATAGATCTTATTTTTGCAAGAAATTGACATTGGCCCATTTAGAACCAAGCCACAGCTCTGGTTCTATTCTATAAATTACCACTCTCCTTTGTCTTTCTATGTATTTTTGACAGATATTTTGTTTGTTTTGTATATATATATATATTTCTTATAATCTGTGCAGTCTCTATTCTATTACTTTGTAAAGTCTGCCTATGATGTACTTTTGACTGTCCCTTTATGCGAGCCATATGTGCTCTTTGGGACCTTAAGAAATAAATAAATAAATGTATTATATCGATAGCTTCAGAATTTGTTAAAGCTCAGTATTATGTAGTTCCCAAAGCCCTAGGTGAACACTGTAAACACTGTTGTCATGTGAACTGAATTGGATTTCATTTTTTCAGTATAATATTCTCAGAAATTACATAAATTTTCAAGGGAAGGAGTGGTTTGTTTGAATTTTAATGTAGACCGCATTACTTCCCAGGCTTAACTGGGTACATGTGCAACATTTCATGCAAATTAGTCAAGAAATGTAGATTTTTAAGGTGCAATGTGCCTCCCTTGAAGACTGGCGTATGAATTAAAGGGAAAAAATAGTTTTAGGTTGCCCACAAGGCTCCCCCACCAACTCTCTAACAGGATCCGCCTGAGAAGGAGGGGTTTCGGGTGGGGAGTATGTTGCAAGGATCATTTTCGTAATATATATATATATATATAATTTTTTTTATTGTGTATTTTTTATATAGTGCAAGGGTCGTTTTCGTATTTTTAAAATATTTATTCTGTGTATTTTTGATATGGTGCAAGAGTAATTTTCGTAATGTTGTGATTTTGTATATTGTTATACGTATATGAGGAACAGTATATGCAGTGTCATCATTGAGGAAGTACATAGCCGTGATAGATGTAGGGGAAGTAGTCAATGGTGTGCCCATTGGCTCGGAAGCGAGGGAAAGCAAGGGAAGCGGGCTGGTGGGTGAGACTGGGTGGAGCTTTGCTGTTGCGTGACCTAAATCTATCTTTCACTGAATTAAACATCACCCCTTCAAGTGACAGTATTTGAATAGTGGACTTGTCCAGACTATCGGGCATCTTTCTGATTAGCTTCAGGTAGGAAAAAAATTTTCTGTATTTGCTTTATGACTCACCCAATATATCGTAGAATGTTCTAGCCTTGCTCCTCTCTCAACAATGGTATTTACTACATTCGAAGAAGAGTAGTCTGTGTAAGGTATTCAAAGTGACGTCTATATCTAGAGCAGGGCTAGTGATCCCTTCCTGCTCCAAACAGTGTCTTGCAGGTTTGCATTCTTACTTTTAGTTTTCTATTTTGTTCTAATAAATTTTCATGCTTCAAAGTTTGGTTCAGCTCAAGTTACGTTATCCACCCACCAGTATTCTTTATTCATTTCTGAATTTCATTAGTTTTCGGTGTTGTTTCATTACTCTTTAGTGCTTCTTTTACACAGATGTGCTGGCCGGCTTCATTAATGCAGTTTAGGTTTTTTTATAGGTTGTATTTTAAATTGTGTTACGTCATGTAATACCTACTCAATGCTGGCTATGAATTTAGTTCAGTGGGCTTTGGTTTTTCATGTAATTTTTAAAGCCTCATAGTTTTAATTATTCTAAGTATGTCTTGATAATTGTTGTTTTAACCTCAATACCAAAACTATTTCATTTTATTTCTAAATACTTGCACATTTTAATATTTCTTTGTTTATTTTTTATTTTCTCTTGCAATTACATATTTAGTATAGTGTTTTTTCATGTATTGATTGATTATCTTAATATTAGGATCAAGTTATTGTCTTGGGTTGGAGATTTTTTAATTATTTCAACCTTCTGTTTTTTTTAATAACATTCTACTCTTTCTTCTTAAAAAATGGACAACAAAATGTATGTTCTTTTCTCCTATTTAAGAGCAATGGGCTCTTTCAACTTACAAGCTTCCTAGCATCACAAAACAATGCTAAATTCGGGCGAAAGGCCTTTTATCTTCAACTTTATTGTGGATTAAGTGATTCAACTAACTTCAAGATCGCATTCAACGCAATTTAAGGATCTTAAGGATTCCTTTCGAAGTTTAATAGTGCTTCACCAATTCTCTGGACATTGGCAATTTCAAAGGGAAATCATTCAATCCGTGAGTAATATCATAAACCACTTAAAAAAGGTACGTTCCAAGGACCATGGATTAGTTTGACTTCGATGAGACTGGCAATCCTAAGGAATGTATGTAACGGCAATTTATAACTAAATATAGACATTTTATCGTTTAGAAGGCAAGGTGTGAATCATTTATTTTAAACCATTGCTTTGAACTTCTTGTGTTGTGAATACAATTTTTTCCTAGCTGTTGAAGTGACATTTCAGCAAGTTCATATTTATTTCTGGTCCTCCGATTGAATACAGTCTGCCAATACATTTAAATGTGTATCTGGATAGAGCAATAACTTCAAGATTCACGAAGAACATTTTCATCTCAAATCGCATGTTTATGGTAACCAAGCAGCATTATCACTCTATGTGCATAAAAACAAACTGTTATACTTTCTTTGTGGTTCGAAAAGCAATAGAATTTGTGTTTCGAACTGCAAATCATTCATTCCAATTTATTCTCGACATGTTATCGCCGGGAATCGCACCCTAAATTATTCCAAGGTCCGCTATTCGCACCAGAGGCCGGGTCGCCTGGCGGTAACATGTTCTTGGTCCTCCGGGCCGTTGATATTACTAACATGTTGTAGGTCCATCGGGCCGTTGATATTACTAACATGTTTAGATATTACTGGCTGCTCCGAACCTGAATATAATCAGTGCATTTGCTTGATTATCATAAATAATTCATCTTATACTATATAATACATTAAGTCTCTCCAGGCATTTGCAAGCCTGTTTGAATTCATGCAAAGTGTTGCATTTAGCAACAATATAAGTGTTGTTTCATAAACATTAGCATCACTATTATTTTCAAGTTTTAATAATATCAAGCATATCTCCGTGTCCTCAACACGTTTGAGATCTAGGTACGGAGCTACCTGACTATCATATTGTAATACTTGTCAATTTGTAAAATATTGTACAATCTCACAGACAACAATACAAACACCTGATACAGATTCTACACAATTTCAAGTGTATTTAACTGTTTTGTCTGTTTATCTCAATCATGACCATTGTAAACGTTTATGTGTAATTCCCGAAACGCGGGCAATTGATTTAACACTGAACAATTATTTATTGTAAAATACTTTGCAAATCTCATCAAATATGACTAATCCGGGTCCTGAATTCGCGGCCCTTAAGGCTAAACGAACCCCTGTTAAGAGTCGTATTACCCGCCAAGCCAATATAATAGCTGATATCGCTAGCTCTAGTGAAATTTCTATTCAAGACCTGCTTAGGCGCAAAGATACCATGACAAAACTTAGTAATGATTTTCAAGACATACAATCTCAGATCGAGGAGTTAGAATTTTCTGATGCCGAAATAGCTTATAGGGAGGAAGTCGAAGAAACCGTTTTCCAAGCCCTCTCTCACCTAGATAATTTAATTTTCCAAAGGCAAGCCCAGCAGGAAGCTGAGGCTAAGTTAGTTGCGGCCCAGCAGGAAGCTGAGGCTAAGTTAGTTGCGGCCCAGCAAGAATCTCAGGCTAAGCTATCTAGTGTCGAGTTTATAAAGACACGTTTCTTCAATTATGTTCAGGCAATTCAAGCCCTTGTCATAGAAGATAGAGAATCTTATTGCAAGGCTCTGAGTCTGCGCACATCCTTCGAGGAATTATTCAGTGAGTACAAGACTGAATACTCACGTATCGACGTACTAGAACTCAATGAATCTATCAAACTTCAAAGGCTTCAAATCGAATCTGCCTTTCATGAAACCATTGGTATTCTTCGAAGTTCAATTGATGAAACCAAGCATCATTATGAGCCCAACCAAGCTATCCTTGCTAATCAATCATCGCCTCAATTTGTCCCCTCTCTCCCTAAACTTCCAGAAATTCGGCTTCCTCATTTCAGTGGCGACCCAGCAACCTGGATTGAGTTTAGGGACACTTTCAATTCACTAATCATAGAGCATAAACACATATCTAACATGGACAAATTTCAATATTTGAAGTCCTGTCTAGCACCAGAAGTTATGACAGTGATTCAAAACATTCCTGTCTCTGCTGCTACGTTTGATGTAGCATGGAGCACGCTGTCGGCTAGGTTTGATAATGACCGACTTATCGCTAATACCCACTTGGAGAAGCTATTTTCACCTCCTGTATTAGAAAGGAATTCCGCTGAATCTCTTCAGAAGTTCGTTGACCATTTTATAAGCACTGTTCATGCTTTGAACTCGCTTAATGTTGGTGTAGAACTGTCTGACTTGATTATAGCAAAGATTGTACTCGACAAGCTTCCCCCATTCTTGATAAAGGAATGGGAATCCTCTCTCGCTCCAGGTAAAATGCCTAGTCTCAAAGACTTATTCACATTTTTAGAATCCAGGATACGGGTTTTTCAGATGACTGACTCAGCTTTAAGGAGTCAGCCAGTAAAGCCTATTGTATCTAATACAACCATTCCTAAAGGCAAGGTTGCCTCCTCCAAGCCTAAATGCCTCTGTTGTAACAATGGATTCCATGAGCTGCAACATTGTGAAGTTTTCAAAGCCATGGATTTCTCTAATAGAGACAATTTTGTCAAAACACAACGATTATGTCAAGTGTGCTATTACTCTAAGGGTCACGCCCCCTATTGTAGCACTTACACGTGCAAGATTTGTAAGGGGAAACATGGCACTTACCTTCATAATCCAGCACATATTAACGGCAACCAATCTGCCAATACTGCTGGGGTAATGTCAGTCTTCCAACCTCAACCAAGCTGTTTGCTCCCTACCGCCACTGTTTTAGTCATGCACAGGGATGGCCATTCTGTTGAAGCCACCGCATTGCTTGACAGTGGTTCTGATTGTAACCTCATGTCTAATAGGTTATTCAACCACTTAAAATTATCGCCTCATCACCAGCGCACTACTTTAGCTGGTATATTGTCATCTAAGGCAGACAGTCTTAAGATGACGTCGATTTCAATTAAGTCTATCACTACTTCATGGCATTGCAACACCAACGTCATAATCGTACCGGAAATTTCAACCTCGAAATTTCCACGCAAGCCTGTCAATACTACAAATTGGAATATTCCACCAAATCTTTCATTGGCTGACGCCAGTTTCAATATTCCTAAGTACGTAGACTTGTTATTAGGTGTTGAAATATATTCACAGATTGTCTGTGCAGGCCAGATATCTGCTCCTAATATGCCTGTAATTCAGAACTCGCATTTGGGTTGGTATTTTGCTGGTAAATTACCACAACCCGCCAGGTCTGAACATAACATGGTTCTGCAAAATATGCACAACCGCCAACCTAATTCAAAGCCTTCTAATATGGTTTCTAAGGAACCCGACCATTCTAGCGGGTCTCCCACACATTATTCTGCCTTCCTCACTGCTGATCAAGACATTAGCAGGCAACTTTCTCAGTTTTGGGAATTAGAAAAAATTTCTAATTCTGATTCCTTTCTCGACGACTCTATATGCGAAAAGCATTTCGTTGATAATACTCAACGGGACTCAGAAGGAAGATATGTGGTAAAACTTCCTTTCTTGTCTGATCCTCAGACCCTGGGCAGCACAAAACTCCAGGCTTATAAAGGATCCTCCTCATTGGAGAAACGCTCCACTTCTAATCCCACTCTCAGTGAAGATAATTGTAAGTTCAAGGATGAAAATATCGCTCTAGATCATATGGAGCCCGACTTGCTTCCAGAAACTAGAGTAGTGTCCCTAATGGAGGCCACTACCTCCAACCTAAACTCTTATCTTTTCAAATTTGAATATTTGAAAACTATTCGTGTTATGTCTTACGTATTGAGATTCATGAATAACTCTCGTAAGATTCATAACTCTATAAAAGGCCCCTTAATGCCTTCTGAACTCAACAAGGCACTTCAATGCTGTGTTAGGCTAATACAGCAAGAGGTTTATGCATCAGAAATCCGTGATTTATTGTCAAATCATGACGTCAATTCTTCAAGCAAATTGAAGCAACTAGACCCGTTTCTTGACAAGGATTCTGTAATTCGGGTAGGCGGACGTCTTGAACGATCCAGCATACCTTTCGAAGCCAAACATCAGATGTTGTTACCAGCTGATCATGCCTTCACTAAGCAGCTTATACATTTCAATCATATCAAGTTGAATCATGCTGGATCCCAACTTGTTATTTCTCACTTAAGAGAAAGATTTTGGATACCATCTATTAGGAAGGTGGTACGTAGTGTTCTAAGAAAATGCACTACATGTTTTCGCTTCAATATTCAAACCTTTCAGCAAAAAATGGCTGATTTGCCTGTTTATAGAGTAAATCCTATTTCTCCTTTCACCACACGTTCTCGTTGGAATACTCTCCAACAACTTACAAATAATTTATGGAAGAAATGGTCTACTGACTATCTCCACACACTACAAAGACGTTCTAAGTGGACCAAAGTCCTTTCTGACATTCCTTTAGGTACCCCAGTCCTAATCATTGAGGACAATCTCCCTCCTCAAAGGTGGTCCCTAGGGATTGTTCATTGTACTCATCCTGGCCCTGACGGTCTTATTCGTGTTGTTACTGTGCGTACTGCCACAGGCTTATTCAAGAGGCCCATTGTAAAACTGGCTCCTCTTCCCAATTCTGAGGCTGATGACTAACCCTATCATGTCTTTGGTGTTGTTGCCTTTTTGGTTAGCAACCCTCAATTCATTTCTTAGTCTTTAAGTTTATTTTTCTTATTCTACTCATTCCCCTTTCTCATATCATAATTCTCTTTAGGTATCACATGACTTCACATCACTTTAGATTATTTCACAAATGAAATAATCGCGGGCAATATGTTACGTCATGTAATACCTACTCAATGCTGGCTATGAATTTAGTTCAGTGGGCTTTGGTTTTTCATGTAATTTTTAAAGCCTCATAGTTTTAATTATTCTAAGTATGTCTTGATAATTGTTGTTTTAACCTCAATACCAAAACTATTTCATTTTATTTCTAAATACTTGCACATTTTAATATTTCTTTGTTTATTTTTTATTTTCTCTTGCAATTACATATTTAGTATAGTGTTTTTTCATGTATTGATTGATTATCTTAATATTAGGATCAAGTTATTGTCTTGGGTTGGAGATTTTTTAATTATTTCAACCTTCTGTTTTTTTTAATAACATTCTACTCTTTCTTCTTAAAAAATGGACAACAAAATGTATGTTCTTTTCTCCTATTTAAGAGCAATGGGCTCTTTCAACTTACAAGCTTCCTAGCATCACAAAACAATGCTAAATTCGGGCGAAAGGCCTTTTATCTTCAACTTTATTGTGGATTAAGTGATTCAACTAACTTCAAGATCGCATTCAACGCAATTTAAGGATCTTAAGGATTCCTTTCGAAGTTTAATAGTGCTTCACCAATTCTCTGGAAATTGGCAATTTCAAAGGGAAATCATTCAATCCGTGAGTAATATCATAAACCACTTAAAAAAGGTACGTTCCAAGGACCATGGATTAGTTTGACTTCGATGAGACTGGCAATCCTAAGGAATGTATGTAACGGCAATTTATAACTAAATATAGACATTTTATCGTTTAGAAGGCAAGGTGTGAATCATTTATTTTAAACCATTGCTTTGAACTTCTTGTGTTGTGAATACAATTTTTTCCTAGCTGTTGAAGTGACATTTCAGCAAGTTCATATTTATTTCTGGTCCTCCGATTGAATACAGTCTGCCAATACATTTAAATGTGTATCTGGATAGAGCAATAACTTCAAGATTCACGAAGAACATTTTCATCTCAAATCGCATGTTTATGGTAACCAAGCAGCATTATCACTCTATGTGCATATAAACAAACTGTTATACTTTCTTTGTGGTTCGAAAAGCAATAGAATTTGTGTTTCGAACTGCAAATCATTCATTCCAATTTATTCTCGACATGTTATCGCCGGGAATCGCACCCTAAATTATTCCAAGGTCCGCTATTCGCACCAGAGGCCGGGTCGCCTGGCGGTAACAAATTGCACTGCTAAGTTTTTTTGATATAGCTGTTATAAATGAATTGCCTGTTTCCACAATTATTGACTGTTTTACAGTAATGTTTATATGGTTAAGTTTTCAAAGTTCAATAAAAGTTAATTTACTGTTTCCAATGTTTTCTTTTCAAAGTACATATACACATCTTCATGTCAAACTTAAACTTCTGGTAATTAGGTTAATAGGCATTCATGGGTGATCGTTCTAGCACAATCGGGAACATGCATTAGCTGTGAAAAAGCTAGAAAAAGTAGTGAGACTAAAATGATATCCTCCACCTCACTGCAACACCTTTCTACTGACACCACAAAGCGGGTATTATCATGACTGCCATAGCAACCCAACGAGATAAGCTCCACATGGTAAGGGGCAAGGCCTATTGACCTTCCGGAAGGGGGACTATTCTATACCTAGTCGGCCATGTCACAAATTCCATGCAAAAGACCATTGCTATTTTTCGTGAGAGGTTGGAGGTACTCGACGATGTTTGTCACTAGCAGAAATGCTGGGCACGAGAAGTCAGTCTCACATTCACGTATCAGGAAAGCCACAAGAGATTAGCACAAAGAATAAAAATAGGGAAAATCATCTCCAGTCATAGGCGTACCGAGGGGGGGTTTTTGGGGGTTTGAACCCCCCCATTGACTAAAAAAAGGAAAATTGTATGATTTTTTTAAGTCTGCCCATAAATTACTTAATACAAGTATAAAGCGTGGGAAGCTTAAAACTCGTTATTTTGCGTCTTAATTTTTAAAATTTTCCGGGGGAGGACTCCCGGAAGCTTAAAACTCGTTATTTTGCGTCTTGATTTTTAAAATTTTCCGGGGGGAGCTTAAAACTCGTTATTTTGCATCTTAATTTTTTAAATTTTCCGGGGGAAGACCCACGGACCCCCCTCCCCCTGGGGGTATTCCATACCCCCCCCATATGGTCGGCCAGGTTACGCCTATGTCTCCAGTAAAAACCAACTTGCATGATAAGGAAAATAAACTGGTACGGTAAAACCATTGGGGGAAGTCTCACTTCACTTACTTCCCCTGTATAGCCACCCCTGGCGTAAGTGTTGTGTGATGGTCTCAGTGATCTTGGTGGCATTATTCTAGTAACCAACCATTTCATTCCACTAGACATGATATGTAACAGCTATATTGTCACCCTTCTTTCTTACAAATCTATTTCTTGGCTGCCCTGTCGTTTTAACAAAAATGCCAATTTTGTATTGTTTTGATAAAAACTTTATTATAGTTTAATTCATTGTTCATGAATTGTAATCATATATCAATGTCACGAATACCAGTAATTTGAATAACCAGGGAGTTGCATTGTTCAATACCAAGTATATCACAGCTTGTAGTATAGTGAACAGGATACTTAGATAGCAAAGTTCTGTTCTAACGTGATATCTTCTGTTCAGTGTGTTTCCAAACTAGCTTCGTTATGGAATGTTGATGGTTTGAATTTTACACTTTTCAAAGTTTGAAGTTTTATTTTTATAACTTTAAATATTTGCTTGAAATGTCGAAAAGGCAAATCTGCAGTTTCCATGACAATCTCCAGAAAGAGCATAAATATATTACAGTGGACAAGCTGTGAGGTGGTGGAACGAAAGTGGTATGCCAACATTGTAATGCTATTTCTGTTGCCCCGTTTTTGTCATCCCAAAGTCCGGTTTCTGACTCAAAGTACGAAGCTATTACAATTCCGAAAGCAGATAACTTTGGTTTTAGATTCATATTATTACGAAACATTATAGCATGACTATATCGGCAGGAAAAACCAAACTGCTTGCATTTTGTGGTAAATATGTTGTAAAAGGTAAAATAATATAGAATAAACCAATAGAGTAAGTAAATTTTTTAATTACCTGGGATATCAGATTAGCTACTTAGGCAAATATGAATTAGAGAAGAAAATTTCATTATTTCAAAATCTGTGCGGTACTATAATAAAGAACCCCAATAAATTAGACATTTAGGGAAATACAGTAATAAGTAGGGTTTGAATGTTTATGATATTGTAACAAGGGCTCGTCGGGGTTCGAAATCAGAACGCCGAGTTTCTAATTGAAGGATGGAGGATTCTTATTTCCTACAACAGTGGTCAATACAGTCAGAAAACTCCGGGATGTTCTCCAGTTCACTCTTCCTTCGGTGCTCACTGCCACGTCACAGCACTGTCCCAGTCCGGTCCAGATCAGCTCACCAGCTCTTCCGTTCACTAGTTCCTGCTGACTAGGTCTTCCGTTCGCTGGTCTCTCCGTTGACTAGTCTCTCCAGTCACTGGCTCCTCAGCTTCCCAAGTCACAGTTACTTGGGGTCGCGTTGATCAGTGCTCTCCGTCCAGTTCGCACTCTCTCGACTCTGATTCGCTGACTCACGGACTGACTGTTTTCCCATTGACTGGCTCATCACTCCTCGCGGACTGACTCCCTCTGACTGGCCGTTTGCTACTCACGAACTGAACTGAACTCTGTTACTGTTACTGTTACTGGCTCTGCCTGCTCGCGGCCCTATATATAGGCCCGACGAATATTCTAGAGCCGATGTCTCGAAGGTTCCGCCCGCGTGGAATCTGGAATGCACGCTGCCGCGCGGGCAACACCCCTTAGCGTGAGCTCCTCCCTACAGGCGAGTGCGAGAGGGCACGACGTTTCTAGACTCCGTCGTTCTGGCAATTTCTGGGTGACTCCTTTCTCTGTCGGTTTCTAGGCGAGTCTTTTCTGGGCTTTGTGACATTGCTCCCTCCTTAAGAGCCTTCGTCCTGAAGTGCCCCATGATATGCCGCCAGACGGCCCAGGGGCGGCAGACGAGCACTAGTGGGTGTGACAACGGCAGCGATTGGGCCACGCTTTGTGGGGGATGGCCTGTAGGGAGGAGCTCGCGCTAAGGGGTGTAATCCAGCTTCCACGCGGGCGGAACCTTCGAGACATCGGCTCTAGAATATTCGTCGGGCCTATATATAGGGCTGCGAGCAGGCAGTCATTAAGTCATTAACAGTAACAGAGTTCAGTTCAGTTCGTGAGTAGCAAACGGCCAGTCAGAGGGAGTCAGTCCGCGAGGAGTGATGAGCCAGTCAATGGGAGAACAGTCAGTCCGTGAGTCAGTGAATCAGAGTCGAGAGAGTGCGAACTGGACGGAGAGCTCTGATCAGCGCGACCTCAAGTAACTGTGACTTGGGAAGCTGAGGAGCCAGTGACCGGAGAGACTGGTCAACGGAGAGACCAGCGAACGGAAGACCTAGTCAGCAGGGAACTAGTGACCAGAGGGACTAGTGAACGGAAGAGCTGGTGAGCTGATCTGGACCGGACTGGGACAGTGCTGTGACGTGGCAGTGAGCACCGAAGGAAGAGTGAACTGGAGAACATTCCGGAGTTTTCTGACTGTATTGACCACTGTTGTAGGAAATAAAGAATCCTCCATCCTTCAATTAGAAACTCGGCGTTCTGATTTCGAACCACGACGAGCCCTTGTTACACTGGGGGAGTGCGAGAGGCCGCGACGTTTCTAGACTCCGTCGTTCTGGCAATTTCTGGGGGACTCCTTTCTTTGTCGGTTTCTAGGTGAGTCTTTTCTGGGCTTTGTGACAATATATATGATATAATATAATAATTACTTTTAAAGAACTTCTAATCTGTTAATGTTTCCAGATACCATTGCACTGGAAATGTGAATGTAAAATAAAAATTAAAAACATGTCTATTGGAAGTTAACAAGGAGGAAGAGGAATTGTGCTATTATTTGTTACTGTCCCTTCACATTTCAGTTACAGTAAACCAAAATATTTTAACTCTCTTTTGGAAAAAAATTAAGTTGGCAATTTAGTGCACATACTGCATAATTGTGCTCTTTTACTGAATTTATAACTGAAATATGATGTCAAATTACAAAAATGACTGAAATATGACCACGGCCACGAAAATGACCAAAATACTACTTTATATGCAAAATAAAAATGGTCCGATTAGGATAACAAATGTGCAATTCATGTTTAATTTGTGTTTGCGGCAAAAATGGAGTTCAGGATAAAAATATGACATGTCATACATCCCGACTCTAGTAATAAGTAATGGCTATGCCTGCTGTATGGTGCAGAGACATGGATTTTAAACAAAGAAGGATCAAACACATTAAAGCAGCTGAAATGAAGTTCTTACAGCAGTCTCAGGCTACAAACTGTCAAATCAAAGGAGAAATGAGGATATTAGAAATGAACTGTATGCATTTAATCTGAACAACAAAATGAAGGGACCACATCAATAGCCTGAGGATAATATAGCAAAACAATGACTGCACTATGAAGTTAAAGGAAGAAAATTCATAGGAAGATTGAATGTAAGATGGATAGACCAAATGACGTAGGGGACCAGAACAAGCTTACAGAGATTTCTCATTGTAATCATATGGGATACAAACCTCTTTTGTTTTTCCTAACCTTCTATATATATAACAATTTATGGCAATCTTACTCCTGAATCTGTCTCAAAAAATTTCACACATACTTCATCAGCCTCAACATCAGCTGCGTATTCGTCATAGCAAAACCACCTTCACTGATTACAATTGAAAAGAAAGAGTAGCCTTGATCGCTGACAAAGATGAACCTTAGCTTGGTTCCAGTGAAACAGTGCGAGCAGCAGATATATGGTGGGAAGAAAAGGACGTTATATGTCCAGCACTGTATATATTTTCATAAGTTTTTACAGCTGGTGTACAGTCCGACAGAATTAGATCTATAAAGTCCACAATAGGTCTACTGTATATATCTGACATTTTGGTGTCATACTGTGGCCTTCTTCAGAGCTAACTGCTGGGTTGTTTGCTCTGTTGTGTTCTACATTGTACTCTGTTCTGAGTGGTGTTTCTGGTTGGTCAGCTTCTAGCAATTACATGTTGGTATTTTCTGCTATTGCTCATAGATAGAAAAGGGTTTTTCAGGCAATGAGTGCAAAAGCCTTGTTAATATGCTCCCACTTATAATGCTATTCCATTTCTTATGCTCTTTTACTACGGTCATTGGACATTTCAAATGTAACCGTGTCACCTGTTATAGTGCTTCCAAATCTTGCTTGTAGTGCTTTCTTCATACTGCAAATGATCAGCAATATAATATTAATTATAAAATTTACACTATTTTAAAAGAACTGGAAATAAGTTTTGTTCTCTTCATTGTACGGAAGAAATTGCACACTTCCAATATATGAATGAAGTTTCACCCTTTCTAAAAAAAAAAATTCTCTATTCATAACTGATGTTAGGTGCATGTAACTGAACAGTATCATACCATATTTTTTGGACCATAAGACGCACCTTGATTTTAGGTTGGAAATTTAATGTGAATCTAAACAAAAATTCATGAATGAATGAAAATACTTTTATACCCTCAATAAGACAACCTCAGGGAGACAGCTCCTTTTGTATGAAAGAACCCAACATTCCTTTCTTTTTGGGTTGTATACCTGGCTTCCTACTATCCTCATTTTATGACTGTGACAAGTGCACTGATGTACAGTCTGAGCCACAATTAGCAACTAACTTATCATTACACAACACCTTGTTTATGATTATAGTATAACTGAGTCGATGAGACACAAATCATGACCTGTGCGAGAATGTTGCTTCAAAGCTACTCCACAAGCTTAAATTGCTACTGAGCATCTTCAACTGAAGCTTCTTGTCTCACCATCCCAGTTATATTATAAGCAATATTTACCATAATTTTAATTCAGTTTAGTTTACTTCGGACCATTAGACGGACCCAACTTCCAAGGTTCTGCTTTCAAGGTAAAAATATGCATCTTATGGTTTGAAAAATACAGTACTCTCTTTTCAGAGAGCTTTCATACAGTACAATGCCATTCTTTCTCTAATTTAGTCGCTCTTTTGAACTTGGTGAAGTGTATTCAAAGAGTAAAATATAAAAAAATAGAAATCCCTTTAAAGCAGTAAATCTGCTCTTAAAATACATTGGTGTTGCTCCTAGTACTTTATCAAGTGACATTTATAATTACTCGAATCACACTGAAAATTTAATAACTCATAATAGCAATGGCATATAAGACAAACAACAACCAACAGTTTCTTTAACAGGAAGTAAGCTCATATTCGTCGGCTGCAGTGGTGGAGGTAGCATGCCTGTCTCTAGATCTGATGGTTTCGGGTTCAAACCCAACTGCGATCAATTGATTTTTCTAGACGTAAAAAGCTCATACTGCATTTGCTCTTTAAATGTATCTTAATTAAATATTGTCTAAATCACCTTCCCATCTCATAAATGATTTCCCATTTACAGTGCTTTTTGGTTAAGTTATTTAGAACTCAAACTCTGATTATCTCTTACAGCCTCTACACCCTAATCCCAGAAATCTGTTCTTCCTCTCAGACCTCTTTCCTTTCATAATATCAGACATGGTATAGATTTGACAGCCAAGACATTAGCAATTTACAATGAATCTGTATGGCTTAATCCACACAACCTAAATTCTATCATAAAAAATTACCTCTCAACCTGAAATATAAGCTAAGCTGTGTAAAGAAATGGGTGAACCAGGGGGTTTACAAACCTCCAGTTGAGAAATACTAACAAAGACTAGTAATGCTATTGATTCAGTTCCTCTGGAAAACAGTCTTCCATTTATTTCACTCTAACGATGACTTGAGCTTACTGTCCTCTACAAAGTGAATAAAGTTATAAACTGATACAATACCACAATAATTATTTATCTATATTTCATCACCATTATAAATATATTACATGTTAAATATGTTACACTGATAGTTGAATAAAATCCTTCTAGCAAAACCAATCACCATTCCAATGGACTTCCCAAATTTAAGAATATAAAATACAATAATAATTCAACAAAACAAACAATAATCTTAATTGATTTCTAAATTATATCATATACTGTACAGGCAGAAAATGTATTCCTTACGACATTAACAACGTAGCCTAAAAAGTAGGCATTATTTTCATTTACATTTGTATGTATCAAAAAGACAAAAAGGCTTACAACATTCACATAAAAAGTTCAGCTGGACGAGAATGTACATGTTAAAGACGGTGTTCAGAAAGGTTCTGTTTTATATTTATTTTTCCTGAAACATGGATATTAGGCTATTTCATTGTATGTATTTTTTTGTTTATTTAGACCAACATGTAAAATCTGTTCAAAATGTTCATATTGTTCCATTTCACATGCGTAGGATGCACCATCCCTGTTATTGCCGAGGAATTTCTTTTTAATGGTCACCTTTGGTAGCATATCAATTTGTAAAAATCTGACTCAACAACATTGCTGCCCAATAAAAAGGGACAGGAAAGTAAAGAAAACCAGTTCTAAATGTCATAATTTTGTATGCAAAGACCAAGGCAAAGGGACATCAGTGAGTTAAGAGAATAAACTAATTACATTTGTGTTTAATGTTACTTCTTTTATGCTTCAACAATGTAAACTTGTTTTTACCATTGAAATTATAATTATACATTCTGATGGTTTTTTAAAACACAAGTTTTAATGTTTCTTAATTTGTAGCCTAGGACTATATAATTTCACAACAAAATAAGACAAAAATACATGGTTTCTCTATATGGAACACTAAATTATTCATTTAAGATATAAATAAGTTAGAGCACTGAAGAAACATAAAATAAATAAGTCAATAAGGGAGTCAAAATACCCACACAGTACAGTGATACCTCGAGATACGAGTTTAATTCGTTCCGTAACCTTGCTCGTATGTCAATTTGCTCGTATCTCAAAGCAATTTTCCCCATTGAAATTAATTGAAATGCCATTAATCCGTTCCAGCCCCAAAAATGCTACCCCCAATTGTTTTTGTTACGTGTTTTTGAATAAGAAAAATGTATTTATAAATAACAAATATTGTATAAAAACATAATAAAAGAGAATGTAAAGCAAAAAAACTGGTTTTATAAAGTGTACATACATATTTGTTACACTTTCTTCGGACCCATGGTTATAAAAAGAAATGTGATAAAGTATGTAAATGCACAAAAAGCGCAAAGCCCTAGAAAAACTTAGCAAAGATGCTTCGACAGTAAGGTAAACAAGCACACTGGGGGAATACGTGGGATAATGCGCGAGACGCACGAGGCGCAGGTGCAGTAAACTGGTGGGCCATGTGCAGCGTCGCAGCTGGCCGTTCCTCGTATTTCAAAACAAAACTTCGCTCGCTCGACAGCTCGTATCTCAAATAACTCATATGTTAGGGCACTCGTATCTCGAGGTACCACTGTATTGTGTGTAATATTTTCTATCTCATCCTGAAAATGTTACATTACACATAATTAATAATGACATGCAATTAAAGTCTTAATCTGAATATTTTAAAAAGTGTGAATTACAAAATTATGGCTGTTATACACTGTCAGCAGGTTTTCCAGCAACCCTGGCTGCCGCGACCAACAAGTGAGAAACCAAACTCAAGAGACCAATAGGGCAACCAGGGAGGGAGAGAAAACTATTAGTATTTTATTAGTGGTGCTTCAAAATGGACATGAAAGACAATATCATAGCTTTGTGGCTTCAGAAGAAAAAGAAGTGTTGGGTGCACCCTCTATTGCAAGAATAATCAGAAAACCTATTCCTCAGGCCTCTTCGTTCCACTACCATGATAGACTTTTCAATATAATAATATCATTATGACCAGTTATTACTAAAACAATTGGAAAAATTAGCTCATGGCCTGGTGGCTGCTAGCAGAATGGTTCCTCGCCGTGAATACATGTAATAAGGGACTCCCCTGGTAACTGAGTCAGTTGCTCATGTCTCCTTGATCTCCGCCAGCCAAGTGGTCATTACAATCATGTGCATGTTAAATTTTAAACAAGCTGCCTCAACCTCGGAGATCAACTTGCTGGCGACCAGTTGGCAATGCATATAGGTCCTTAAATCAAGTGGAATTTAAACTCTTATTTCTGCAATTTCTCTTAATATTAAACATTATAATCTCATATAGACCTGACCACATAAAATATATGGTAAGCATATTGATCGATATCAATTATTGGCTTCAACTGTTATTGGTCTGTTCAAGAATCTTTTGCTTTCAAGTGTCTGGCCTGGCTTATATGGTACATACTATTCACCCTTCCTATATTGTTTCTGGCTTCATTTGCATTAACATGTCTTAAATATAATCTAAGACCAGTGAACAGCAGTATCCAAAGAAAAGCTTAACTCCAAATGGGCGGAATAACTTCTAAAAAAAATTGCTCATAACTTTTTGCAGTTGATGAGCTACCAGGTAATTAATTTACATAGAAATTTTCAAATATAAATCTATCTGAAATTCTAACTCACTTAAGAATGTGTTAATACTTAACAGACTCTACAACAATCTGAGTACTTGGTATTGAAAAAAGTTTACCTGAATATTTGAGGTAAAAACTGGAACAGATAAGTTAGTGAAAGAAAGCTTCAAATAAACTGATTGCAGGCAAACATATGGAAAGAAAAGTTTCTGTCCAAATTTGAGTGTGCTCCTGTGATAAATGTAACATGAGTTAAGATTTTTTCTCTCTCCCCTTTAATATTTTTCTCTTAAGACAAACAGTTAATAGCATAGCCAACTAACATACTCCAAAAAATTCACTTTCTGCAGTTTATGGTGCTGTTGAGTGCACTGACAAAATAGACCCATTTCAAATGTACATCAATTACAATCTGTGTGTATCTTTGTGCATACACTATTTCAAGAGCTTGCAGTAGCTGGTGGGGCTTGAGAGTTTCAAATCACGAACCTATACCAGAGGTAGCTTAGCTACTGGTAGGGCCTCCCATGCTAGGCAAGTTGGTCCTAAGAAACCACACAAAGAAGCATCTATATCCAACCCTAAGGTGTTATGCAATCTCTGTTGAAGGGGACACAGCATGTGGGAAGATGTGTCATTAACAAAAACTCTGGATTACCTGACACCCTTCTAGAATAATTCGTCTTACACAGGTATATTGGGTTCTATTGGGTGGACTCATTTGTATTCCCTAACTACTTTGTCTGGGCGAACTCAAGTAATCCCCAACTACTCATGGGACTCAGCAGAATACTGTAATATACTTGGGGGACCACAGTCAGAGGGAATCAATTCTAGAAACTGAGCATATAAGAGGACCTCAACTAGGGACAACCTTAGGCCAGAAATTGAGACCTTACTGGACCACCAGTGTGGCAATCCAAACAGAAATACAACATAATGCAGAGGAAGTAATAACTTTGCAGAACTGAATTCGATTATAGCAAATCTACTTGCAATCTTAGATGCAGGTGCAAGCTTGAACTTTCAGAAAACTGATATAAAATTTATGAAGTCATCAATAAAGAGACTGTTTATTGGAGACAAATTCCTACCTGGTGTGCAAAGACACAAACTGAAAATACAAGAGGTGACTGCTGCTGTAGAGCGGGTAATACCAAGATGAGACGAGCCCAGAAGAGAAAACCCTCTGAAAGGGGTACATCAGTCGTAAATACCACAAGGCAGCATAAAAGACATGCAGCCTTCCATTCCGGCGGCCCGGGTTCGATTCCCGGCCGGGTGGGGGATTTTTCAGTAGTCCCGGGTTCAGGACTGGGTAGGTTAAGATAATGCACATTGTGCGCGATTCCTTAATTATTATAAAAGACATGCAGGGGACAAAGAACCCCATGCAAAAGAATAAATGGAACTGACAAGGAATATCTGAAATGTTGTGAGCTCTTCCAACCTGGCTAGCAACCCAAATGGCAGAAAAACTCAAGTCATTCAAGGGCTTTCTTTGTTCCTACGTTTGCGGCAAGAAATAGGACGCAGGATACTGATTTAATAGTAGCACATTAAATGTGTTATGTATGATAAAAGGATGGCACATATTTGATGAAGTCTCTCTTTCTGATTGCAAGTACGTTTGAATCTCAACTGGGAAAATTGAGAAAGCTATAAAATAACAAAACCCCAGGAAAAGACAATGGGAATCATATAAGAGACCTTGTACAACAACTAGATAATATGAATTGGAGAGCATCTTGAAGAGGTAGCAGGTATGGTCCAAAATTATGTTCTTTCTGGAATTAAGAATTCAAGAAGCTGTGTTGTAAAACAGTAACACAGTATGCACTAAGTATGGGAACAGAAAAAATATTTTTACATGCTAAGTGCATCTATAAAAAAGAAAAGATAAAATTCCTGTATTTGTATTTTTAAACGTACATCACAGTTCTTTCCAGTACATAGATTTATATGTACATTTTATTTTGTCAGTCCTATTACTTTGTTATCTGAGATTATCTGCAAATGTGAATTATAGTATTATTTTTGTGTGTTGAGTTGTCAACTTTTGATGCATATCTTTGAGTAAAAATTATGTAAGCATAACACTTTTAGTGTGATTATACAAAGTGTTAATGAACAACATTGAAATATTTTATCTGTATATAGAGGGGACATAGACAAGCAACTTTTATTAGAAGTTTTTTACTCTATGACATAAAATGTGTATGCTACAGGGCACTAAAGTCATTACAATTTGGTGCTCATAAGTCAATAATGAAGCAAAATAGGGTTAAAATTTTCATTAAATTGACTTCATGCCTTCTTAGTGATCACTAAGAACCAGATTCTTAATCATTCATCAACAGCTATAGCATAATTTAGTGTTTCCATAATCTGCAAAATTTACAGACTAATCACGTGACTGGCTGAATTAGTCTTTTTTATTTTTTTATTTATAACTCCAGTGTCAAGAACAAAGTTCCTTTGTTTTGCATTTTTTTTTAAATGTTAGAAGTCAGTGGCGGCCATGCACTGGTAGATTTTATGCTATAAGAGGAAAAATTGAATCCATAGAGCCAAAGTCTCCTAACAAAAGTTGCTTGTCTATGTCCCCTCTATACATAGGTAAAATATTTTGGTTATTCATTAACACCCTGTAGGGATGAACTGTTAAATTCTGTACTTTTATGTAATTTTCTTATTGTATATCTAAACTGCGAGTACAGAACCAAGGTACAGTGAACTCTCGACAAACTGGACTAAAGTGGGCGGGGGTCTATCCAAGTTATGAAATGTTCGGCTTATGGTGAGTAAACTAGGAAATGGTATTTAAGTAATGAAATTTCGTGTTTAAGCTGCAATAACAAAACGTATGAGGCAGAACATAATATTAACACACAACTGGAACAAAAAAGAACAACACATCAGTTTTATATTCAAACTTCTAGTCAGAGCCTGAAATACACACTGTTACATTATTAGTACAATATTATGATTGATGTGGTACTGTGAGCATATTTTTCTGAGAAGATTTATGCCGAAATAAACTGTAAATGTTCTTCTGTGTACACATTTTTTTCTGTTGCTTTTGAATAATTACTTCTCTTGCAGTTCTAAAGTGGCCTTAGAATGGCTGTACATCTGGGTCAGGATCGCCAAGAATCTGCCCGAGTTATCCAAAGTCCGGCATACTGAGGTCTGAATTATCGAGAGTTCAATGTTTATGGAAAATGCATGTGTCACTTACAGAAGCTCCTACACAGTTTAGATTTCGAAGCCACTGTAAACAGTATTAACAGTGCTATTTTTTTCACTCTACAAAGGTGGTTGACTTATTAAGAGTATAATTATTATTACTTCTACAGACGATTCAAATTAAACCATATGACTTATAAATCACAATTATTGTTATTCTCATAACATCTGAAGTTCCTTAACATTTATTCAATCTTAGTCATGTTTCAGGAACATGGAAGTCTTCTCAGGATTGTCAACGATGTATTCAGAGAGACCTGGTCTAAAGCATAAGGGAGATCCTGTAGCTGTCTCTCTATACTTTGTACCAGTAGAACATTAGGGATCCAGAACTTAGAAAAAAATAAATATATTAGAATCATGTTTACAGACTCTTCTGTTCAATGCCTTTTTAGCAAATTATGCATCACTAATATTACATCAGTTATAATCCTATCATACTTATAACTCTAAATACATTAGACATTACATAACAGGAACACATAATACTGACAGTATAGATCATGCAAAGCTGTCCACAGTAAATATCATGTTTCAAAATAATTAATTTCATTTATTAAATAAAATAACTCTGTTATAGTATGAATTATTGGGAATAAATACTGTTCCTTTCATTAGGATCCAACAATAGAAGGGTAGGCTTATTCCATCATGAAAAAAAATCAATGAGGCACGAGACAAAAATACCAGAAAGTGGCAAGCAGCATTCTTGAGGGATTGTCCTCAATATGTTCTTACAGAAACTTAATGTTATCAGGAAATCTTCAGAAATCTGAACACCTCTTCATTTATTTAGTTTTTTATCCTTCTCAGCAACTAGACTTTCATAAGACAAATTTCCTTTGGAGTAACATGCGTCTTTTTACAAAAACTTAATGAGAATTGTGAGCATAAAATCATTCATGCATAATCTGACTTACAAGCTCTCAAATAATCACTCTTTCAATCAAAATAAACCCATATAAAAAATGGAAAAATAATATTGAGATGAGTTACGTACACTACTTCCCTTATATTAATTACTAACCTGAACCCATGTTTCGATTAGCCTCTTCATCATTTTCAACACTTAAACTCCATCAGACAGACATTTTCAACAGTTATACTCAATCAGACAGATGAATTTCAGAACTGATGCTAGAAAATTTAATTTACACAGAACATCTAGCAGAACAAACACAGATTAGAAGCTACATTCCAGACATTATTGAAAACAGTCAATTTCACTACATTTTTAAGAATTTCACGGGCAATAATGATAAAAATATTGGTACTGTGTTCTGGATAGCAAACCCAGTCCAGATTTTAGACACTACAAGAATCGTAAATGTAAAAATATCATTCAACTGTACAATTCATGAACTTCTTTCTCATCCAGGCTCTTCCTTACTACAAAGTATACAATGTTGCAAATTTGTGAACTGATAGTCCTTAAAGAACCTATCAATAGCATTCGCCAAAAAAATTTTAAACCATTGTGAAATGATAAATTATAATATAAAACAGCAAAGCAAAATACTGTGGAAGGTTAGGTCACAAATGCCAAAGTAAATATGTGCATCATATAAAATTAGTCCCTATTTCAAGTGTCCTTTGAAGGTGATGGTTGAGCGAATCACAATTTCACAAATAGTGAAACTGCAAGAAGTGGATCTGGATGTTTATCTAGGAAACTTCCTGCAGATTTAGTATTTAAAATTTGAAGCTGAAATATTCCACCCCTTTCGATTTACTATAAAAAATAGTTAATTCATATTTATTCGAATCATTAAAATTATTATTATTATTATTTCGATATCAAAATTCTCGTTTAGATTATTATTATTATTTCCTAATTCCAAATTTGAAATCTTAACTGTAAAAGAAACGTATATTTCGAAAATACAACGTACTAAATTCATAGTTTTGGCCCGCGAATTGTTTTAACCAATAGAACTGTTTTACGTAATGAAAAATACAGCCAATGAGAGAGAAGCATCCATTAGCCGCGAACTTAGCGTGGTCAGGAGTTCACTTCCACCATATTCGCCGAGGAGAGCAGACCTCCGTACGTCGCTCTTGTGGAAAGTCGCGGGAAATATTACCTAGCTTAATGGCGATTATCACCAAAGCCACTTATTAAACACGAACGTATGTCATAAAAGATAGCGTGTGAGTTTCATTTACTTTGTGAGAAATAAGAAAACAGAAATACACGTAAGTACTTGAAAAATGCAATTGAAGTGGTGAATTTACACAAACAGCTACGCAGAACACAGTTAATTTGAATAAATGCCGATATAAAACGTTTATAGTGAAGTTATCATTTATAAGGACATAACTAGCTATAAACCAATCCCTCAGATGATTCGTGTGATACCCTGAGCTACAAAAGCCGTGGAAAAGATATAGGTGCAGAACTGAAGGAGCCCAACGGAGCATCGAAGTAAGTACATTTCCACAACGAATCCAGCTCCCAACCCATCACCTATATCAATTTGTCGCCCAATCCAGGCACCTAAATATCAATTTGGTGCACCAACGTGTGGCTTTAGAAGAACAATCGAACTGTGTAAAGACTCTGTGAACAAATATTCTAATCGGGACATTAGCAAGCAGATTGTGATACACAGAATTAAGCGAGAATCGTGAGCTAGGTACGGTTACGCGCAACAATCACCACGCCATCACGAGGTCAGCCCAGGTGTTCGACTTCATGCAGTAGGCAGCAGCTGTGACCATCCTGCATCAACCGACAACAATCAGATTCCAGAATGAAAGTAATTGTAAGAAGCCTGTGAAGCCTGCGAAGCCTACAAATAAAGTAAGGTGTTATTTTTATGATTATAAATGAAACTCAGAAGCCGCGAAATAATGTCGCCACAGAAGGAAAGTTCAGATGTGTTAGAAAATGGACAGGACTTGCTAACTAGTACCGAGATGGAAGGTATTGTAGACAACATAAGTGCTGATAGTAGTTTACAGTTAGTAGATGAGATTGTAACTGATATGGAAGTTCAGGTCGAAACAGATGTTTCCGTTTCAAATGTAAACGTGACTAGGCGCGAAGATAGTGAATCTTCAGATGACCAGTTAGAGAACTCAATTAAAAGTTTTATGCAGCAAATGTTCAACAAGCTAAGTAGTAAAATTGATGATGTTAAAAATGAGGTTAAGACAGATATTAACGATGTTAAGACTGACATCAATGATGTAAAAAGTGACGTTAGCAAAGTTAGTACTGATGTGAATAATGTAAAAGCAGATGTAAATGAAAACATTAGTTTGAAGTTAGTACAAATGGATGAAAACTTGACAAAATTAAAAGATGATTTAAAACAAGAAGTGGTAAAGGAAGTACAGGAAAGGTTAGGTGATTTCAAAGAGCAGGTTAATAATGACGTCACCGTTGCTCTAGAGAATATTCAAACTATTGTAAATAATGATATATCAGAAGTAAAAGAGGTTATTTCAAATGTTAGCACTAACTTGCAAACAATGCAAACAGATGTATCTAATACTAGTGAGGAAATGAAAGTTATTGTAGCTAATGTGTCAGAACTAGACAATAGCATGTCACTTATGAAAATGCAGATGAATGCTTTCGACGAAACATTGTTAGGTTTTGCTAAGATAAATGATGAGGCTAGAAATGACTTAGAGAAGAAGAATCAGCTGTTAAAAGTGAAACAGAAAGACATTGAAATACAGATTGTAGAAGCGCAAGAAGAGTTGACAGTATTGAGTAGGAGAGTACACAAAGATGAAGAGTTACTGACAAGTAGAATTTGTGTATTGGAAAATAGATTAAATATTCCTGTAACTTCACCTGTAATTAATGATGTGAATGTACCTCAACTGGGAAACAATATGAGTAGGAATGTTGTTGAAGAAACTTACTCACAGTTACCATGTAGATCTCCTAGATGTCAGGAAAGGATAAACAGTCATAATGGTTCCCAGGTGCAGGATATTAATGTACCTTTGTCCACAGGAGTTAGTCAGTTAGGCACAAATTTTCCTAGCTACTTAATGAACGAAATTAAGTTACCTGTTTTTGATGAGAATAATAATACCAACCCACAAAATTTCTTAACTGAACTTCACGATTATTTTAGGTTAAGAGCCATTCCGCCTAACATGTACATGATCATAGTAAGAAAGGCATTGCAAGGTAGATCTTTGAATTGGTTCAATTTGACTACAAATGAGACTACGACGTTTGAAGAATTCAAAAGAAATTTTATCAGTAGATATTGGAGTTTATCCAAGAGAAACAACATTAGGATGCAGTTAGCTAATGGTGTGTATGAGCCAGAGTCAGGTCAGACAATGATTGACTATTTTTTGGAAATGGCCGAATTAGGACGACAAGTAGATCCTCCACTAAATGAATTTGAGTTACTGGAGACCGTTGTAAATCACTTTCCAGAGAATGTGAGACTAAATCTGATAGTAGCAAAACCCAGAACTTTTTCTGATATGTTAGAATTGCTTGCTGCTTTTGAGCAAAGGAATATTTTCAGGAGTAGGCAGAGCTATATGAATTCAAATGATAGAATGTACCCTCCCACTAACAGGCTTACAAATTCTGGGGTAGGGGCAGAAGGCAGTGCAAATAATTGTGACAGAAGTTATGATGCTAGGAATACCTACAGAGGCCCTATGCCTAATCAAAACAGAAATAATCCTAGGTATTTCCAAAATAGATCAGAAAATAGGCCATATAACAGAAACAATAATGGAAGAAATCAGATAAACCATGTCACTTTCAATAGGCAAAACGTTGGAAATGGTAATCATCCAAATTCTTGGCGAAAAATGCCATGGATGAAGAATCAAGGCTATCGTAGGAGGTACCAGAACCGTACTTATAATAATAATAATAGAGGTAATAACAATAGTAACGATAGTCAAGTTAGGCCAGGACAAGTAATTAACAATGGTAAGTGGCGAGTCAAAAGTGTTGAGACTCAGCAAAACAGGCTAAATCCTAGAGCCAGGCCATTCAACAGTAATACACGTAGTGAAGATGTACCTGATGACGTTGTAGAAATCCATGATCAGGAAGATAATGGTAATGTACAACAGTTAAACTAACAAGCCAATATCTCGAGGGTTCGGATGGTGTTGGCGCAAGTTTAGTCAATTCAGGCAAACGTATAGAACCCATAAATAGCATTCAGACACAAAGAAGCTTTTCAGATAATAAGCCTAGTGAAGAAAAGAATAATGCAAGTAGAAGTGAGGTTATTATGGATCCTCCTAGAATAAAAGTAGTGATAGGAAATTATGAGACAACTGCGTTAATAGATACAGGTTGTTCAAATAGTGTAATAAGCGAATGCTTATACAATAAGCTTATCCAAAACAAAGTCAAGTTAATTTCTATTCCTATTTGCGGATTATCTTGCACAGTAGCGATCAAAAGAGCAAAACAATCGGTAAAATTTCAATGCATGTTGGATGTCAAAATTGGTAATTCAAAATTTGAAATATTTTTCTTAGTAGTCCCGAAATTAGTTACAGATATTATTATTGGAGTTGATGTTTTTACGGAATACAGCAGTATCATAAGTTTTGAGGATAACAACTTAATATTAAATTTACAAGGAGACAAGATGAGCATTCCCTTCGACAATGAGCTGAGTATAAGAGATGCGTCTAGTGAGTTAGGTGGCAACGATATTCCGTATGAGACGTTTATTGTAGAAAATATTCAGATAAATGATATGATGATTCATAAAGTAGGCCCTTGCTGCGATGATATAAATAATGAGGTAGAAGTATGTAGATGTATGACATTGAATTGTGATGACTGCGCTGATAGGTATGAAAATAGTGTTGACGGAGATGTCAACATAGGGCAAGTAGAGATAGGTTATGTCTGTACGAGGAATGTAAAAGAAGCTGACCCTAGCGCGAACTCTATGACAATGAATATTTTGAAGGAGAAAGTTGATATGGCTCACAACTTAAATGAAGATCAACGTGATAGGTTGTTATCGATATTAATAAAGAATAAAGAAGTATTTTCCGAAAACGTGGGACTTTGTAACATCTACGAACATAAATTTGACATCGAACCAGTTGATGAATTCACTTATAAGAGTAGGCCAATTCCGATTGCATTAAAGAAAGAAGCTGATATGACAATTCAGAAGATGTTAAATTCAGGAGTAAATCTAAATTTCAACCTCAAATTCATAAAGACATTGCATTGAACATCCAAGAAGAATTAATCACTTGGCTATAGTAAAAGATAGTTGTGTCAAAAATAAAATAAATAATTAAAGAAGTATTATGCAGCGTTATTGTGTCAAAAAGTAAGAGATTAATAAGTTGAGAGATTGAATACAAAAGAATGCGATTAAATAAAAATTGCTTGATAAATAATTAATATTAAATATGTGGTTCTAACTTAAGATTGATTAAACAAAGAGAGATAAGCTGAAGTTAAATATAATGAATGAATGGCTAAACTGTGCGAACGCGATCCGAGACCGAACCCGAGAATGTAGAAATATTGTAAATAAAATGCATATATATATACCTATGATTTAAATATAGAAATTTAAGGTGTTGCATATAGTAGAAAAATAAGATGGATTGAACATTAATGTTGATGTACATAAAATGTTTATTATTTAAGAGGGTTATGTTTGTACATAAATTGTTTATTATTCAAGGGTAATGTTGTGATGTAATGCAACATAGTGTGATACTGTATATATTTATTTGTTTGTCAAAAGTGTGTTGTATTTGTATGATGTATGTACACATATGATAACAGTGATTCAAAGGAAAGAGAATTTGTGTGAAGGAATAAGATAGTGATATTTTACAGACGATGAGTGCCTCGATGTAAATAAAATTTTCAAATATGGACGATGAGAAAATCTCGACATATATATATATATATTTTCAAAATATTTAAGAATTCTCGGTATATATAACTAACAAGAAGTGTTGTCATATACAAAACATGTTTGTTTTTCAAGAAATAATTTTCAGAGTTAAGAATGTTTAAATAGTATTTTTCATTTATTGTTCGAATGTTTGTCATTTTTAAAAAAAATATTGTATTTAAGGAATGTCAGGGTAATGCAGACCTGATTTGATTTGATTTGTGTATATCCAAATAATTTTGGTGAAATTCATTTAATTCAAGTTGTAATGTTACACACATACACCTATGTTACACTAACATTTATCATCATTCACCATTTCAATGATTAATTTTGAATTTTTACTAATCCAAGCGTAATTTAAATTTAATAAGAATAAATATTCTGGGGTATGATGTGTTAATTTAATTATTTACCTTTTCGGACATAATTAAATTAACACAGGGGCATTTTGAAGCTGAAATATTCCACCCCTTTCGATTTACTATAAAAAATAGTTAATTCATATTTATTCGAATCATTAAAATTATTATTATTATTATTTCGATATCAAAATTCTCGTTTAGATTATTATTATTATTTCCTAATTCCAAATTTGAAATCTTAACTGTAAAAGAAACGTATATTTCGAAAATACAACGTACTAAATTCATAGTTTTGGCCCGCGAATTGTTTTAACCAATAGAACTGTTTTACGTAATGAAAAATACAGCCAATGAGAGAGAAGCATCCATTAGCCGCGAACTTAGCGTGGTCAGGAGTTCACTTCCACCATATTCGCCGAGGAGAGCAGACCTCCGTACGTCGCTCTTGTGGAAAGTCGCGGGAAATATTACCTAGCTTAATGGCGATTCTCACCAAAGCCACTTATTAAACACGAACGTATGTCATAAAAGATAGCGTGTGAGTTTCATTTACTTTGTGAGAAATAAGAAAACAGAAATACACGTAAGTACTTGAAAAATGCAATTGAAGTGGTGAATTTACACAAACAGCTACGCAGAACACAGTTAATTTGAATAAATGCCGATATAAAACGTTTATAGTGAAGTTATCATTTATAAGGACATAACTAGCTATAAACCAATCCCTCAGATGATTCGTGTGATACCCTGAGCTACAAAAGCCGTGGAAAAGATATAGGTGCAGAACTGAAGGAGCCCAACGGAGCATCGAAGTAAGTACATTTCCACAACGAATCCAGCTCCCAACCCATCACCTATATCAATTTGTCGCCCAATCCAGGCACCTAAATATCAAATTAATAATTTTTTTATCAAGTTTTCTGTGAAGTGGAGAATTATCTAGCAATGTCTGGGTGTTAGGTGGGGCGACAATTTCCCTTTTTACAGGAAACTTACAATTCACTGGTATTAAGACAGTGAAATACTGTACTCATACATACACACAATTACACTCTCAGAACTCCAACTCTTAGATAGCATGAAAAACTCATGTACACCTTTTCAAATGTCAGTGGTGAAAATTTTTTGTGCATGTTGTGATACTATTATTACATGACAAAGTTTACAGTAAGAAAGGTATTATGAACGTATGCCAGTGGTACTAAAAGAAATATAAGTGATACATTTAAAATAAATGTTTACAGTATGCAAACAAATGTTTTCATTCTAATATTTATAACAGTTATATTTAGTATTCTATAGTGCGTTTCACATATGAGTTGGCCAATCATGTGGGTTTCTGCATCGCGGCAGCCACAGCTCTAACTCCTGAGCGATCGGGTGGAATACCTACGGAAATGTGAGAACCTGAATCATTGCACTGATAGCGGCTTTATTTGGGTAGATATTCCACCCGATTGCTCGGGAGTTAGAACTGTGGTTGCCGCAATGCAGAAACCCGCATGATTGGCCAACTCGTACGTGAAACACACTGTATTATAACAGGCCCACTATCTCTTATATAATGAAGTTGGCATTTATTTTTGTAATAGGGATGCTAGACATATGGATCAATTTATGTACCCTTCAGTTTTATTTACAAAAGCAATGATATCAGTTCTACTGCTTCCCTCTTCTGCCAAACCAGGTATTTTTCTGAAATGCATGAAAACCTTTCTCTTACAGTTAAGAATGTGAGGGAACATATTTACTAATAAATCAATGTGAGAAGAAAATCCTAGAATGCGAGCCAGGATTTCTACCTCTCTATGGCAAGTGCCTACAGAGGTAATCATTCTGTCAACTTCCTGGTATAGATCGAACAGCAGAAATATTTCCTTCTTGCATTCACTGCACAACAGCCCCTGATGATCCCCAATCCAAGGTGTATACTCACTGTATAAACATATGTCTTTTCCTTTAAGAGGAAGATCGTTCTTTCTTGTTTTCAGTTCTATTCTCACTCTCCTTGCGTAAGTGATGATGTTTGGAGAGATATCATGGAAAGAGTGGAAGGGTTATTTCACTATTAGATCTCTTGTGGCAATTAGTTATAGTCATTTGCAGATAAAAAGCAAACCTTGCAGATATTAATATGCTGGAGGCAAGCCTCCCATTTATCACAGGAAAGCCCGAACATTTATTTTATCTTTCAAAATACAGCATTCCATTAAGAATGTAAGCAGGTACTTGCAGTATTTCTTTAAGGGCACTTATTATTAGTATGTTAATATTATTGTTTAGGAATATAATTGGGCATGATAATTTGAAATGAGTATTCTGGACAGATTACTGTATTTACAACTGTCCTGCCAAGCAACAAGCTCATCCTACTATCACTGGAGGGAACAAGCAAACGTTATTGAGCATCCAGTGATAGTTACTGTTTGTTGATAATGAGCAAAACAGCTAGCGAAATGTGTCTCGTATATGTAGTCAAATTAAAATAAAATTGCCTTCAGTGGATCATGTGTTTTTAAAACCTTAACAACATTTCGATCTGATCCTCCGGGCCTTCCTCAGGTGACGTGATCCATTGAAGGAAATTTTATTTTAATTTGACTACATATACGTTATATGGTGGAAATCAGGACCAAACATGGCAAGTTTAAAAAGAAATGTGTCTCATTAATTGAAGGGATAAAAAATGTTACAACAACCAATTTCAAATGTTCTTGCCTCAGTTTATATTCATGTAATCAACATGAATGATTCAGTTGTAATGTACTGTATTTCACTTTTATTCACTGCTATTTTTTGGGGCCTCATATTCCACAGTGACACCATATTGTAAAATTTAAAATAATTTGTGTGTGACAAAACGGTTACATAATGAGTTATGTTTACTAATCACATGATGGTGTTCTAGTCTACCAATGTTACCTCTCCCCTTATACACACCACAACCTTGATATACATTTTTTGTGATTTTTACAGGTATAATTAGAGCAGAAAAATGTATATGCAGCTTCTGCATCTTATTACCAGTAAGAGAAGAAGAATAATTGAATATGTCATTGCAGAAAGGTATGGGAAACTGAGATACAGCCATTGTCAGTATCCATGCACATACACACAAATTTTAAATAAAGTCATTGCTATCGTAAGGTGTGACAAATGCTATACGAAAAACCTGTACTGCAAAAAGGTATCTAAGCTACTGAGCTAGACAGTTTTTTTTCAGTTTCTCAAAAATTTGCTTCAAGTGACTTAGGTATCTTTCTGCAATGACACATTGAATTGTCAGACAGATACTTCACAGCTTGACAGATGTTGCTCACTATTACCTGCTTATGCTGTCTATGCCTGCACATTTCGAGGTGAACAAACACAAGGAACTCAGTCTACCCTTCTATGTCATACTAAACTTCTCACAATACACATCTTAAAATACCAAGCACAAATATATAATTAGTAATTAGATAAGAAAGGGCATACTAAATTCTCTGTTAATTATAATTTAAATGTACGGTGAAGATAGGGTAAAGTCCATTAAATTAGAGAAATACATAGATAACTAACAATAAAATAAAAGTTAAATTCTATGCGTAAACCCACAGAAATACTCCACTTTTGCCTCTTGTAGTTCACATAATTGGCTGTTAAATTTGTAACTAAAAATACTGTTTGACAGCTTCAGTTATTGTATAGAACAATGGTGTAAATGGACGACAATCCAATTGGTAACAATCATTAAAAACTTTCATCTTTTCCTGTTCAGTTCTGCAGGCAGCTAGGAATATTGAGAAATGCAATCTTCTAGGCTATTAGGGTATGGTCCAAGGTTTTAATAACCCAGAAGGTTTGAATAGCCTTGGAACATGGCCTAATAGGATGGAAGATTGCCACTTTCATGACACCAGCTGTGAAAGCCTTCACATTTTAGCTAGGAATATTAAATGACTGATAAATAAGATCTTCCTACAAAAATTGGGAACCTTTAAAAATAATAAATAATGCAACATGGCTGTAAGTTCCACTGAAATAAAGTTCAATTTAACCCTTGAAAATTAATTAGTCTCTGAGTTGTGAGCAGATACCAAGTCCAAACAGAACTGTAAATTGGTATGCCTTTCTTTAAGTATGAGATAAGTGGGCCTTCAAGTTTCACTATAGAGTTTGTGACAAATTACTGTTTTTCATATAGTGTAATTAAATATAGTAGTTTATAACTGGTAAAAGTAAAGTAAAGTGTTCCCTATACAGGCCATGGAGGCCCAGAGGGTTCCAGGAGATTGAGGCTCCCAGATTTTAGACAATCGGCATGTGAAGGTGGTAAGGTTGTCAGCCTTATGCACCGGCCGCCTTTACCCCCAGAATTGCTCCAGGTACTCATTTCTGTTAGAGGCTGAGTCAACCCCAGGGCCATAGTGCCACCAGAAGGATTAAGCCAATTGAAAAACTCCGACTTCATCGGGGATCGAATCTGTGACCTTCCGGTTTGTAGCGCAGCGCCTCAACCACTATACTACGGCGTACCCCAGTTTATAACTGGTACTATCTGAAAATATAGGAACGTTTAGTTTTCAAGCTTCAGTTTATGGCTTCGGACAGGTCATTTGATTTACTGATAACACTGTTGAAATAACGAAAGAAGTTTTATGTGAAAATGATGGTTGTGAGAGAATCCAATTGTGAAATAATTAACAATGATGATGTAACAGTGTTAATACTAACAGAAAGAGTGAGGAAGTATGTGTCTAATTACATGGAAATAGGAGACTGAAAGCTTAAATAAAAACAAATAAATAATAAAAACAATAACAAAAATTGAGGGATACCAGCAAAAGAGAAGAAGAAAGATCTCATCAGCTTCTGCAGTGCATGTGTGTTTGTGCCAATAACAAGAACATAAACAACATGATGATGCTCACTCTTACTTCCCTTAAATGTCTGTTTCGTGTTTGTATTTAATAGTGATTACAGCTTAGGGCCTATACTATGACCTCTCTCAAAAAACTACCAGTTACTCATCTAAAAGACAAATATTTTATCTTGTACTGTCACCGGACCTATCTACGAAATTGTCATTGGGAAGTGTGCAACAACATTTCATAACATGGATAATTTAACCCTGGACCAGTGAGGTATGTATCTTCTAGTCTGAACAGTCTCTGCTAGATGTCACTACTTCATTGTAAATTTCTTGTTATTTGTACAGTGAAACTACATTAGAACATATTATTTCAAGCACGTTAATCAATTTGTGCAATTCTATATCATTCACGTATGAGTCTAAATCAGCATTATTGTGTACGTAGCCTTTTAACAATAACTTTGAAATTGATTTGGGTACGGAGCTCCAGTGGCCTGCTATTTTGTTTCTACCAAATCTGCCTATCTGGCATTTGGTTTATCGGCTACTGTACCCTCCAGACAACCAAGCTGGAGAGATTTCCTTTTTATGGAGGCCATAGTACATATTTTGGATATAATGTCTGGATAATCATGCAATCAGATGTTTATAAGAGGAATTCATGAGTCTTAACCTTTTCACTGCTACTGATGTATATATGTGTCACTAAAAAAATTGCACAAAAGCAGAGATAAATAATTTGTAGATTAATGCTTTATGTTATAATATGAGGAATTTTATTCACACGTTAGGATCGCTGTTCATAAAAACTAGATACTGTATTCTACTAACATTTTTTTTCATTGATATCAAACTTACAAACCCGCTGATATCACTTGATGAATGCTTATGTTAATATAAATTCAGTTAAGAAAGGGTTAAAATCAACAAAAAAAGATAATACGCCAAAGAGTAACAAAGAGGGTGGTAATTTGGGCAGATTGGTCTGCAATTCATTAAGTGAACATACAAATGAAAGCAGGGGTGACCAAACTACACGTAAAAATGTAAATGGTGTCTTAGTGTGGTTCAAGTCAACATTTTAAAGTCGGTTTTCAAGGGGGTAATAATGACTAACACTGCAACAGATAACATTCTGCATCTCATGCAAATGAATCTTGCTGACTCTTTAAGTTTCGGCTAAACCTTAAAACAACATTAAGCTACTGGCACTTGTGTCAAGAAGGGGATTACAGAATATTCTGAACAACTATCTTTGTGATCCTTTTTTAAAAATATAAAGAATTGGTCAAATGTGATATTATTGTACCTGTACCACTACATACAGGCCTAACTCCATAAGAACTTGCTGCACTGCCATTTTCTTGATTTGTAATGGAGTATTATTACTTTATTTCAGATATCATATTAGGTATTAACAGTGTTCAAAATTACAATGAAACGACTGATTTCGGATTTTACTGCTCCTCTCCTAAAAATGGAAGCAATAGCTTCCAGAACTACATTTAAGTGAAGGATTTATGATTGTTTACATGCAAATTTTAACAAACTATAACATATGATTTTCCCCAATCTTCTGAAATTAAGTTTAGAAATAAACATAACAAGAGATAAAAACTGTATGTTGTCCATAATGGAGTAAGTATTAACATACAGCCAATGTTAGTAATTTACGATAAAACACCATCTTAAATGTATGATATATTTTATAATCTGGTAATTTTAACTCTATTTATACATTGTAGCTTTACTTAATGTTATTTTGTTATTTCCATGATATTTTTATTTTGTATGCAGATCATTTATGATCATATTTTATGGTAAACTGCCAACTACAGCTATATCGATGTTTTACAGCATAATTTCGATACAGTTATATTTTTAACTTCAGACTTAGTATTATAAACATAATATATTGTTTAAAGAAGCATGAAGTAACATTAAAACATGAAATACAATACCCAGATCAGTGGGAACACGAAGAATAAAATATAATTCTAGGTGCAGTGATTTTATAGGGTATTTATTCCCTTGTTAAAAACAGAATGTTTTTATAAGGGTAGTAAAGTGCATTATAATCCATATTAACCATAAAATCAAAGTCAGACTGGCACAAATAACTAGAAATTATAAATTTCAGGCCTTTAACTTGTTTTGTGGGCAATGAACTTATCTTACAGACAGTAGAATTTCACACGTAACCAAACAGGATGCATTTCTCAATTCTTGACATTTAAGCTTTGACTTAACATGGTGTGTGTTTTCCTTAGCTTTTACATTTCACTCCTTAAAAGTCAGGCAATGGCTTAATCCTCAATGGATGCCAGTGGTTAACGGAGCTTTAGAATGCACTATAGCAACAGACGTATGACTTTGAGCTTGCTACTTGTGATCTGTGTACTGCACCTCAACTTAAATAATAATAACAATGAATACAAAAATCAGACTACTGAAATTTGTAAATTAAACTTCAAATTTAATAATAACTTCTTTCACATCCATCTGAGTTAAATTTATAGTACTCAAACAAAAGCAATACACAGTTTCCACCATCCCCTGATGATAATTAATTAATTAGAGACACCTATTATAATAGGTAATCCCATTAGAGTTTACGAGTATATTGATAGATTCGCGGCTGCAAAGCAGGAGCGAATTTATCTTATGAAACTCGTAAACTCAAGTTGGATTTATTAAGACTATTCCATGAATAAAAATGTAATGGATTGTACAAATAATATTTACTTTCTCACTTTGTTATATAAAACAAAACTAACAGCTGCGAGATCACGGCATATTATGAATCAACCATCCATGAATCGATTCAAGTTACCATGTTGTAACCAATGCTACCAATGGTGCATGTAAGACATAGTTAACTTAATTCAGGTAAGCTAACAGCAGAACAGAATAAAAGCACATGAACTGGCTTGCACCAAATTAATCAATGTACATTTATATTATTTCAATTTCCAAACAAGTTATGTTGTATAAAATAATGTTTTTTCATTCTGCTGAATGGCAGCATGTGATGTATTAATCACCGCATGTTGATGCCTTACATGTCCAGTAACAAGCTGACGTTTTATCAGATAAAATTGCATCCTTGCGATCCGAAGAAAGATATTTAAGATAAATGATCATGATTTGTCTATATCCCAGGAATTGATCAACATTATTGGTCTTAGATGGCTTCTTGGGTTATCAGTCATGCCAAAATTATAAAGCTCGAGCTTTCGGCCATCTTCAATCTTCGGCCTTCCTCAGGAATGTGTGTGTGCAGCCTCCTATAAAATATGGACACGCTTTCTCTACACACAATTCCTGAGGAAGGTCACAGATTGAAGATGGCCAAAAGCTCGGGCCTTATAATTTTGACATGGCTGATAATCCGAGAAGCCATCTTAAGTAATCAGTGCTGTGAAAGCTTCAAATCTTATTTTTTATAGTCATCTCCATATATTTTTTGCTATTTTAAGAATTTCAGGATTTTAAGGAATAAAAGCTTCAGCAAACTTTAATTTTAAAAGATACAGTTTGGCTTCGTTTGAAAAATGCAAATGACTTGTTTTCAGTATGTATTGATAAACCGTGAAACTGACTTAAACAAAAACTTGCAATTTTTATGTCATGTTTCCCCTTCGGTACTCGAATCTCAGTTTCCGCCATCTAAGGTTGCCATTTTCAAAATGGTTCCAATCTGATCCTCATAATTTTTTCAATTATTTTGCAATTTTTTTGAAAGGTGAATAATTTCTAAAATTTTAGCCAAATGAATTATATTTTGTTAAGAAATTTCAAATTTTGTGCTTTGCAAAAATAGCTGCCTCTAATTATTAAACTTTATAGCATTCAATTTTGCATAGTTATTGAAAATACATACTTACCAATTACAACATAATATGTTTTGATGGGTTCCCCATCATTAGCTTTTGTTTAGCTGATGATGGTGATGGGAAACCCTCAAAACATTATTATGTTTTATCTGGTAAGTTTTTACTTACAATAATTATGTGAAGCAGAATGCTTTAAAGTTTAATGTATTGACAATTCACAATGTTTTCCCGAAGTTAATAAAAAGTAATTTTAAAAAGTGCCTACAATGATAATTCAGGTACGTACTTTAAATCTGTTGCAGATGGAAGCCTGAGAAGTTATTATTAATAACATTTGTGAGGAAAGCTTCATATTCTTTTACTTCAAAATTCTAAGAAATGCAGCTGAGTACATTAATTATGATGTAACAGGACTACTGATTAAAACTGAGATTCTTGTGCATTTCATCAACTAGTTCACCTGACAGTGGGTGTTAGAGCCAAAGTATTTAAAAAACCGAGTTAGAGAAAATGCATATGTGAAAAATTTATTTTCAAGGATTGCTTAGTTATGATTTGTTAAAAATCCACATATTTATTTATCATTAAACTGTGTAGAATTGAATGCAGATTTCATGCACTAATTTTCATATCTTCTTTTAGTTAACTAGTATTTTCGAAGTGAGGTGTCAGAATTTTTCCTGAGCATAAAGAGGAAACTGCAATTAAAATTTGTATATTAAATGGATGGGGTCATATTTGAATGGTACACTTGTATTTATGTATTAATTTTATGAAGAATACATCAATGATTCTGTACATAAACATTTTATTTTTACTTCATATTTATACAAATTTTAAACCATACCAACATCTCACTTCATTATAAAATATTGATGTAAACTTACCTAAAAACTGCTTTTAAGCTCACAAAATTATAACAGCTTACTGCTGAGTGAACTGGAACTTCAAATTTGATGAAACTGATGTCTAGGAAAAATAACTCACCGCTAGCAACAAATCTGTTTTTTTTTTTCCAAGGTGTTCTGCCAGCTTCTAGCACATTGTATGTTACGAGAGGAATGGGTTTGGTTGAGCTGAGGGGAGTAAAGGCGTAGGTAACACAGGACGGTGAGTTGGGGCCGGCCCCCATGCACTTTCTGTGCTACCCTGAGCTTGCGCAGTGCTTCCCGTGAAAGGCTGCTGTCTGATTTGATTGATGCTTGGCCGAATTTGTTGTTGCTGCTGTTGCTGTTGGAAGAGATTTGATGGAGGAGACGGTGTCACTCCAGCAAATGGATTTGCTGTTGCCATGCTTAGAGCTTGTGGTACTGAAACAAGCCAAAAACAAATCACTTGAAAATTTATTATGTTTACCTAAAGCAGTGCATAAGTTGTGCATAGATAGATTTTAAAAAAGCATATGATTCAGTTAGGCGAGACAAATTATACAATATCCTCACTGAGTTCGGGATACTAAAGAAGTTAGAATGATCAAAATGTGTCTAAATGAAACCTATAGCAGAGTCAGGGTAGGGAAATTTATATCAGATATGTTTGCCATTAGAAGCTGATTGAAGCAAGGAGATGCACTATCACTTTGGAATATGCCGTTAGGAAGGTTCAGGAAAACAAGGTAGGCCTAGAATTAAATGGCAGTCACCTGATTTTAGCTTACGCAGATGATGTTTGCTTGTTGGGCGATGACATAAACACAATGAAGAGAAATGCAGAAAGTCTATTTGATGCCTGCAGGAATGTTGGATTGGAAATTAATACAGAAAAAACTAAGTGAAACTAAGTGGAATGTCAAAATAATAATAATAATAAAAATAATAATAATTAGAGGAGGCGGTAAATCGTTTGAACAAGTGGAAAAATTCAAATATCTGGGAGCAATAATTACAGACACAAATAATATTAAAGCAGAAGTTAAGTGTAGACTCAAATCAGAAAATGCTTGTTTTTATGCAGTTCAGAAACTCTTATCTTCTTGACTTCTGTCCAGAAATCTAAATAAAGATTTTTATGTTACACAAAATACAAATTTTACAAATTATATTATTATTATTATTTTAAGATCATAGTTATATATAGGTAATCCAGCGAGAGATTACAAGTTTATCAATATATTTGTAAGAACGAAGTTCAAGCAAATTTATCCAATATATTTGCATGAACGGAGTTTGAGCAGCAGCACTAATCTGCAAATGAAATGGCTAAGAATAGAAACCATGTTCTTTTGTTATCTGGGAATAATTATCTCAAAGTTCATTGTTTAATTAGTTCAAATTCTTGCCATGTGTAAGGCCGGTACTCATAGTCGCAATAAATCATACTTATATCCAAGTCGAACTTTAATCTCGTCTTAAGTTGAGTTTCTGACACAAACAAGTCGGACTTATGACGTGTTTACTTTATAAAGTAAGACTTGACAAAGTCGATCTTACTGCTATTCATAATCACTAAAGTACGACTTATTTGTCAAAATAAGTCAAACTTTATCAAGTCAACTTATCGACTTATTTCAGTTTAAGTCAGAACCACGGACAGTTATTTTGAGGATCTTGGCGAGGTGATAGCATTATATGGGAAACATGAGGAATCCATTTAAATTCTACATTGACAATAAATTTTAAGAGAGGTTTCGTTTGAAGAAAACACAATTTTGGAAACACTAATTGGCTTTCTTTCATCAGAATCTCTCTCTGCTGGCATTTCATATCGGCCCAAAGCTTCCTAAGCTGTTTTAAATCTATCTAGAACTCAATTAATATCGAAATAAATACATAAGCGTACCGGTATTAATTCTGTACGATGTCAAAGCGAATATATACATAGAATATTCTCAAGAAACTATTGAACGGTTTACTTACATGCTGCATAATATGACTGAATGAATTGAATTCTTTGTTTACATTGCACACCGCCGTCTTTTTTTTTTAATTTTAATTTTTTTTATTTATCTTCAATATGTCGCACAAGTCTCAACCTATGAAATGCTTTTACTCAAAAAGTAGTACAGTAAAAGATGAATGTACATTGACCTTGAATAAATCACATATGAATTTGATAATTACTTCATCGCTAATGCTCAGACGAGTGGGTTGCTGTGATATAATAGTGTGTTTTCAAAATTCTGGACAATTTGTTGAATGAATTTATAAAAGGATGGGATTTGAAGCATGTCGTCCAGCTGGCTGTTGGTTGTGAGATAATCTGCATCTGTTATTATTAGAACTACTTTCCGTTGTATAGCATGTAGTCTGCAAATGATGTGTATTGAAGCAGTGTTCCAGATTTCAGAAAATTGTGCCCCAAAGCATTATTTGCGAAGCATAATGAATCCATCTAAATTCTACAGAGACATGAATTTGAAAAGAGGTTCCATGTGAAGAAAAATACAATTTGGGAAATATCAATAGGTGTTCTTTTGTTAGAATTTCTCTCTGCTGGCATTTCACATAACCTAATGCTTCCTAGGATATTTTCAATCTCTAGATAACAATAATTAATATCGAAGTAAACACACAATCGTACCGGTATTAATTCTGAACAATGTGAAAGCTAATACATATACACAGAATATTCTCAAGAAACTACTGATCAGCTTACTTACACGCTGCATAATATGTATGGATTCTTTGTTTACAATGCACACCCCCATCTGTATTTTTATATTTCATTTCATGGCTT
The DNA here is from genome assembly GCA_964059195.1 of Ectobius pallidus. NCBI lineage: Eukaryota > Metazoa > Arthropoda > Insecta > Blattodea > Ectobiidae > Ectobius > Ectobius pallidus. The sequence continues at coordinate 24,410,288 of CAXKWD010000012.1, forward strand.
TACAACCCAGGGTGAGTTTTAGCCTTCTCAATGAGTTTCTTCCATTCCTCTCTGTCTACTGCCAGGCGTCTCCATCCTCATATTATCTTCATAGTCCTCATATCCTCCTCCACTCCATCAATCCATCTTTTACGTGGTCTCCCTCTTAATCTTCTCCCCTCTGGCCTCCATAGCATTATTCTCTTGGGAATTCTATGCTCCTCCATTCGCATTACATGCCCGTACCATGCTATTCTCCTACTCTTGACAAATCTAATGATGTTTGCTCCCTTAATTAAGTTATCCAACTCATGGTTCATCAGAACCCTGTAGCTACCATCATTATTTCTTACCGGCCCAAAAATCCCCCTCAATATTCTGTGCTCAAAAATGCCAAGCATCCACTCATCCTTGCTAGCTAGGCTCCGTATTTTTATATTACAACAGCAAAATATGTACCTAGATGGCTTTGCATTACACGAAAACTGAAAAAATCTGAAGTACGATTCGCTAATTCAGTTGTTTTGGCAGTGAACGCGTGGTTTTCATATTATCGAGTTCGACTTTAATATGTAGAATAAGTAGAGCTTTATGAAGTCAGACTTAATAAAGTACGACTTTAAAGAAGACTATGAATATGAAAAACATATAAGTCGACTTGTCAAATAAGTTCTGCTTTATAAAGTCGGTTCTAAAGTTGCTGATTATGAACACTGGCCTAAGAATGATTAAAGATTTTTTTTTCAAGGCCTTCAAAGACTTTTTAAAGTCTTGAAAGCAATTTCACAAGAAATTTTACTAGGATTTGATTTTATGAAAATTCAAATGGCACAAGCAGCTTGCTGTTCTTATGTTTAAAAAGATATGAGGGGGAATAAAAAAATAATGGGACTGCTGGTATCATTTTAAGTCTAGGAATATTTTTATTGAAATTAAATTAGTGACCTTCACAGCAATCTCCTTTTGATATCATACAATGATCCCAACATTCAATCTACTTTTCAAAGCACTCACTACTGCTGTTCTTTGGCAGTCTGTCTAGTACACTTTGAAAGGGCTTTGTTAAGTTCATTGCCTGATTCTGTAGAGCAAATCATTGCCAATTATGTGTGCATTATGTTTCCAATATTTGCTATAGTGAGACAAGTTAAAGAACAAGCAAGTAGGTGCAGGAACAAGAGCTGGTTGATGTGCATCCTAATCGACGATCTTCTCTCACACACCTTATGATGGTGTTGATCACGATCTTTTGTTATGCATGGCTTTCCAGGATGTGCAGCAACCTCAAGGATCTCTTCACCTTCTTTAAATTTTCTGTGCCACTCAAAACATGGGTTCTGGATCAATTTTTGTCCCAGTAAGCTTTCTGTATCATTTGCAGGGTGTCACAATGCAAAAACCTGATTGCTGCATGCTCTTTTACCTTAATCCATGCTGGGTAATTAGGACAAATCCTTACACAATGGCTCAATCTTACCAATTTAGTCATTCTGAGAGGGTGGCACACGTGTCACAATGTCCTTCAGTGTGAGACCTCTCTTTGACAACAACCTGGAGGAATTTTACTGATTGCATATTTGTACAGTATAAAATCAATGCTGTTATTTTTATACCCCTTTGTATGTATCACTTTCAATCACCTTTTTTGAATTTAAAAAAAAACAGTCTGAAATTTTGAATAATTGTTTTTAAGGAGATGGTTGAAATAACATAAATATTTCAGAAAGAAAGGCATTGGAACTGAGAGGGGAGAAACAGATTTTTCCTTTCACGTTCAAGATGTACAATTTTCTTTGTCTTTACAAAGAGATTACTTTCACATATTGGCAAGTAATGAAAAATCAATATAGCTTATGTACTCAGACTTACTGTACTGAAAAAGGTAGCCTAGTGTCTTAATAAACAAATACTAATTTGCAGGAACAACAATGAAGTAACGAAATACTAAATATTGAAAAGGATTTACTACTTAACTCCACTACAAGGTTTTCACTTACACAGATGTGTTTCACAGAAATTCATTTGCATCATCAGCTGTTGTCACCTGCCAAGTTTGTGCAAGACTGGAAGATGTCTCTGCTGGTTGTATCAACTTAGTAATGAGGTTGTTGTCCTTTGAAATTTCAAAATTTACCATGTTGTTTCTACATCTTAGTCTCCTTTGATGTTGTTTCCAAGCATTTCCATCAATAAACTAATGATAACATAAGAGAAATGGCTGCTATATATACAGGTTTAAAAAAGGAAAGTATAGAAGAGGAACTGTACTGGACCGAATTTATTTTCATTTAGAGACAAATTTTATGAACAAAAAGATGGATTAGCAATTTGAATTCCACTTTCCCCATTCCTGGCTGACTATGATTTTCTAGAAATCCAGATCACTGAAGCCTTTCCACACATCTTCAAAACTTGGCATGGGTACATTGATATTTTCGCCAATGTAAACGAGAAACTCACAGATGATGCTCTGAAGTTACTAAACCTTCAAGACAGCTCAATAAAATTCACAACTGAGTCTGAATCAGATAATTTCTTACCATTCTTGGACATAAAAATCATGAAAAACAACAGGACTGAGTTCGGTATTATCAGGAAGGAAACACACATGAACAACTACATTAAACAAGATGGATACAATCCAAGATCACACAAACATGCCTTTTAAATAGCCTCACTTACAGGTTGGTTAACATACCTATGAATGGTTTTGAATACAAAACAGAATACCAACAGATCATAAACACAGCCCACAAAAATGGTTTTAGCTCAGATCTTATCAACAGGAAAATCCAGAAGTTTGAAAAACTAAAAACAATAAAAGAAATGAGCATTTTAAACAACATCAAAGATGAAACAGTATTCAAAAAGTTCACATTTCATCCTCAAGCCCACTATAAATTTTAACAAGATCCTTAGAGAAATAAACATCAGCTCGACCGCTATCAACAAATGCAGCATAAAAAACTTACTGGAATAATTAAAAATATAAAAAAATAAAAAAACTCAAGCATCTACGAACTGAAATGCAAAGACTGTGGAAAATTGTATACAGGAAAATAAAAAGAAACTGAAATGTCAGACACAAGCAACACTTAATGGACATATCAACACAAACAGAGTGATAAATCCGCAGTTGCTCATCATTTTTGGACCATAGAGCATGAATTTGAAGATAACATAAAACTGAAAACTGTTGAAAGCTGGTATGACCAGCAGAGACATCTACCAGTCTTCTAAAAACTTGGCAGTTGACAACAGCTGATGATGCAGATGGATTTCTGTGAAACACATTCTATGTAAGTGTAAACTTATTTTAGTGGAGATGAGTAGTGAATCTCTTTCAAAATATTTAGGCCTACTGTTTGATAATCCATAGAGGCTTTATTTACAAATTTACTGTTGCATAATACAGAAAATATTACATTACGCTGGGTCTCCAATGATTAACATTTAACACCAACACGTCTAGTTTAACAAGTGGATATTTACTAATTTTGCGTTCTAATTGACTTGACGTGCAAACACAACATGTTGAAGTTAATATATTGAGATGTTAATTTGTTTATCAGAAAAAATGTACAAGTAGTCTATTGATTAGTCATGCGATATTGGCTTTAGTTCCGGAATTTTCGTTAAAAAAAAAACAATTGATAACTTCCTCTTTCACTTATCTAATGGCATCCATTTTAAATTACTGCATGAAATCATATTATGTTTATTGGTTTGAAAATAATGGAGGGAAAAAAAACACTTGATTTACTTAACGAAATTAAAGTGAGACCTTCTCTTTTTTTATTCAAACGATATAATTTTGGAAATAGTTTCTTTATGATATATAAATTTATTTTTAATTTTTTCCATGGGTTTAACTGTACGTTGTAGACTTATACTTCATGTGGTGATTTTAACGTTTTTCCATTTATGGGTGAGGAACAGTTTTATATATGAGGAGAATAATTAGTTTATTAATTACTGGAATTTTAGGTGAATCATTTTTAAAGGCCCTGTTAACTTAAAAAATGCATTTTTAGGTGAAAGCTGGTTTAAAAAGAGGATATTTAGAGATTAGTTTGTGCGAAAACCCGAGCTTTCTATGTTTAACCGTTCGCCTGCAATCCAAGTACAGAAGTTCCGCCTATAGTGCAGTATGACGTCACCGCGCCAAGCCAGCACTGTGAGGAAGCATTGGAATGCCAGCCATATGTAGCCGACACATCAGTCTGTGTTTGCTAATTCATTGCTGGTGTCATAGGCGTAACGAGGGGGGAGGGGTTGGGGGTTTGAACCCCCCCCCATTGATTTAAAAAAGGAAAATTGTATAATTTTTAAGTCTGCCCATAAATTACTAAATAAAAGTATAAAGCGTGGGAAGCTTAAAACTCGTTATTGTGCGTCTTAATTTTTAAAATTTTCCGGGGGAGGACCCCCGGAAGCTTAAAACTCGTTATTGTGCATCTTAATTTTTTAAATTTTCCGGGGGAGGATCCCCGGACCCCCAGACCCCGCGGATGTTATAACCCCCCATACAGTATGGTCGGCCTGGTTACGCCTATGGCTGGTGTCATCTCGTGTGTTGAAATTATTATAAATTTAAAGTTTCTCGTGTCATGTCTGGAATCAGGCCACATCAATTCGAGCCAAAATTATAAGGTCAGATGAAGAAAATACTGGGAATGCTGACCGTGTAAATAGTACTGATCAATGCAACTGTGGTGAATGTGTTTTTTCAGCGATTCATAATGAATGTTTCTGCTGTTCTGAAAGTGTTATGATAAGGGAAGTGCTGACTGCATTACATTCTCATAATTCCCTTCGTTCTGTTGTATTAAATAGGGACACATTGAACACTGCTAGGCCCCTTATGATGGTGAGAGCTGAATCCAATTTTGAAAGGGAACAGTTACGAGTAGCGAACAATAGGAACATGCGTTATGTAGCTTACAGACAATTCGTCTACTGGATTAATTCTTGGAAGCCCTTCGGAAAAGGCAATAGAAAAATCATACCTTCATGCATAGTTAAACAGATTAGGGACGAATACCCTGAGCCTAACAAAGAGTACAGACAATTTCAACCTGCTGACGGAAGAGATATTTCGTATTTTGATTAATTGAAATTTTAACCCTGAATCCACAACTACGGTGAGGTTAAAACATGTTATACAGAGTTTTTAAAGTCAACTCAATCTTCTTTTTACAGTACTAGGCTTATGTCTGTAAAATATTTACTTTGGTCATTTATTTTCATGCAAGTGAAAGAACAATTAAATCCTAGAAAAAAAGTATTTAATTTAAATTTTGCTGTAAATAAGATCAAAGTTGTATACTAAATTTAAACTAATAATTAAATACCGGTACTGTAAATATATATCGAAAGTTACTACTGGACAAAGTTGTTACTGCTGTATCTTTAAAGTTCTTGGAATCTCGAAAGAGAATCTCTCCAAAGCTTCCAGCGATTCAGGATGGGCCACTGGAGCGATACATCGTGGAACATCTTTAGCCAGGTAGGGATCTTCCACAAATTCAATGTTTGAATTATTCACGTAATGTAATACCCTGTTCACTATGTCATTACGCCACTCGTTACTTTTACTTTCATAAACTGAAACCATTACCCACTTTTTTTTGTTGGTTTTGAGTATTTCAGTTTTTCACTTGTAACGTTTCTGTTTACATTATAGTTATAATCCATAGTCGCCAACATAGATTGTAGTACCATTCCGTCGTAACTAAAGTGAATCTTTTTCGGCTTGTATTTTAGTGCTACATTATGATAAGACTCTAAATGTCCTGTATGACAATAGTTCTTTGCGTGCTTCAAATCTTCAATGAAATTCCTGTTTTTATAACAGATGACAGTAACATGTAATCGTTTGACTCCGGTCTGATCCATTCACTTGCTTCATCTTCAATAATTTTTTCATGTTCGCACTGATTAATTACGTTATTTCCAGTCCAGCTATGTACATTGGAAATATGAAATAACACCGATTGAAATTTTTAAACCAACACGGTTTGTCCCCTCCACAAGTCTGACATGACCACCATAGGTGGTTAACAATGCTGTCTTTCCAATAATAATAACTAGCATGTGCCCGCAGCTTCGCCCGCGATAAAAAAGAGCATAAAGTTAGAGCATAATAGGTAAATCATTATATTTATTAACACCTAAATCACGTGGACTACATGTCACGATTAGATAGCGTCGCCTGGTAAAAGCTATCTCAGATTCGAGTTCCTTGGCCCAGAAAATCCCTGTATAGTGAGTTTCGTCCAAATCGAACGATGTTTAACCATATTTAGGTCTATGTTGATTATCCCTCTTCCGTGTAGGTTGAAAAATTTCATATGTCTACGGGCCTTGACATTCTAAACAATGAATCGACCAGCGTGGGCTTACAACATTCTAACGATCGCGATGCTTTGATTACCACGGTATGACAAAAATAGCCAAAGCCAACTGCAATTGATTTGACATTGAAATGTATTACTGAAATCTGATGCTTCGACACCGCTAAAATCACGTTTTCTGCCAGTTTTTCACTCACAACTCGTGAACGAAAGCTAAAATTAAAAATCCGGCTTCGATGCGCATTCGCCCACCTTTCAGCCCATCTATGTTTAAAATTTCAGATCTCTGCGTTCAGTAGATTTCTCTGAGCATCGTGGACAGACAGACAAACACGTCCTTTTATTATTTTAAGATAGCAGGTGCCCGCGGCTTCGCCCGCGATAGTTATTTCAAAAATTAAAAATTAAGAGCATAATAGTTAAATCATTATATTAACACCTAAATCATGTGGACCACATATCACGATTAGATAGCGTCACCTGGTAAAAGCGACCTCAGATTCGAGTTCCTTGGCCCAGAAAACCCCTGTATAGTAAGTTTCGTCCAAATCGAACAACGTTTGACCATATTTAGGCTAATATTGATTACCCCTATAATAATAATAATAATAATAATAATAATAATAATAATAATCCTCTTCGGTGTAGGTTGAAAATTTCATATTATGTTTGCGTGCCTTGACATTAAAAACAAATGAATTGACCAGCGTGAGCTACTACATTCAAGAGATCGCGATGCTTTTATGTCGAAGGAATGACAAAAATAGCCAAAGCCTAGTGTAATTGATTTGTATTACTGAAAACTCATGCTTCGAAAACGCAATAAATGCACTTTTTTGCTCATTTTTCACTCATAACTCACGAACGAAAGCGAAAATTAAAATTCCGGCTTCGAGGTGCATTTTCCGACCCTTCAGTCCGCCTATGTATAAAATTTCAGATCTCTGCGTTGAGTGGATTTTGCTGGACATCGCGGACAGACAGACGGAGGACAGACAGACGGAGGACAGACACTTCCTTTTATTAATATAGATAATGGTGAATTTTTTCCCATCTCTTTGAGCTTTTTAGCAAGAGACTTAGACAGATGCCACACATCACACTACAGCAACGGCGCGCGGGCTGTGAACAGCTAGTGCTCTCTGACATCACTCCGCTGGAAGGTCACATCAGTTTTTCTTGGATTTCGCGAGAACGAAGCATCGTAGAAACATGGGGTTTTCACTGCTGTATTTTACTAAACAAACTCTTTATTCTGAGAGTCACTTGATTTTAAGTTAACAGGGCCTTTAAGTTAAATTATTTTTTCTATTCCATATTTTTATTTGATTACCTATTAAATTAAAATTTTTTGAAGGAGTAGCATGATAAAGTAAAGAAGGCAGATTTCTCACAAGGAACTGACCAAAATATTTCATTGTACGAGAGAAGATATCAGAGGGGGGGGGGGGAAGACTGCATCCCTCTATTCACAGTATAGCTGAGAACTTCAATAAAATCAGAAAAGTCCAAAATCTGGAAGAAGAGTGGATGAAATACACCACTTCAAGTCGTTTGCCATTTGCTGCATTGCCCTTTATGAAAGGAAGCAGTATTATGAAGTGCAGAATGGTACTTTATGAGATTGTATGGTGGACAGGAAATGTTTGTCCGTCCATTTGTCTGTAAGCATGGTAACTCGAATATGCTTTATTGGATTTTCATGAAACTTGGTATACACATTTATAACTTCCATGCGAAGAAGCCTATTGATTTTGAACCAAATCGGTTCATTGGTACCGGAGCAACGACTAATTACCAGTCACATGCTTTTTAAATGGCAGATCATCACTGTACTACAATAAAGCTGCATTGCTAGCCAAAAACATGGCCTTCCAGCTCAGTTACGATGTCATATACACATCATTCATAGCAGGCCGAATGCATGAGTCAGCCATTACATTATGCTGGATGACAAATTCTCTTTTTATACAGAAATAGAGAAAATGCCTAATAAGTGTTCCTAGGAAGGAGCATATTGCAAGGAATGATTGACAGGCTGGTGGAAACAGGAAGAAAGTATGGAATGGAAATCAACATAGGTAAATCGAAGGTGATGAGGATATCGAAGAGAGAAGAGCCGCTTCAAATTATCATGGGAAATCAAGAATTAGAGAACGTGAACCAGTTCAAATACTTAGGAAGTGTACTGACGAAAGATGCCTATTGCACCAAGGAGATAAGATCAAGAATTGCCATGGCCAAGAAAGCATTTATGAAGAAGAGAACTCTGCTAACTAGTAGTCTGAACCTAGAGCTACGTAAAAACCTGGTGAAGTGTTATATTTGGAGTATTGCTTTGTATGGATCAGAGACATGGACTTTGAGGAAATTAGAGAAGAAATATTTAGAAAGTTTTGAAATGTGGTGCTGGAGACAGATAGAAAATATAAAGTGGATGGACATGGTGACAAACGAAGAGGTTCTGAGTAGAGTGGGTGAGAAGAAGTCAATCATACACACAATTCGTCAGAGGAAAGCAAACTGGGTTGGGCACATTCTCAGAAGGAACTGCTTACTACATGATGTCGTAGAAGGAAGATTGGAGGGTACAACTAGACTTGGAAGAAGAAGAATTCAGCTGTTGGACGATTTAAGGGAAAAGCGGAAATATTGGATGCTGAAGGAGGAAGCAGAGGATAGACAGTTTTGGAAAACAAAATTCGCGTACTAAGTTTGAAAACCTGCCGGAAGGCAGAATACTTACTACTACTACTACTAAGTGTTCCTGGCTGTAATGGTATGTATACAGTGGTCTTATCTTTCATAATTTTCAGATTGACTCAACGTTTGTAATAATGGTTGCCTGACAGTATTATTGTAAATTCAAAGTCTGTGTTAGCATCTGTAAATCTTCTTAACTCTAATCTTTCATTTTATGTTCTTGCTAGATAGTCTGTAACAATTTTGTAACAGTTTTTAATGATCACCAGGGCCTGGATTCTGATGACATGTCATCTTTTTATTGATGTTGCATAGACATTGGCAACTTGTAGATAAACCCTAATCATGACCTCTAGATTATAGAAATGCATTTTTATTAGGTCATTTTTTGTCATTTTATGCTGATTTATATTTTTAGGGCATTTATTTCAATTTTACATCATTTTGTAATTTTTGTCTCATTTGCTTCCTTATTTAGTTATTTTCATGCATTTACATTGAGTATATTAACTTCTTTTTGTTGTCTAGCTATCATTGTCCCCAGCGGTGCTGTCTTTGAAGTGTTGTTTGTTTAATGCAAGAATAACACATTCGGTGTTCAAGTCTTGACATGTCTCAGTCAGAAATAAGAATCAAAAGGGTTTGCAAGCTTTTTTTTTTTTTATACCGTAATATTTAAATAAATTACTAGGTTATCATAATGCCACATTTTGGTACAATCTATGTTAAAACATTTTCTTATTTTTCTTCTCAGATGCTCCACTCAAGAACAAAGTTTTTAGACCTACAACATCCTTTCTGCATTTACAGTTTTTACAATTGAAGAGTGTAACCCAAATATGTGCCAAAAAGTTGTTTAGGAGTTAAAGTAAAAAAATGTATTCCAGAAGTTTTGATTTTAAATTTTAATATAGAATATAGTGTACACTAAATTGAAGGATAATTGTAATTATGGCCAAGTGCACCGACCCCGATTAGTGTAATCAGCGTTTATAATTTCTTCCTAACCTATGATTAGGGAAAGTTATGGAGCATCAACCTCGATTAGGGTCGAAATCACCGATTACCGTTGATTAAACTTAAACAGTCAAAATCGGGCGGTTACTGAGGCTAAACAATGATTAGCAGTTTGCTGAAATGGCGGGGGTCGACTGCAAACAATAGATGAGACTCTCTTCTTCTCATATTTCTCTTTTCAGACGAATTAGGTCTCGATATTAATGTCATCAGTATCATAATACCATTTTTCCGAACTGTAAGGTACAATAAATATTATATAAACACATCTCATAGACCTACAAAGACGGTTTTAAGTCTCGAAGCACGACACAAGAGAAGCCGTACCGGTTCACATTGCCCATATTCAAGCAATGTTCCTAACGTCGTTCTTGGCTGAGTGGTTATAGTACTGAGCTGTGGTGCAGGAGGTCGCAGGTTCAAATCCCGGTCGCGGCTAATTTTTTTTATCATAATATTTTTAAGTTTAATTAGTGTACCGGTACTGTATGAAATGTTAAGAATTCACTGTCAGTAATAAGTAATAATAATAATAATAGTAATAATAATAATTTTATTTCGTCCCTGTATCAAATACAGACATGATGTTGGACATGTCCGAAACTTACAATCTGAATTATACAATAGTTATACAATAGATATACAATAGAGATACAATAGAGATACATGCTAAGGCTCTCCATTTCATAGTTCTTCTATCCTGTAGAGTGCTTTTGCATAGGTATTATTTAAATTTATTGGCGAATTTTGTCCCGATACACTGTTTTATACTGTCTGGTAGTTTGTTATAAAATTTTACCCTGATTACGTATGGATCCCTTTCCGATGCTTTTTTATTGTGCCCTATTGTGTATAAGTTCTTTCTTGATCTTGTGTCGTACTGATGTATCTCTTTTATTGTGACATTCATTTTTTATTTTTATTTTACAAGAAAAACTACCCTGAATATATATAAGGATATTACAGTTATTACTGCCCTGTATAATTCTTGGTGAATAATTATATGAGGTATTGACTGATAATTCATGAAGTTTTATTCAGTAGACTGCAGTCTGAATCATTATGACAGTTTATTATATTATATAAAGACAGTGGGCGTGAATTTTTAAAATATTATACGGTAAACTGTATTTTCGTTTTTAAAATATTACAAAAGAAAAAAAATACAGACACAAAGCAGTAGCAGCGCATTCTATAAAGTCTTATATGGAACACTGTATTTCAGTTTTTAAAATATTCTGAAAGCAAAATATATATATTAGGCAGTGAAGTCTTAACATGTTAAACGGTACAGTGTATTTATGTTTTTAAAATATATGAAAGCAAAACAAAAGAAAAAACAAGGATATGACAGTGTATTTTTGAAATGCAAGTATGCATGATATAAAAGCCAAAGAAAACACAATGTACAGACGGTGACTTTGAAGAGAGTTATTATATCTGGAATATCTTGAACGGAATGAAAACGAGCGAAGAAATTTTATAGTGCAGCGAGGAAATCCTTTCGAAGAACTTTCCTAACTGTATTGAGGTACTCGTATTATGCTACCTGATCATTCAATATAGTTGTAGGGGACATTGGAAATATGCTCAGAACTGCAGCTCGAATTATACATGATGAAAGCAATGCAATAACCTCACTGACTCGCCGATACATAATAATATGCTTCCCTACATCACAGGCAGAGCAGAGAATATCCTCGCTCCTCCATGGTGTCTTCTAGTTGTTAACTTCTTCTTCTTCTTCCTCTAGGTAATGGCCTCGTGAACAGAAGAATGCGTTCATTATACTCCGCTCGCTTTCCGATTTTATGCTCTGTGTTTAAACAAGCCGCCAGCTAAACACAGTTCCGTAAACAGAGATTAGGAATGGTGCTCCACACTTCTTTTTAATCATGTTTAAAATCTTAAACGTGTGTAGGTAAACACTGTTTAACCAAATCTTAATCACTGTTGATGCACTTGGCCATTAGACTGTTATGTTTAATTAATGATATTACATGTAACATAAGTAGTATGAAATTGTTAAATTCAGAAATACTAAACATAGCTAAGTGCCAATTCACTTTGACTAAAAACTCAGGTAAGTGCCAGAGGTAGTCTCAGTCTTAGTACAGGTAGGCCATTTGAAAAAAACTTTAAAACAAAATCAGCCTACATCAGTACGACACAAGTTCTCATAAAACGACCTGTATTTTTGATCCAAATATGGTAACATTGATAACAAGTCTTCTTTTTTTCTTTGCTAAATATTCTTGGCCCTTCAATTCCGTTGAATGTTACATTTCTGACGGCAAACACCTTCACTCCTTTTTTTAGAATACAAACATTTTTCCAAGTTTCCACTTCGCTGTAGCTATATTTCACTCCTACAACCCCAGGTTTCTCTGCTGAGAAGTGTAACATTGTTAACTTAGAGATCTGCAAATTCTTCATTGTTATCAAGGAATCAGCAGCAGCCTGAATATTGAGAAATCTGTTTTCAGTCATGTCAATGACTTCAAATTTGTTAACATGTTTAGGAGATCTAACAATATCATGAAGTTCTTCAGGTACATATGCCTTGCACAGCCTCTTCCTCTTCTCTATTTGGCAAGTCCCTATCACAGGGCAAGTAGCTATGAATAACTATGGCCGGATACTAAGAACTTTACCACTAATTCTTAGTTTCTTCTGCATATCTAACCTATATCCTGAACCTTTCATTCTTCTTCTCTCCCCCATTTCAACATTATTTTCAACATGTAAAACTCTTGAACTACTTCCCTCCATTTCTGAAATAATCAGCTGTTGGTAGGCCTACTTAGCAGACTTCTGGGTAAATAAATGAAGAACATAGCAGAGCTTCCATCTTGTGATCAATGTTTTAACCAGTGGCGGTTTCTCCTATAGTGCTGCAGTGCTACAGCACACAGCTTCTTTTCTGCTCGTCGTGTAATGTTATTTTCAAACGCAATACTATATTTTCTTTTACTTAGATTTTGAACTTGGCGCGTCCACGCGAGAATTCCTTAGCTGACGTTGGAGAATGGAAGTCGGTAATGTGAATATTATCTTTCCCGCTTCGTGAATGCATGTTGAAAACAGCTCTTCTCTTGTAGGGTGTGACGTCATGCTTAAGCTTGCCTTTATGGCGTGTAAACTGGTTTCAACGTACAGAACGGGCTGCCGCTGAATTGCGTTCACGAGATTTTAAGGCGACTCACTGGAGCGCTGTGATCTCGCCACAGATATAGACACAAAACGACACTTGCCGCGACATCTATTGGAATATAGTTGAAACTGTAGTTCTGGTTTTAGCCACTAGAACAGATTGAAAACAGAACTGAGTGTTTTGTATGAAAGAAATGATTACAGGAAAATTGATGGAGCTGTTCCACTACTATGATTAAAAACAATTTGGTAGGAACATTCTCCAAAATAACAAAGCTTCTCAGGATTATAGTCACCACTCCTATTACCACAGCAGAACCAGAAAGATGCTTTTCTACCCTGAAAAGGATAAAGACACTCCTAAGGAATACCATCACAAGAACGTCTTACAGCTCTTGCAATGCTTTCCATAGCGAAAAAGATGGTTGCAAACATGGATGGATTCAACACGAAAGTCATCGATAACTTCTGTAGTAAGAAGGAACATCCCATGGACTTAACTCTGAGACAGTAATTATTTAAGTTAGCCTAAACTAAACTCCGTGGCGTGACATCCCCGAGGGGACAAGGCCTACCACCCGACCACTGCGCCATCTACCTATAGACAGATGGCAGGATTGGGGGCATGTGGTCAGCATGCCGACACCCACGGCCGTTAATGGTGGTTTCCATGACCGGAGCCGCTACTTCTCTATCAAGTAGCTCAATATTTTAAGTTTGCTGTATGAAATGGTATTTGCAGCACACTCTCGTTTTGAGCCACGAGCCGCTACTGGTTTTAACTAAACTAAATACTGTGCCACATAGCTGTGTCTTGGGTCAATTGGCAATGACATATAGATGGGTTTTGATGCAAAAACTAAACTTTTTACAAAAATGGCACTTAGCAGCTATTTGGGTTACACTCTTCAATTAGGTATAAATTGGTCTATAACTTTGTATGTACAGTAATCATTTTTTAAATAAAATCAGTTTTTAGGTCATTATTTATGATTATTAAGTCATTTTCTTTAAAATTTAGGGTCATTTTATAAGTCATTTTTCAAACAGTTTTAGGTCATCAGAATCTGGGCCCTGATGATCACTAACTAATTAGTATAGGAAAGAATAATGATTCAGTTGTTAAATTAATATTAAAAGGTAATATAATCTATTGTTTGATTAGTCATCTAAAATGATGAAGAGAACTTAAGGGTTTAAATAAGCATTACTATAAATAAGAAGTAATACAAACTTACTTCCGATTATTGATCTTTTGTGGGGACAGACGATCGTCACCAGAGATGACAGCTGTAAGACACAGGAGGTTCAAAGCATGTATGAAAACAAAACTCTTTTGGGAGCGACGAAACTCTTACTACACAGGGAAATGGCCGAGCAGTGCAAGTCCTCACATAAATATTCTTGCCGATGATAAGAGAAATTTCAGGGTATATCTATAGATTTTAAGATTGTACAACAGACAGTGTAAACTAAAACGTAACCTTCAAGAAATTATGTCATAAAACTGGGAAATAGCAAATTGATGACTTGATCCAAATTTGTTATTTCAGAGCACAAGTGTGATTTAGAAGTGGAGGAATTTCCCATGCAGTGTGGGAGAGTAATAAATACATCCACCATCTTAATCACACTTGTGATAGGAGTAAGGCCTCTTATGTCATAGCCTATCATGTGAATGTACAGGGTGCGGCAACATAACTTCCTTCTTTCAAAACACAATAAAACCCATTTTAGGAAACAGATTTTTTAATTTTTTTTTTATAATGTAGGTACATATCTAAAGTTTTGTTTTACACAGTTTTGAAAATCATATCAGGTAGGTGATGCCCCCCATTGTCCATACACTGAATAAGCTCATTTCTGGCGTTTGTCATGACCCTTACCAGCATAGCAGCGGGTATGTTAGCAATTTCTGCCCGGATGTTGGCCTTCTGGTCTTGTAGGGTCCTAGGACGGTTGACATAAACGCGGGATTTCAAATAACCCCACAAAAAAATCGCATGGGGCCAAATCTGGGGAGCGGGCAGTCCACTCCATTGAGGTGAAGTGCTCCGGGAAGTGTTCCCATCGATGCCTTTGAAGTGTGAGCCGTTGCTACGTCCTGTTGGAATCAAATGTCCCCTAGGTCCAATTCTTCAAGTTGTGGAAGAAAAATTCCTCCAACATGTTCACATATCAGACGCATGTTTGCACGCAGAACACCGTGGGGATCGCAAGATTGAAGCTCTCACTGCCTCAATGTTCTCAGGTGATCTGATGGGCCGAGGGACTCCAGTGCTTCGTCTTGTGACACTCGCGGTTTACCTGAACGTAGTGACCCATGTAACAATTGATTTCCGGGGCTACATTAAAGCGATTTCGGAAGGCGCGCTGGGTTGCGACCACAGAAAATCCGTTTCAAAAGTGAACCTCGACGGCAAAGGCACACTCCTCACTGTTCCAACGCATGATGGCGACTCACATGGAAGGGAACAAAACTTTAGAACCACGCCAGTCAAATGAGACCACTTCTGCCCCGCAACGACCCCTACAGCCAGAATGGCGCGCATTTCAAAAAAGGAAGTTATGTTGCCGCACCTTGTATCATGGGACACCTGAAATTCTAGCCAATGAAACTTACGAAAGCAGACATGGTATTATTAAATTAATTATTTAGTTTGTATTTTGCGATGACTTCAGAACTCACTCTTCTAAGATCTTCAAGTCAGGATGGACGTGCTATCCATAAGTTACGTTACATGTACAAGACAATTCACAATGGATACTTCGGTTCTTGTGTGTGTATAGTAAGAGTTTATAAATACACAGTGTGTGCTAGCTAGGCAATCAAACTTAACAGAGTCATATGAAATCAACAGTCTGATTTAGAAATAGTGGCATATTGCTACTTAGGAAATTTGTATAGACTGAGTATTGAAATAGAAGCATACACCCCTAGCAGCATACACTAGTAGTGAAACAACTAGAGTATGAAGCACACCGCTTTTAAACCAAATTAATACATCAATTTACTACCCGCATACGACTTATTTTTTGTGCATTGGAAAATGCTGACTGTAAATAAACACTGTCTTTTCCCATGTTGTATTGCTGTAAGAGAATTGTAACATTCAAGAAGTCAGCACAAAAAATAGGTTCATCCAATTTCAAAGTTTAATTTCAACCATTTGTAAAATGTCCCATAGTAAGCATATCTCCAACATCACCCTTAGAAAGAGGACCTTGTTTGTAGTCGACTGCAGCAACAAGACGGTGGGATCTAATATTCAACATTAAGATTTGCATAAGATTATTTTCATAATCTTACAACGTGCCCAACACACCCAGAGAATACTCTATGATCCCAACCAATTTGTGGGGCACTAAAATAGAATACATATAATCAATCCCGGAATTCGCATGATCACAGTTGCTGGCAGTGCAGAGAATCAGCTGAATGGAGGACGCTGCCTGTTTCCAGTCATTCCAGTTATGCAGGAATGTTGCCTATTGGTTATCTCATATTTTTGGTCAGAAAATTAGGAATGCTTCTACTACATTGCACCCAATAGAACTCGATGAAACACATAGGCTCAAATTGAGTGCAACAATAGTCGTGAATGTCACATGATCCAATTTGATGTTTTGTAGAAATCTGGACCAAAACTTAACTTAACTTGACATTAACTTAAATGTTTAACTTGCATTAACTTGAATGTTTATATTCCTTCCTGTCACTTGTCTACAGCACTATTTTACACTGTGAAACTATGTTGTATTTCTCTTTAGAGACTGATTATTTTTCAACTCTGTTAGGAAAGTAAAGTAGTAGAAACCTATAAGTTACAAAACCAAGAAAGAAGAGCACAAAAATCATACAATGTAACTTTTTCTGTTGGCATTCTTACCTGGTGATGGTGCTACTGATGGTGGTTTATTAACAGTTACTAAGTTGTCCAGATTTACAAGTGCAGAATTCTCACCCAAGAAACTATGAGGTGTCTTCTTCTGTTGCTGTTTGTTTTCTAGTGAATCACCAAGTACACTCAGGTCAAATGGATCCGGTGACATGGTTCCACCTACAATAAAAAAAATACTCAATATTAGGCTATGTGTATCCAATGACAGATGTTGACTGTGAGTCTGGAGCCCTGGGTTTAATACCCAGCACATCACCTGATTAACTCAAGATAAGACAGGTCTCGTAAAGGATGTACTCAATTTTTTGAGAATTAATTAGTTATAATAACATTTGAAGCTTTATAAGGGTCTAAGTGCAAAAATCATGATTTTTCAGCTGATAATGAATCTATGTATCTATGGATCTATGAATGGATGTATGATCTATGCAGTTTGGAAGAGTCCAAGGTTCCAGGGAAAGCCATGTTAGTATCAATAAATTCCAAGATATTGCGCTGGGTCTATCTCTGTGGGTCTACGTCTTGTGTTCTACACAATCATGATTTTGGCACTTAGACCCTCATAAAACTAAACAATTCAATTATAGAACTGACATACTAGCCACATCCACCAAAACATGTTATCTACCATAATGGAATGTAGACATAATGGAGTCTAGTTTTCATTTCCTCTTTTTCACATATTAAAATCTGTGTTTCCCTGTATTATATTTTAATTAGGGATGGGTCCTCGATACGTTCGATACCTCGATACTTGCATGGTAGCGGCATCGAACGATACTTCAGAAAACTTGCTCGATACTTTTTCGATACTTTTGTAATTCAGCAATTCTGCAATTAAGGGAGAATGGTAGTACCGTATTTTTAAACAAAAACTTGTAAGTGAACTGTTTAAAAAACTAATTTTAGTTTTAATGTAGAGTTTAAAAATAATTATAGGCTACTGATGATATTAAATTTTGTCTCATTAAATATGCAGACTTAATTAATTTAGTTGGTATTACACAGTTCTCTCAAATTTTAATTTTTAATGTAGGCCTACCTATTTATTGAAACTGGAAATGTTGAAGGTATCGAGTATTGAGGAAAAAAATCATGTATCGGTATCGAGTATCGAGAAAATCTGGTATCGACCCATCCCTAATTTTAATGATAATGTAACTCGTAATTAGTACATCTAGGTTAATATTATCAAATCAGAAAATTAAGAATTACTGAAGACTCAGCCAGGGATCGCTGGATTTGCAGTGAGACTAGCTAACTTCAAGGCCATGGGGACTTTCTTTACACTTAATGATTTTAAAACGCTACTTCAATATCATTAACTGTTTATTAATTTCATGTTATTATTTTTCCAATTAAATAAAAAATGAACAGTTAGAGATAAATTGATTGAACAGCCAGGATATTTTAAGAATTCAAGAACAAGTCAATACACACACTCAGTCAGAAAAAACCAAAGATTACAACTGTAACGGCAATTTCACATGGAATTATATAAAGTGGAATATGTGATTTAAATCACAGAAATCATATCTGTTTCTGACAGGGGCACAACTAGGCTGGTGCAACCTGTGCATCACACTGGGGCCTTGAATGAGGATTCCCTATAAAAGTGGGCTTCCTGTTCAAGAAGATGTTGAAGTTATCTTGTGGCAAAATGTTGTAACAGAATACACGTCAACCAAATATTTAATTAAGGTTATTCCTTCTTATTGCTGCAATTGTATGAGAGAGAAAAAAAATCAAATAATATACTGATGGGACAGAGGTTGAATAAGGGGGGATTCACCTTGTCCTAGGTTTACGCAATTGGCTGTCAGCTGTCAGACTTGTCCAACCAAGATGTGCGTGTGCCACCATTGGCTCTAGCTTTCTTGCTTACCAGGCTGCCACCCTCACTATGCCACTACTCTGCTCAAGTCCATACAAGTCTATCATGTATGTACTTAATTGTTCCTGTTACGGTGCCCAAAGCTGAAAGATAATTTTATAAATTAAAACTGAACAAAACTTACCTTAGAAGTTCTATGATTCAAGAACGCTTAAGTGGTTTGGTTCAATTGTCAACTGAAAAGGAAAGGATGCGACAGAAACCCTAGAATTACCAAGATTTCTTTATAACGTGGGTTACCAAGGGTGGGTAAAAATTTCCCACCAAATTGAATTTTTAATATATTCCTCTTAGTGAAACAAAAACAGTATTGTTAAACAAGAATTCTGTTTTTTGGAGTTTTACAATAATTATGTGCAACTAAATTTTATCACCAAATTAGGTGATATTGCTTTGGAAGTTGATCCTGGGCAAACAAGCCACTTACTGGGGCCGTGTCGCTGCTGAAGCTTTGGAGATAAAACTCCATGACAATAACTTCAATAGAGACAATGGACTGGTTCTTAGTCAGACCTGGAACCCAGGCATAAGTCTGCTAAAACAAAATCGGGCCAAATCAGGACCAATGAATTGCTCCAACCAATAGGACACCGGTGCTTTACCACAAGTTTTTCTAGGATCTGATTGGTTGCCCTCGACCAACTCAATTACAAGATATAAGAGCTCCATCTACCTTCCCTAGCTCACTTCTCTCCCAGAAGATGGCTGCAGAGCTAGTAGCAGCCAAAAGCTAGGACTGCACAAACATTTTCACCCAGTTGGAATACCGAGAGACCATCATAAGTAACCAACGCCGGGAAAGCCTCAAGTCTCTTATTTCTGCTTGAATTTCATTTTCGTACATTGTTGTAGCCCAACTGGTTGGGAGCATTTGGATATGCTTATTTTCTGAGGGAGAGCACAGGGACATGTGGTAAGCCCATCACCTCACAATCCTCACAGGAAACTAAGGCATTACTTGGGCGTGAAAGGGCTAAGGAATTTTGTCCAGAGACTCTAGTTTAGGCTTGGGAGTTTTTTAGCAGGCCGTAAACCTACAACACGGGACCCCCAGCTTCAAGTCCCTCCCGGAAGAATCCATGTCCAAAATTTTTATGTCCTGAAAAATCCACTGACCATTACCGGGTTTGAACCCACAATCCTTGGATCTAGAGGCAGGGCATTCTACTTCTATCTCAGTCACAAACTCTGCTTAAGTTTATGCCTTTTGCTTAGAAATTCGGGCTCTACTTCGGAAAATACAGAAACACTGTGGACGTATTCGATATCAAAGAAACAAATACAGTGAACACTGCTTAATGTAATCACAGATAATGTTGTCAGTCGGGTAATGTTATCACTTTTATGAAGTCCCGTATGGATTATTATTGATACATTGAAAAAATGCTGTTTATTGTGATCAACGATTCGGTTTATGTTATCACATTTTCCATTTTGCAGCTTTATTTCCAAGTATTGTACGTCATTCAAAATTTTGTTTTTAAGGATTTCTTCCTAACTCAACTGTACTGTGTTGTATTAGAAGTAACATAGAACGACCTGTTCGTGGGGGTGGCATTCCCTAATTTTCTCTTTTAAGCAGTCAACATGTTTCACCTCTCAGTTTAGCTGTTGCTTTTGATTTGTGAAGGTCACATTGATGACACGCAGTGATGGTTAGTGTAAAATGGAAAGACTTGAGCAGACGGACGTTAGATGTTTTACTAAGCGGTGTTCACCAAGGGTCAGTAAGCTTCCAAAAAACACTATGAGGTATGAAATATTGGTTAATGGACTCCACAAAGAAAACAGAGACAATAAAAACTTAATGATTGGTAAAATAGTTTTTTGCAGGCTATTATGAGTGGTTGAATGATTCACAGTTCTTGTATATATGAAGAAGTAGCTTTTCTGTTTTTGTAGTGTATTATCTGATGTATGAATAAATAACCTTCAATTAATTCTTTTCAGTACTGTTATCAATCAGATTAGCTGCATCTCGAAGTGATCACAATAAGCAGCGAGCACTGTATACTTAATCAAAGCACTTATTCATATTTTTTATTGTTGTAATCCTAAAATTGCGGTTTTCCTTCCATAGTTTAGGATGACATTTCTAGTAATACTTCCTATCTTCAAATGCAAATTCCACTTGAGAGCTATAGCTAAAGTGAGAAACCACAGTTTCATTCTCTAAGTAAATTGTCATTATCTTGGTTGTTGTCTAAGAATTTTAAGGGTATTTATAAAAGAGTACCGCAAAGTTTCATGAATCCTCAAATAACCAATTTCAGAGTATCTGAGAACCAAACACTTAGAAAAATGTTAGACCAAACAAGAACTGCTTTGGGCAATGATGAATATTTCGTCATAAAAAGATTTTATTTGTTACTGAGCATGTCAGAAATCTTGAGATAGGTGTGTCATGTAGCATACACACATCATGGCGAGGTACCATATAGATAGTAATAGGAAAAAAGCCATTAAGAAGATGCAAGCATAGATAGGAGGAAAATATTACGATTAACTTCGAGGAGATGGGGATGTGAGTAGATGCTTGAGCTGAAGAGAGGAAAAGATGCATTTGGTGCATTATTAAACTTCTGAGTTCTTGATTTCAAATGAATTAAGTAGGTTAGATTATTAATAAAAAATAAAAATAAAAATAATCTAGAAAATAAAAAGTACTCTACCAAGAATACCTGAAAATAACTGTTCACCGTAAAATAGCAATGTTAGTCAGAATATGCAACTGCTTTTCAGAAGACTGGATTATACCAATGCCGCAGCATGCAACATGAGCTTTGTGGCATTACAAAATAACTGCCTTCTTCACCATCTCCTTAGTCTAGGCTTCAATATCTTGCATGCCTCATGTTGCAACTATGCTTAATCCTGTTTTAAGTTAGTTATATGAACCAAATTGCTTGGAGATTCCTTGCTTCAGGATTTCTATTCCACGTGCATGCTGTGTATATGTGTGTGTTTCTGAAGTATCGAAAGCTATGGAAATATTTTAGGAGAAAAATTTCTCTGACACTGGGATTCAAACTCACTACTTTCAGTTTTGTGGTGCCAATCTCTACCAACTAAGGCTAGTCAGAGTTCAAATCACAGTGCTAGATGGAATCTCTCTCCTATGACTTGATTACCCTTAATGTCAACTTCTCTGAATTAAATCATAAATACTGAGAGGCACACAAATTTACTGATTTTGTGACTGGGTTTTTACAGTAACTGTTCAGCAGCGTATGACATAGACCATCTGACTAGCTCAGGTGATAGACCATCGGCATGTAAAGCCAAAGGTCATGGGTTTGAATCCCAGTGTCAGAGGAATTTCTCCTAAAACATTCTCATGTAATGTTTAACAGAAACAATATTCTGTGGTTTCATGAACACATATATACATCTAAAGCTATTATACACTCACCATTATTATTGATTGAGTTAACATTGTTGATCTGTGAGTTATTTATTGCAGGTCGTTCTCTATTTGTTATAATATCAAACTCATCTAAGTCTCCTCCACTGGGGCTGGAAAGTGCTCCTCTTGGGCTTCCAGTTCCAGGACTGGAATGATCTGTATTGGTACTTGGTGACCATGGATCATTTGCAGATACTACTGGCCTTGCAGGTGGCTGTGGAGACACAGCCCGCCATGGATCTATCGCTGGTGCAGGCTTTTGCTGGACGGGTTCTGTATTAGAAGGTACAGGAGTCCATGGATCTGCCACAGGTGTAGGAGAAGCTACTGTTGAGGCACTGGGCATCGAACTGGCTGGACTACTCCAAGGATCATTCTATTCAAGAAACATTAGACAAAGAAGATTATGTTTAATAAACTACCATTACTGCTGCACTTCTTTTAAAATCATTCATTATTTTAGAAATTCATCAATATTATGTATACTTTACAGCTACCTACTAGATCGTTTTCCTTAAATTAATGTACATTATTACAATTTTACAAAAAGCCATAGTAAGTAAGTAAGTAAGTAAGTTTATTTGCAACATTTTTTACAGTTGTTACAAAATTACAATATAAGTGTAACTTATATAAATACGGTTTTGACTGCCACTCAGAAAAGTAAAGCTAGTCCTCAGAGGCAGTTCAGTTCAATACAACAAAAGAATTACCCTAAAATATTTTTTTTTTTTTTTAGCAGTAGTACAAAAGTGAGATTTACAAAACACAGAATTGTACAAATAAATGCAATACTAGATATATATATATATATATATTTTTATTATTAAACAGATACCTTTGAATTATTTTTGAATTCTGCAAGATTATAAAAAGCGTTTTCCACTAGGTAAGATTTTGTGCTTTTTAGCTTTTCAGATGTAGTATTCTTTTTTTTAATGGCCTCCGGTAATTTGTTATATAGTTCTTTGCCAATATTTTCAACTGAACGGTTATTTAATGTTCCTCTGAGTGAGGTTCTGAAGAAGTCTTCTTTATTTCTTAGGTTGTGCTGGTGTATATTAAAATTTTTCATTTGATGTTTACCTTTTTTTGTGAGAATGTGTTTGATACTTTCATGTATATAAATACATGGAACTGTTAGTATTTTTAGTTTCTTAAAGATGGGTTTACATGATTTTTTGGGAACTTTCTCTAATTATTGTCCAGTACCTTCCAAAATTACCTACAACAGTGACATGCAGGACACATGAAGTCTTCTTCTTAAAAGTTTTTCAGCCTGCAATCATTTTAACTTCGATAAAAAATAAAAAGTACTATAACATTGATTGGGGTGCACCGTAGCGTAGTGGTTGAGGCGCTGCGCTACAAACCGGAAGGTCACGGGTTCAATCCCCGATGAAATCGTTGGAATTTTTCAATGGGCCTAATCCTTCTGGTGGCACCATGGCCCTGGGGTCGACGCAGCCTCCAACAGAAATGAGTACCAGGAGCAATCCTGGGGGTAAAGGCGGCCGGTGCGTAAGGCTGACAACCTTACCACCTTCATGTGCCGAATGTCTAAAAATCTGGGAGCCTCAACCTCCTGGAACCCTCTGGACCTCCATGGCTTGTAATAGGGAACACTTTACTTTTATAACATTGATTACTGATGCGTCAGTAACATAAATACAGAAACGTAATGCTCATTCTTTTAGATCCAATGGAAAACCATTCAAGATATTTTCTGCTCCACCATTAGTATGGACATAGCAGACACTCCCAGCATGTGCAAAGTGGAACTTTTTTTTAGTTTTTACTCAAAATATATTGAGGAAAACAATTTACAGAAATCCAATGACATGTTCTATTCACAGCATCATTCTCTGGCAACACTTACATGTGAGCATGTTTTCTCCAGGATGAAGACTATGCAGTCAAATTGAAAACTGGTAGTTGATTGTAAAAAAACCTGACCATATACTATCATTCCATTTATGTTCACTTAAGTTTGTGTGAAATTTCCATACTCAGATTTGTTACAGATGTCAACAATTGACTATGCTATTCCCATATCAATATTAGTATTATTCACAACATAACGAAAAAGAAACAAAGCGAGATTTCTTGCTGATATATTTCACTCACATTGCCAAATTAACACATTCATTACTCACTACCTGCCAGCTCTTAATGAGTAAAATCTGCAGTAAGTAACTTGAATAAACTTTCATAGACTTCATACTCTATCCCATAAAATGTTTATTTCTTGAGCCACTTCACATGTTGTCACCACCAGCCCATTTTCACATTAATGAATGGGACGGAAATGTCTTCAAAATCACATGCTCTCAGGGGTCGACATAACAGTTATGATAAATTCAGCAAGTGTACTGAACCATTTATTCCTTGCGGATATATACCAGCATTTGTTATCGCGGACAAGTAAACACCAGAACACGTGTGCAGGAGGCAAGGCATCTGCAGTAGCGAATGTGTTAAAGAAAAAGCATGTACCACATGTGATGCTTGGAATGATGTATTTATATTAACAGAAGCACAATTTAACATTTATTTTCTGGGGAAGCAGAATAATAGTGTTTTACACTAAATCAGAGATTTGTTACTTAAGGAAATAAAACAGATATTTATTTTGTTTACTGAACCCTGCTTTAGTTATCAACTATGATTACATTTAAACCAAGTCAGCATGAAATATTATGGTTTTTGCTGGATTTTGGTTTAGCCATTTCTGATATTTCAAACATTGAATTATTTCTACATCATGCAAAATGTACTCTATATAACATAACTGAAATTCCAAGTTCCACTTAAAACACAAAACAATATATATCTCAACGTTTCCAAATTCAAGGGCCAATATTATGCACAGGAATTGATTGGTGGGCCACCCAATTTTTTGGGGGAATAAAATGACATAAATTATAAATAACTTACAGTATTTGGTCGCGTAATTTGAGCATCTTTACCCTATTTTGGTCACTGAAAAATAAGGTCTTAAGAACAAATTTTGCAGTTCTGGAAAATAATGTAGAAGTTCATCTTCTATAGCCTCAGTGGCAAAACCCTGGCTTGTGAGCCGCATGTAGCTCTTCTAACATTCTCAAGTGGCTCTGAAAAATTCTGAGGCTAGAAGATTTAGTCATTTTGTTTCCCTGAAGAAAATTATTACTGAAAGTCTTCCTTAAGGAGAAGTGGAAACTGAAAATTAATAATGCAAATGAAATGGCTTGATGCAAGAAATGAATGAAAGATTCAGTGATCTCAGAGCTCTTAAGTCTTTGTTAAGGAGAAGAAATTGTTCTTTATCGATTTCTAGAATAGGTGAAATTTACCAATTGTTATATAGACACTTATTGTAGCATCATAGGTCTTATGAACTTAACATTTGTCACATTAAGGTTTCTCAGGATTCCACTGGGAAAGAAGGTTGTAGCTGTCGAGCTTTCATTTCCAAGATACAAGGATCCTTGGAAAGCAGACCATCCATTGGGACCATATTGTGGCTGAGGCTCTGGGAATAAAACTTCAAAGAAATTATTTCAACGGTACAGTGGTTTTGAGCTAAGTCAGGCCTGGAATCCAGCAATAAGTCTGCTCCAATAAAATCAAACCAAATCAGGAGCAATGCATTCCAACTCTGCCTCCAAGTACAGCAGCACTGTACTTTACACTTTAAATTCTCTGCTCCTGATTGGCCACCATCCACCATCCACCATTAGCAGCTTTGCCCTTCACCCCTCAGTCTTTCTGACTGCCTTCTCCCCTCCACCTACATCTAACAGAATATATAGTCAGCATTTCTCCAGCTTTGCTCACTTTTCACAAAAAATGGCTGCTAAGCAGGCAGCAGCCAGCCGAAAGCACACTCAGCTTCAACCTTTTTACCTGGCTGGAATCCAGAGAAGCTTGCCCCCTGTCTGTTGTACAGAATTATTAACAAACAAACAAACAAACAAGATAAAAAAGAAAGGAAAAAAGAAGAAAAAAGTGTCCCAGTACTGTAAATCACATACATCTATATAATTAAGTGCAATTTTTTACAATTTGAGCTAAACTCCTAATTTAAAGGGAAAAAATTCAGTGTGTTACTAGAAGAGGATTTTCCTGTACATACATCATTTTTGGAATTGTTCTGTCATACAATGAATGAAGTTCAAATATTTTTCAAAACTTGTAAGACACACCTATTCATGAAGGTCAGTTCAAGGTTTTTTTCTTCTATCAAGAAACTATTAAAATAACAAACTCAAACTACGAAAAGCATTTAGCCGTTCTACTTTGTCTTCAGTTAATTTACTGAACAGAATATAAAGGTTACATGTTCAACTTAATCTGCCATGGCCATTTTCTAAATTCACGAAATACTGTAAAAGTACAGTATACAAATACAGTATAAATGATTAGTAAGATACAGCTAGCAATTTAACTACAATAACTATTAGTGCAACCACAGTATACGTATTAATACAGTAAAGAAACTCAGTCCGTTTTTCTGCCATACGGACATGCGCGCGCAGATTCCATGCGATCCTACCGGCCATTGAGTAATACTACAATCACTACTGCGGGAAGAATGGAAATAAATAGGAGGCTTGAATTTTTATAGCAATGCGTGTTTGGAAAGGATGTTATTGTTCTGCTATAAATTGCAGTAACAATAAAGGAAGAAATCCTGAATTGCATTTCTTCACTTTCCCAAAAGATCCAGAAAGGTAAGAAGAAAAATACGTAATATTTATTGTATGCCTGCTGGCTTACTCTTGACACATGTTCTGGTGTGGTTATGTTTACATTTACTTTAATGTAATATTTTTATCTTTAATTATGTTGTAATTTCTAACAATAGATACTAATGAAATGAAAATGTCAGCAGTCTATATCACGGTTAAAGATAACAATATTTAGGATGTCGTATTGTGATCGCTTAAGATAACACAATATTTGCTGCGGTGCAGCTTATTTCCTATGTGCATTGTAATGTATATGTCAGGGCCGGTTATGTATACAAACATGTGTGCCGTGTTGGCAGTCAAGAATGGCTATGTGAGCTCTAATGCACATGGCCATTTTGCAGCATGTAGCCGATTTTTTTTCTTTGCTTGCACAAACCTGACAATCAAAGATCCACATGCCCGGTTGTAAGGATCAATGCTAAGGAATATCAGTGCACATAACTCAATTTCGTAAAAAAGTGCACATAGCCGATTTTACAGGCGGTACGATATTTATTTTCTCGAACACGATGTAGGCGTAAAGATGACGAAAACATAATCTTACATCATAAATTCTCGGATACATGTGCCATTAAGGTGTTTGCGACAGTAAACTAACATGACATCATTATCCAAACCTAGGCAAGCAATAGGCTTACCTAAAATAGGCTACTGTTAAGAAGCGTATCTAGTCCAAGGTTTTTCCCACCTTTAAAATCAACGTTTAAGTTATAAATTATATTAAAGAGTGACCTTTGAATATAGGTTTGTCACACTGCTCGTCCTCAACTTCATTGTTGAGATTGTATTTTGTTTCTGTATCTTACGGCTTCGATCTACCTTCAATTGTTGTAATGATTTCAGGTGTAAAAAATGGGTCATCAATAGTCGGCGAGAAGACCTACTAACAAAAACTGTAAAATATTTAAATGTAAATTGCCGCCTATGTTTGGAACACTTCGAAAACAGCCAGTTTATGAATTCCAATAAGAACTCTTTAATTAAAACTGCTGTACCGACTGTATACTAAAAGCAGTTTTGGAGTATTAGAAATTGAGAAATATTGATAGAAACCTATATTTTTATTTGAATTTTGTATTGTATCTTATGTAATATTGTATTATTTTTGTAAAATGATGACATTTCTATTCTAATGTAATATTAGGCTACTTTTAAAAATAAAATGAGTTATAATTGGTTTTCCAAGAATCATCTTGAAGTTATTAAAACTTGTAATAAGAATAGCCCTAGGAACTGCAGTGCAAGTTACAGGTAAGTGGCATTTAAAAATTGTGCCTGATCTTAACTAAAATATAATACATGCTTCATTGTTTCTTAAATTTAAAATTCAGTTTTGAAAGAAGATTTTTTTCTCTTATTATAACATATTTTGTTATGTGTTTATGCATTTTCCCAAGTTATTTTATATGGTGAGAATGCAGTTTTACTCAACCGCCGCATGGAGCGCTAGTGTCGCCCAGCTAACAAGTTGTCATAGGACTTTTAACACACAGTTTCCTTACTGTATTAATACTTATACTGTGGTGCAACTCTTTAAAATGAGTAGCTTGAACTCTAACTACAAGCAAGTACAAAAGTAACTAATTATAAAAGAAAAATTCAATGACAGATCTGAGGCTAAGGATTAGAAACGTTTGCTTTACATGTAATTGGGTAGGAGTTATCTTTAAGCAGAACATTACTGTACGGTACATGAGTTTTAAAAATAAAGTAAAATATGGCATTCTTGATACAAAACTAGGTGTAGACATGAAGCTTTAAATGACTTACCACTTTGATTTCAATGTTATAGCTTCCAATTGTAAGTATATTTAGGTTTTTCATTCAGGGTATTTTGATTTTAAAGACATAAGGAATCTACTTTGGTTTACACAGAAAATTTTTATTATAACAATCAGCCTGAAGGATCTATAATTTCTTCCAAAAAATGACATGTAAATAATACTTCTTGTGTGTAGAAACTGATGAAACTACACCTTTTTTCAAATGGGAAGCGTTTTGTTCTTCTCCTTGCTTAGATACGCGGTCCAATCAGAGACGGCGAGACGGAAGGAAGACCATTCCTGATAGCGGTACTTCTTTAGCTCGTACACGTGATTGGCGGTGAAGGAAAACGCTTCCCATTTGAAAATTACTGTAGATTTGCATGTAAATTAAGATTCAAGCTTCTGCAAACAAGAAACAAACAAAATGCGTGAAATACATTTTCAAATATGTATGAAGATGTGATATTTCTCTCTTATTACTGCACAATTTAGTTGACTGTAGGATCACATTATTCTGACAACTGAAGAAATTTTCCTCACTGGAGATATATGAACTAGTTATTATATTTCCGAAGTTACTATATCTGGAACAATGTAACAACATTATTCCTTTTTGGGTCCTGGAGAAAAAGAGGCTTAGTACGAGCACTGTTTTGGAGGGTTATTTCTGAACAATAAAGCCCCTAATTTGAAAAGGTTCTGACTAAGATGGATAGTAATCCTGGTCTTTTAAACTAAAAAAATCTTCCTTTCACAACCTTCATAATATAGATATGTTTTGACCATATCAGTAGATTGTGATTGTGGTCAGAGATGATGACATTCTATGACGTAGGTTATATTTACAGAAAATCAGGGAATTTAGATGACAGGGTTCTAAAATTCATTACCCTGACAAGACCTGGGGTAAACGCAAGAGACGCGACTTCTCAACTGTGGAATGACAGCACATTGAAGGAAAAAAAATAAGCATTCTTATCAAGGTTAGTCTAAGTAATAGGATAAAAATCCCAAATGGAAAGGGAAAACAGCGAATTATTCTTCACACTGGAAGCATAGTTTCATAGTTAACTTCATTCAGGTAAGCTAACAGCAGAACAGAATAAAAGCACACCAACTGGCTTGCACCGAATCAAAATTGTGTTTTTAATCAATGTACATTTCTATTATTTCAATTTCCAAACAAGTTATGTTGTATAAAATAATCTGTTTTCGTGCTGTTTAATGGCAGCGTGTGATGTATTAATCACGGTTTACTTGTCCAGTAACGATCAAACCATTTTATCAATAAAACAGCATCCTCATATTAATAGCAAGCATTTTATAAGATAAACGATCATGATTGGTCTACATACGAAGAATTGCTAAACGTTATTGGTCAATATGAACGCGTGGCATATGAGTGGAATAGTCGTGTTAAACAACATTTTGACCCAAAAAGTGTTTGAAACAAACTATTTTAGCTTTTTTCAATGGTAATACCCACAATCTGAAAATCCAAGTAAAACAAGTATCTCTTGTAATGACGTATCAATCCAAGAAGTTTCCTTGAATTTATATTTCAGTGTTTCATCAAAGAAGTTACATTTCAATATGGTGTGTGTGTGTGTATATATATATATATATATAGTGCATTTCACATGAGAGTTGGCCAATCGTATGGGTTTCTGCATTGTGGCGGTCACAGCTCTAACTCCCAAGTGATCGGGTGAAATATCTATGCAAATAAACAGTGTATCTAACAGTGTAATGATTCAGGTTCTCACAGTTACAGTTAAAATTGTAATGAAAATAACCATGTACCTCATCACAAGAAATGTTGGAAATATTCTCTTCTTGCATTCACACAACATGGGCACCTTTTTAGGAAATTTCTTTCACGCGCACAAGTTCAGCTTCCGAGAGAGTTAATTTCTCTATGTGATATTGTATTTAAGTTCTTTTAACAGTATATGACTTATTTAGGGGGGAAATTGAAAAATAAAATGTAAAGTTCAAACCCCCCTACATTAAAAGAACTTACAGACAATATCAAAAGAGAAATGAACTCTTATCTCGGAAGCTGAACTTATACATGTGAAACAAAATTTCCTGAAAAGGTGCCAGTGTTATGTGGACGCAAGAGGAGGACATTTCCAACAAACCTTATGATGAGGTATGTGGTTAACTCAATTGCAATTTTAACTGTAATCGTGAGAACTTGAATCATTACACCATTAGCGGCTTTATTTGTGTACATATTTCACCCGATAGCTCGGGAGTTAGAGCTGTGGCCACCGCTGCGACACAGAAACCCGCATGATTGACCAACTCTTACATGAAATGCACTGTACACACATATATATATATATATATATATATATATATATATATATATATATATATATATATATATATACCAGCTTAAAAGGCTCGGCATCGCCTGGGTTTTATAATTTTTAACTCGAAATTATGTGCGGAGGCTACTTTCAAAACGTATGTCCTTATATAGGGTATCTTGAGTTTGAAGCAAAGATGAACAACCTATCACACTCTAAACAGGTTTATGCCCTCATACAATGCTAGATATAGCTTTATGTTGCTCAAAGAGGACTCAGAATTTTGCAACCCAGTGCTTCTGCACCTAACATTTTACTGTCTATATGGGATATTGTATTCCCCACTTTCATGTTGCCATACAATCATTTTGGGCTTAAAATCAAAAGAAAATCAAAATTACTTTCATGCATTCTTCCCCAAAATCTGAAGCATTACTGCACACACATAGGACTAAGAATGTTCCATCCTATTTTGTCTCTTTTTACATGCTTAGGGCTTAAAATAAACATCCCTATATCTCAATAATAAAAAAAAAAAAACCCTACAGCGAACAATAACATATCAGTTGATAGAATTCTTTACAGACTTCTGATATAGTACATTTGCTTACCCATCGTTGGCATAAACTCAGGCTGAACAGCTGAAAATGCTGTCCCTGCAATACGACCTCTTATTTTACATCAAAATGTGAAGTCAGAAAATGATATTCTCCATGCTAAGGGTAGAGAAAGTTATATGATGCATTACACCCGATATTTATATATGTTGATTTCATTCTCGATAATCGATTTACAGAAATTGACAACCTCTCTAATTATTATTTGTCAAAGCCCAGAATCATGTAGCTCCCAAAGCCCTATGTGAAGAATGTAAACAATATTGTTGTCTTGAGAATTGAATTGCATTTAATAAATATTCAGTGTAATATTTTAAGAAATTACCTAGGTATATAATTTTTCTGAAGAAGAGGTTTGTTTGAATTTTAATGTTGACCACGTTACTTTCAGGGCTGAACTGGGCATGTGTGCAAAATTTCGTGCAAATTGCTCAAGAAATGTAGATTTGTAGAGGGAACATACATACTCACATACACGCTTTTGATTTTATATATATATTTATGTTTCCCTCACCCATAATTTCCATTGTTCATCTGTTCATATGCGGGATAGCACATACCTTGGGGCCAAATGTATATAGACTGAGAACCAATGGTAAAGACCAAGAGCACTAATTCTAGGCTATTCTGTATGTTAGAAAAGGGTTCACAAACAGTATAGAAATCTGCACATGTTTCTTATTTGCAACTACAAATGTGTTAGTTCACAAGGTTATGGTCCAACTCTAAGCACATACGTTAATAAATTATAAAATTACACACTACAGAGATCTTTCTAATTCTTACCGATTCCCAACTAGAGTAAGAGATGTCCAGAGTCTGAAGAGAAAATGAAGAATGGAAATAAAAACTGACAAAGAGATAATTGAACTTCAACACAAATGAGAAACTAGAAAAATCACAAGATGAAGATAATCAAGAAAAATATAAAAGTATTGCCGTTTTAATTTTTATAAAATGCCTAATTATTTCATAAAGCACTGGTATAATGTTAGGTATTTTTACCCCATTCTTTTGGAATAATGTTTATCATCATCGCTACCATTCTTTTGGAATAATGTTTATCATGATCGCTATGGTTTACCAGAAATGTAGAAGACTCATCATCAAATAAGTGTAAGGCTAGGAGCACACAGAGTTGCTGGTGGTTGCCATGGGTGCCAATCACTTGTGGTCGCGTCAGCCATAAATGCTAAGGAGGAATTTTGCTGAGAAACTAGGAGCTAGGAGCTAAAGAGGACTTTTGCTGAAAAACTAGAGGCTAACAGGACTTTTGCAGAAAAACATGATTTTTAAATAGATTTTCCAATTAATGCAAAGGAAAATAAATATGCAAATTTGTGCATTTTAAGAAAATACATAATAAAAATAAATTTATACAATGCACTGAAATTAACAATGTATATCTCACTTTGTCTCTTGTTTTTGTAACTCGAAAATGTGCTGCCCCGCCCCGCCGTTGCAGGAAATGAAACTTGAGCCATCTGCAATACTTTAAAATCTGCAACTAACCCATTGTCGTTTCAGCTTTAAAATAACAAGTTTCTGACCAATGACAGAGATGTGTATTAAAGGAACAAATTCGTGACACTCGAGTCTACTTATTTTTGTAGATCGGAAGTGAACTGAGTGGTGTATTGAATAACTGTATAATTGAAGGGTAAATATCTCTCAATTGTTTATGCTATTTTTTGAGTGCCGATATAAGGAATAGTTACTTGTTTATTTTGGGGGGGGGGGAACTTGAATAACTGTGTCAAAATGATACGCTAATACAATTTTTTTGTGTTAATATTAATGTTCATTATTATGTTTTATAAAGACGGCTAAAATATGTAGACTTCCCTATGTAACTGTTCTCCGGTATACTCACTGAGATTAGGAACTACTAATTTCGCAGATCAGCAGACTTTCTCTCGATAAACTGTATTACTATTATTTTAATAAAAAACTGGTGTTACGAAAGCTATATTTTGTAAACTCAAATTTGCATTGTCTATTACATTCACAAAAGAATCAGTGATAACTATAACAATCTTCAATGATCATATCTGTAAGTGATAAGACAACTGGATAAGTTAGTATCAATCATAAATAATTTGGTGTGGTCCTCAAGACGACTTGTGTAAATAAATTTGACCCCCAGTTCCTCTGGATGGAATGAACAGAATATGAGGTCTGTTTTCATTATTAATCTTAGCATGAAAAAAAGCTCTGGTAGCCATGAGTTCTGCAGATTTTCCAGCTGTTTTTTCATGCAGAACCGCAACATGAAAACATGCCCGTGTGGCCCCAGCCTTACAATAAGACATTTGCCTCTGTGAATGAGGACTTCCCACAATCCACCCCTCCCAAAAAGCTAATTTTAGCTGACCACAGCCTCCCAAAGGGAGTCCTCAATATTAATGCCTTAATCAACCCACAAACTCCCTTTAATTTTATACAATGGATACAGTGTTATTCTTACCTGAGGTCTAGTTGGAGGTGATTGTGGCGCAGGTTGTGGGAAACCCCAAGGATCCAATCCTGTTGTATGAGCAGGCTGAGGTGATGGATTCCCCAGATTTACATCTAACAGGTCCAGCATATGACTCTGCTTGTCTGCATTATTCTTAGGAGGTCGGTTATGCCTGCCAGATACATTACGTGCATTAACTTTCGTCAACAATGTCAAATTAAATAAAGGTCAAAAATATGTAAATGATACATTACAAATGTATAATAAAGTTGTCGGTTTTTTTCCCATAAACTCTGGAGTGAAGCAGTGTACAATGAATCTTTAATTCACTTTTTTTCATTATACAATGTGATAAAGAAAGTTGGTACAAGGATGTGCACCAAATAGTTTATGATTACTCAACTTGTTATTGAATGCATTCATAAAAGAAGTCAAGAATAGCACATAATAGGCCAAATAGGGTAATACCGGAGTTGACGGGTCCCTGTACGCAGCAAGCCATGTTGCCTTCATTCTGGCAGCGTTCCGTAAGGACAACTCCAACCGCCGCCGCCGCCAAATTCGAATGTGTTATATTCAGAATCCACAACGCCGATTTTGAGTGGTTAAAGATTTAATATTAAAAATAGCGCAAAAGCCCGCTCTTCTCACAGGTGCTCCCGGGTGATAGTTTAAATTGGCGTAGGGACTAGTACTTAAAGGTTTAATATTACGAGCAACGACCGCAAGAGCCCGTTCTATTCAGA
Organism: Ectobius pallidus; assembly: GCA_964059195.1. Lineage (NCBI taxonomy): Eukaryota > Metazoa > Arthropoda > Insecta > Blattodea > Ectobiidae > Ectobius > Ectobius pallidus. The sequence goes on from CAXKWD010000012.1 coordinate 24,445,339, forward strand.
GGTGACAGTTAAATAACCCCATTCTGCTCGCGGGTGATAGATTAAGTTGGCATAGGGACTAGTACTTAAAGGTTTAATATTAAAACGACCGCAAGAGCCCGTTCTATTCACAGGTGACCGTTAAATAACCCTGTTCTGCTCGCGGGTGATAGATTAAGTTGGCATAGGGACTAGTAGTTAAAGTTTAATATTAAAACGAGCGAAACAGCCGTTTCAAAACAAAAATTAATTACATAGAGGGAAATTTTTTTTCGACCTAAATTACAAGTGTTATCTATAATTCGACCCTTCTGAAAACGAATATAACAAAAATAATAACCAGTTCTATCCGCACTTCGAGAAAAAACCGATTTTCCATTACCGTCACACAGTTTACACAAGAAAAGTAGGACCGTTTCAAAACAAAAATTCATTACATGGAGGCGAAATTTTTTTCCAACCTAAATAACATGTGTTATCTATAATTCGACCCTTCTGATCACGAATATAACAATAATAATAACCAGTTCCATCCGCACTTGGAGAAAATTCCGATTTTCCATTAATATCACAGATTTTGAACAGAAATAGTAGGAACAGTTTCAAAAAAATTCACTACATGGAAGAAACGTTTTCTCCCGACATGAGTTACATGAAGGAACTGGTTATTATTATTGTTATATTCTTGTTCAGGAGGGTCGAATTATAGATAACACATGTAATTTAGGTCGGAAAAAAATTTCCCCTCCATGTAATGAATTTTTGTTTTGAAACGGTCCTACTTTTTCTGCGTAAACTGTGTGACACTAATGGCAAATCGGTATTTTCTCGAAGTGCGGAATGAACTGATTATTTTTTTTGTTATATTCGAGTTGACAAGGGTCGAATTATGGATAAAACATGTAACTCATGTCGGGAGAAAACGTTTCTTCCATGTAGTGAATTTTTTTGAAACTGTTCCTACTATTTCTGTTCAAAATCTGTGATATTAATGGAAAATCGGAATTTTCTCCAAGTGCGGATGGAACTAGTTATTATTATTGTTATATTCGTGATCAGAAGGGTCGAATTATAGATAACACATGTTATTTAGGTTGGAAAAAAATTTCCCCTCCATGTAATGAATTTTTGTTTTGAAACGGTCCTACTTTTCTTGTGTAAACTGTGTGACGGTAATGGAAAATCAGTTTTTTCTCGAAGGGCGGAAGGAACTGGTTATTATTATTGTTATATTCTTCTTCAGGAGGGTCGAATTATAGATAACACATGTAATTTAGGTCGGAAAAAAATTTCCCCTCCATGTAATGAATTTTTGTTTTGAAACAGTCCTACTTTTTCTGCGTAAACTGTGTGACACTAATGGCAAATCGGTATTTTCTCGAAGTGCGGAATGAACTGATTTTTTTTTTGTTATATTCGAGTTGACAAGGGTCGAATTATAGATAAAACATGTAACTCATGTCGGGAGAAAACGTTTCTTCCATGTAGTGAATTTTTTTGAAACTGTTCCTACTATTTCTGTTCAAAATCTGTGATATTAATGGAAAATCGGAATTTTCTCAAAATGCGCAAGGAACTGGTTATTATTATTGTTATATTCGAGTTGAGAAGGGTCGAATTATGGATAAAACATGTAACTCATGTCGGATAAAAAAGTTCCTCCATATAATGAATTTTTCTTTAATCGGTGTGATTTTCATGTCGTAAAGTCAGGGTAATAACCTTTATTATTACGTATGATAATTATAAACAAACAAAATATCCGAAAAATCTGAATAGGCTTATTAGGTTCATGCAAGAAGTCGGTAAAATATGCTGTAGGCTTTGTACAAGTTATGGCAACAAACGAGATGTTCTCAAAGAAAAAATACATAATACGTTCATTCATTCTTTGCTCTGCAGAAAGACATATTAGTTAAAAATATACCGAGTAGAAAAAGCCGTGTGAAGATTTTATAACACCAGGACCACCGGCTAGGAAATTATAAAAATATATACAGAGTGACCCGTGAGCAGAACGGGGTTATTTAACTGTCACCTGTGAATAGAACGGGCTCTTACGGTCGTTTTAATATTAAACCTTTAAGTACTAGTCCCTACGCCAATTTAAACTATCACCCGCGATCGGAACGGGGTTATTTAAAGGAAAAGTAAACTAAAAATTCAGTATCATTTTCTTCATACGGATTGAAAGAGAATGTTTTTAAGAAATGATATTCACTGTTAGAAATGTTTTACACCTTCACATTTAATCACAAAACGAATCTATTTATTGTAACGCGATGGGCGCGTGACGTCACGCTTGACGAAGGCTTGGCTCAGTCTCGCCCGGTGAAAGACATTTCACGGCATTCTGTCTACTGTTACAGTTTTTTAGTGAGTATCTGTTCAAACAATGGTTTATTGTTGTGTTGTGGGGTGTACAAACTCATCGTCGAAGAGTGATAACACACTTAAAAATCTTTCCATCGATTTCCCAACAGAGATAAGTCACCCGAACGTAAATAAGCAATGGCTGATAAAAATAAAAAGAGAAAAATTTGTTCCTACTAAATACAGTACGGTTTTTTCACAACATTTTGAAGAAAATGGTACCGAGCTTTTGGTACAGTTACGAACACAGTTATCTGGAGAAACCCCGCAATCTGTTTAAAAAAGAAGTGCTGTGCCATCACTTCTTTTGCGTGGGAAATCTGAAACACCGCCAATGAAGAAAAGAAAATCGTCGTACTCGAGGAAGAAGGAAATGAGAGAGTTGTTGCAAGATTTGAATAGTAATCCTTCAGTATCCGGGAATGGACAAATCATGAATGTGGAATCTAGTATTTATGACGAAAATTCAGTTTCTAACAGAGTAGGCGTTCAGTGTGAACTAGGAAATGAAACTTATGTCAATGTTTGCACAGATTCATTGAATGTTTCTTCTAGAAATTGTGATTTAGATAGCTCTTTTAGCATTTCAGAAATTTCTACTACCGCAAAAGATGATTCTGAATCTGAAAGTGACTCTGTTCGTATCTTGAAAAATGTTTTGTTTTTGAACTGTATTAGCTCTAAGTATTAACTGATAACGCCTGGCAACTAGTGTATCTTTATTTATAATAACGCTATCGAATGAGCAATGTCGTGTTATACAGTCTACAACCCCCTTCTGTTCACAAATTACTTCACGGTCCCAACAACACACACTTTCGTGGCCCGTTTTCATATGTACACACAGCCCACATTTACACCATTCCGTATTTTCTTTTCTTCCTTGCAACTCTTTAAATAATTCCTTGTCATTTTCTTTTCGTGTGATATTAATTTGTGAATACCGAGATTTGTCCTTAGAAGGTAACATTGCAGGCATCTCTATCAACAACAAACACAAATGAGACTTTGTGGTGTATTAGAAACACAGGCGCGAGCATTACAGTAGCTGTTGTCCTGCCAGAGAGTTAGTCAGGAGTGACGTCACAGGAGCGTTTTACTTCACCCGTACAAGGCGTAATATTGGGCACCTGAAGTTCACGAGATCACCATTCGTTTCGTAATTCAAAGCTCCGTGCGATGAGATTAAAATTAGAAAATGGTATTTTTTTAGTTTACCCTTCCTTTAAGTGTCACCTGTGAGTAGAACAGGCTGTTTCGCTCGTTTTAATATTAAACTTTAACTACTAGTCCCTATGCCAACTTAATCTATCACCCGCGAGCAGAACGGGGTTATTTAATGGTCACCTGTGAATAGAACGGGCTCTTGCGGTCGTTTTAATATTAAACCTTTAACTACTAGTTTCTATGCCAACTTAATCTATCACCCGCGAGCAGAACGGGGTTATTTATCTGTCACCTGTGAATAGAACGGGCTCTTGCGGTCGTTTTAATATTAAACCTTTAAGTACTAGTCCCTATGCCAACTTAATCTATCACCCGCGAGCAGAATGGGGTTATTTAACTGTTACCTGTGAATAGAACGGGCTCTTGCGGTCGTTGCTCGTAATATTAAACCTTTAAGTACTAGTCCCTACGCCAATTTAAACTATCACCCGGGAGCACCTGTGAGAAGAACGGGCTTTTGCGCTATTTTTAATATTAAATCTTTAACCACTCAAAATCGGCGTTGTGGATTCTGAATATAACACATTCGAATTTGGCGGCGGCGGCGGCGGTTGGAGTTGTCCTTACGGAACGCTGCCAGAATGAAGGCAACATGGCTTGCTGCGTACAGGGACCCGTCAACTCCGGTATTACCCCAAATAGTATTGTGTTAGTACAGTCGAACCTCATATAACAAAGACTGATATAACGATAAACCCACATTATGCAATATTTTTCTATGGTCCCGGCAAATTTCCTATCTTAATAATGTTACCTGTCCCTCGTTATAAGCGATTAAGATATTCTGTAAACACCCTTTTATAACAATACATATTTTGAAGTGAAATTGCCATTCTAGACCAGCAACTTGGCCCTGCAGGCAGTAACAGGTAGCAGATCACATTGTAGGTAGCAGATTAGTGTCCTTCCCAGCTGGTGCCCCCTTCAGAAATTTCAGAAGAGAAATTTTACTCTCAGCAGAGGGTGTGGAGTACAAGGTCACTGACCAATGTGATTGTTCCATCTTTCTTCTTTCTTCCCTTTTTCCACCCCCCCCCCCCCGCCCCATGTGACTGAACTTTCTGCGACGTATGCTAGGCAATGTTAAACAGCTAACCAGTCTTTAAAGTTATTATTCAGTGGGCGGGCGAAAAATAGCTACGGCCTCCACTCAACAAAAATCAATGTCTTGAAACAAAATTAGCAGCTTTAAAATTTGGGATTATTGTTTAAAGCAGACACAAGTTTCAATAAATTACGAACATTCACAATCTACGTTGGCTACATTTCTTAAATAAAAAAAAAATAAAAAAAATTTGAGGAAAATGTTGTTTGTTAAGGTATATGTTAAATAAATTCGTCCGCTGGGCGTGTACATGCATAATAAGGTTTTTTGTTTTGCATGCAGTTTTCTTAAGATGTCCCTCGATATAACAATAACCCTCATATAACAATATGATTTGCTAGGGCCTGCAAATATTGTTATAAGGAGGTTTGACTGTACAACCAGCATAGTTTGTTTCAGTGGCGGCTATTCAGGGGAAGTAGGTGAAGTAGCACTTCACCAGTATTTTTCCTTTACAATACGTATTTTTAAAGTTTATTTTCCATACCATGAATGTTGGTTTTTACTATAAATGCATCTGTATTTTTGAATTGCCCGCCACGCCACCTCCTGGTGGCAAAGCTAGGAGACACTGAGATCCTGAGCGCGCAGCATGCTTCAAGTTGGCCGTGTGAAGGTGTACTGGAAACCACGCCCTCCGTTGCATGGGTAGTCTGGTCAACTAAAACTGAGGATATGCAAGCAGCAGTTTTCTCGCTTATCCCACGTCCCCATACCGACGCGAACAGACTACCCACGAAGCCGTCCCTCTTATTCAGCCATATTCTTCCCCAGCACCTCATACTGTCAGCTCGGAGAAAGAGGTGGGCACGTTAGATCTTCCACCGTCTGACGCCGCCAAATTCGAATGTGTTAAATTCAGAAAAACCCGGATTCCACAACCCCGATTAAGTATTCTGTCGCATTGGGAACACTAAGCGACTTCCTCTACCTCGATCATTAAAAATGCTATTTTCTCGTCTCTTATTCCATTTCGGGGAACTCTCACGCGATTTTCCCTGCCCTAATTATTATTATTATTGCTGTTATTATTACTATTATTATTATCATCATCATTATTATTATTATTGTTATTGTTATTAATTTTTTTTTATATTTTCTCTCGTCACACAACTCACACAATGTTCGACGAGACGAGAGAAATTAGCAAAAAAATAATTAGGGCAGAGAAAATCGCGTGAGAGTTCCCAGAGATGGATTAAGAGACGAGCAGTTTAGATAGGCCTACTAATAATTTTTAAAAATATTTTAAGTTTGCTGTATGAAATGGTATTTACAGCACACCCTCGCTAATGAGCCGCTATTGGGTGAATTCCGTTATTAACATAAGCATGTGGCATTTTTTTCTCTTCACCTAATTTTCCGGCCACGAGCCGTCACTGGTTTGTTTCGTCCAAATCATTCATAGTTTTCCCATTAAAGCATGCATTCATTGATCCCTTCTGTCCACCTATGCTTAAAAAATCAGATCTCTGAGAATCATAAACAAAGGAATCAAGATAGCAACCGAGCAAGGCAATCTTGAATTAATTTCACAATTGAATACTGTTTTTCACAACAATCAAACTGATTTTGTGTTTCTTATGGAAGGTATTTCGTCTCCTTGAAAACATTTGATTTTTGGCATTAAAAATCAAAATTTTGCAAAATCCTTTCTTCATTATGAAATGAAGGTACAGTCAAAATTCCAAGTCTCTAGTTATCATAATTTAGGCTCTACGTTGATTTTCTGTTAGTCAGTCAGGACAAAGCCGCTTATATATACAGAGATTGCTGAAATTGATAGTAAGAATCTATAACTTTTTGGCAGTCATTCTAGACAACCTGAGGGAATGAAAAAGAAATTGCAAACACTAAAAATGATTATATTGAATAATAATTTTAAACACATTTCCTCCTATTCGTCATTTCCAGGATTTCGTGCTTATTTACATATTTTGTGAAATCCAACAAATTTCCTAACATTTTGATACAAGCATATTTTAAGCATCTATAAAGTGATATTTTAAGCATTTATAAAGCTAAATAGATAAATTGTAAATTTTCGTGCTTATCACTGTTACCAAAATAAGGCCCCCCTTTCCATTACTTCAAAAATTGCAGTGAACCACCCGACTCTCAACATTTTCTCACTCTTCTGTACTACGTAAACTGAAAACGGAATTATTTATTTATTAACTGGTTGTTCTAAAACAATCTCCTTGATAACAAGAAAGATGAGCATTTTCTGGCATGAACACATAGTAGTGTTAAATAAGCCTATACCATAGGTGAGCAACTGAGGGGAAACTTTTTAGTCCCCATCCCTTGCTGTGACGTAAGAAACCTGTTCTTCATGTTCAGTGTCACGTCGAAACTGCTTTATGCTGACGTCAAGGGCGATGGTAGTGGGAGAAATTCCCCTACCACACAGTGACACGATGTGCCACAGATGCGCACCCATGGCCTATACGGTACAGTTTCTTCAGTGCTTTTTTTTCCCCCTAAAAAAATTTATGAGGTACTCTAGCTTTTGACTTGATGAAACAATGCCAGATTTACCTACATGTTTAGAATCAGGGTGGAATCACAGATAATAAGCATAAAGGTTATACAAATTTAAGTCCTCTGAGGTGGAATCAGTTCGTACACATCGATATTCTACCTGTAAGCTGCAGTTTACTCTATATATGTTCACAGGGTTTCTTGCACCTTTCACTAGAAGACGTTAAATTTAAAATTTTTGAGAGTTGGGACCTGACAGTTTTTCAACTAACCTCAGAACTACTGCAGGATATTGCTGATCATTTGACATGTACAGTCAACC